>BSBK01002231.1:7807500-8407500 GCA_027943335.1 Chamaecyparis obtusa
TGCCAGCATAACATTACTATGTTAAAATTTAATAAAACATAAAATTAACTAAACTAGGGTTTTATAAATACCCAAAATTTAAAGAACATAGGTCTATCTATTGAAATACACTAAAATTTGCACAAATAAAGAAATTCATACAGATGCAAAATAAAACTAATAGGCAGGATTTCAAAGCTTACCTTGGATCCAAAGCAAGAAACTGAAATTGAAAAAACTTTGAAGATCTGAAGACCATAATTCCTCTAAAGATAGATCCAACCTGCAGATATGAATCCATGAAGAATGCAACACCCAAAATTCTAGATGCACAATGTAGCTAAAATCAACAAGCAATCACAACAGGAAAATTCTCCAAAATCCAAAGCACACAAGCTCTCTCAAAATTCTCCTCCAAAATCTGTCTAATCCTAAAATGAATGCAATTTCCCCTAATAGAGATTCAATTCCCCATTTCATGCAACCCTAAAGATAACTCAACAACTAACTCTCACATCAACTCAAAATCATAAATTGAAAATAAATCTTAATTAATAATTAAAAACACTTTTCATGCGCAACTCAACTTGACTTTTTGAAACAGGTTGATAACTTTTGAGAACAATTCACTTTTCAATAATGCACATGTTAATAATTAAAATTCATATTAAATAGATTAAATATTTAAACCATCTTAAAACCATGCAATTAAATATTTAATTATTTAATAAAGCACACAAGCACAATGAAATCTAATTTTCATCTAAATAATCAATTAAATCCAAATATTCAGTTATTTGACTTTTAATTAAATTTTCTCAAATAAACTTAGGAACATAATTAATATTAAATTTCAACTATAATCATTAATCAATAAATCACATAAAATCACCCACTTAAGAAATAAATCAACTGAAGCCAAATGAGGTAAAACCAAACAAAGTAAAACTAAGCAAACACCAAAAATAGATCCACGAATTCCTGTCAACTAGATGAATCCGGGTAGGGTAGTCAAACTGATACTTGTCCAATCCTAAGACAAATGGGTTTAGGTGAGGGTTTGGATCTGTGTTATCTCCCCTCTCTTACCATTTGAGATATTTCAATAGGGCATGCTCATACTGATAATTCAAGGAAGTCGATGCTCGGTACCTACAAACCTACATACAAAACCCACATGTACATACATATATAAATATATAAGAGACAATGGAGGGGATCACCCGATCATGTGGATCTCGCAAGAAAGTAACTACAACTCTGTCCCTCAACCACATCAGGTACGTCAAATAGAAATATAAAATAAACAAATCAACCATACACATGCAAGTATGGGGTTAGTAAAATCATAAGCATCAATTATTTCCTAACATATAATCTATCATCCTAAAATAACTATAACATAAAGAAACTCAGACTAGGGGTGGGGTACTACAATAAATCTCCTTAAAAATTTCACTTGTCCAAAAAAAGATTGAATACCTTTAACATTATTAGGTGGGGAAAGCTTATCTATAGCCATAACCATCTCAAGGTCAATTTTCACTCCATCCTTAGACACAATATGTCCTAAGATCTTACCTTCCACAACACCAAAAACACACTTTTTTGGATTCAAAGAAACCCCATAATCCAAAACTCTGATAAAGATTTTCTCAAGATGTTCACAATACTGACTTTCTTTAGTTGAATATGCTATGAGATAATCTTGATACACAACCAAAAATTTGTTTATAAAGTCTACAAAGGCCACATCCATGGCTCTCTAGAAATTAGCACCTGTATTTGTCAAACCAAAGGGCATCCTGACATATACATATGTTCCCCATGAAGCAGTGAATGCTATTTTAAATTTCTCTGACTCGACCATAACTTGATTATATCCAAAGAAGCCATCCATCATGGACATCAACTCTGATCTAGTGACTTTTTGCAGCATATTTTCCATATTGGGAAAACCATAATTATCCTTTAAGGAATTTATATTTAAGTTCCTAAAGTCAACACAAAGCCCAATGTCACCATTCTTCTTTCTTATAGGAACTAAATTTGACACCCAAGTAGAGTGGCAGATAGGTTTGATGATTCTGACATCTATCATCCTTTTGAGTTCATCTTGCATTTTTGGTGCTAGGGTGGGATTCAAAGGCCTCAATTTCTCTCTAAATGGTTTAGTACCTTCCTTCAATGGAATCTCACGTTGGAAAAAATCTTCTCTATAAGCTTTCAAATCATCATAAGACCATGCAAAAACATGTCTAAATTTTTTGAGAAGACCAATTCACATCTTTCTAACCTCTGGAGACAATGTCTTGCTAATATAAACATTTTTTGGTACCAAACTTATTCCTAAATTGATTTCTTCCAAATCATTTAGCTTCTTAGTTATTCTAGTAGAAAAAACCTTGTCTTTATTATCAAATTCCCTCTCAAGAGAAACCAGTCCCTTAGGAACCCTATTAGAATTTAACTGCAAGACCTCCTTTCCAAAGATAGTTTCTTTCCCATTACCAGTGTCAACATAAGTACTAAAATTCATTTCTCTATCACCAAAATGGGACTCACATTGCAAGAATCTCAATATGTCCTGGTCATCAGAAATACCTACCAATTTTCAACATTGTCTAGGATAGAAGGCCTAGACTGAACTTCAATTTTGGATATCCTAGAAAAAGTGACATCCTCTGGACTTAAGGATATATTTTCTAATAAATCAGCCATTCTATTTTGACTTATATCCATCCAATCAATACCAAATGCATTGAAATTTTCAATCTCATCCCAAAAAACATTTCAATATTGTTTTAGCCTTCGATTCTTTGATGCATATCTTGATCTAATCTGAAAAATTATTAACTCAGAATCACCAATCACCCTAAGGTACTTTATCCCATGTCTTGATATTAATCTCAAACCAATTAACAAGAATTCATACTCTACAACATTGTTTGTGCAAGAAAACAAGAGAGTAAAATAAAACTTAAAAGTTTTACCACTTGGAGATATTAACAATACTCTTGCTCCAACACCTTCTTTTGAACTTTCTTTATCAAAATATAAAGTCTAGAGATCATCATCTTCTATCAAGTTATTTTCATCTTCATTCAAAAGGAGTGGCTTGACCTTTTCTTGCATTTCTTTCTCCTAAACTTGGAAAGAACCAATATCAGTGTCCACAAAATAGTTCATACTATCATCTTCATTTTCCTCAATCATATAAGAGGTTCTAGTTTCCCTTGACACCTTCACACTCTCTCATTCAATGTCAAATGTAGAAAAAGATAGGTCACACTAGATAATTCCTCCCATAGAAGCACTCCATCTTCTAGACAACAACATCCCATATTGAGGAGGGATATCAACCACCACAACACTCATAGTTAACTGTTTATCTGGATATGCTGCTAACCTATATGGTAAAGCCTTAATGGTACCAATAACTGGAACTTCTCTTAAGTCCATAGCCTGACACCTTCCATGGGGTGTATCAACCTTTAGTCCCATTGATTTCATTATCTCTACATGCATGACATTATTTGATGCCCTAGAATCAATCATGCAATTCTTCAATAACTTGCCATTTATTATTAGAGACAGAAAGAAAAGATCAACTGTCCCTGATGCAGTATTAACAGCATTTGCATCCAAATAGATTTGTGGAATCTTAGAAACAATTTCTTCACCTTTACTATCAGGTGTGTCATCCATAGAAGCTACATGTTTATCACTTTTATCCATCCCCTAGGCATTTGTAGAAGTGGCACCATTTACCCAATCCAAGGCTTTCACCTTTTGTTCTTCTATTCTCATCATTTCCAAAAGTGGAACCTTGATAGTGATCTATGAAAGCAGCTTGCTCATGTCAATATGAACATATTTCTGATCATTCATGTCTTTCTTTATAGTAGAGAAATCTCTACTCTCCACGTGGATAGTCAAGTTAGGTTGATCTTTGTGTTGAGACTCACTTCCCTTTTGGGATGGGGGGAAAACTACCTCTGATGTTTTTTCCTTACATTTATGCATCATAGTAGGCCCAACTACTCCAACATTCTTCTTTATTTTAACTTTTCTAACATCATCAACACCCTTTCCCTTTTCCTAAGATTTTTGTGTACCCTTCTCTGATTTTTTGATACACATGCTACCCAATTTTCCATTGGCATTTCCAATTGTCCTACTTCTCAAGTTATAATTGATCCTGTCCTGAGTGACCATGTTTGCATTAATTTGAGCAATCTCTTCATCAGAAGGTCACCTTACAAAAAATGGATTCTCACACTTCACTACACCACATCCAACATCATCAAATTCTTCATCCTCTTTATCAGAGAAAACCTATTGATGATACACCTCATTTCTAGCTTATTAGCCAATAACATCCTGATTTTCCATTTCATCAATAGACTCAATCTCATCCCAAACATGTGAAGAAGTCATTGCACAACCATTTTCATCATATTGCTCATTTTTTTCTTGATTTTCAGACATGATTAGGGAAATAACATAGTACTTAGGACTATGTGGAGATTGACAAGTAGTACACCATGGGATATCATCATTCATATTGACTAAATTCTTTTGCAAAGGATCTGGGTCCTTTCATCATGTTTATCCTTTTTAGCTGGAACAATGGGCTTGCCATCCTTCCACTACGTATTATAAGGGTAATTTTGCATTCTTGGCTGCCTGCTAAAGTTTCTAAAAGCTGGCTTGTCACGTACTCTAGACCTATTATTTCTTCTCTCACCAAGCTTTAAATCTTCCAAAGCACTTAGAATCTACTTCAGACTATCCTCCTCCTTAGGCTTTAAGTTTTTAGATATTCCTAGCTCCCTCTTGTTTAACATCTGAGGCTTCCAATCTTCTCTTCTCCCCAACTTCCCTGATATTCTTTTGTTACTCTTTATGTTAATAGCCAACTTGTAAGCCTCCCCAATATTCCTAGGGTTCTTATCCCTCAAGAGGTATCCCATTTTAGCATCAAAAGCATTCAAATATGTTGCAAGACATACCCTATCATCTAATTTGATAACTTGCAAGAGCTTGTGCATGGCTTTTTGGAATCTTATATTGAATTCAAGAACATCCTCATTCTAATTTTTCTTTATATTATTGAATTCATTCAACATGAACCCCTCATTTTTCTTATCAACATAATGTTCCTTAAAACAATTTCTAAATTCATTCCAAGGTCCTATACTAGCATGTGGTAGACCTCTAAACCAATCCCTAGAATCCTCAATTAGAGATTGTACAAATAACTTCATTATCAAATCATTAGGTTCAATATTGTAATCATCTATTACATCAATAAATTTCTTTAGATGTTCCTCACATCTGATGACATTATTTCTAGTAAATTTAGGGAGATTTTCTCTAATTTCATCAGGAATTAAATTAGGATAACCATGAATAGCAAAGAAGATAAGTTGTTTTTACCTTTCATGAGCAGGTCCTCCTTGAGGCAGGCCATCATTTTGAGATGTAGATGCCCTTGTGTTTGAGATAGAAAAAAATTTAGCAGGATCTAGTGGTGGGATATTTGTTGTTTGAGTTACAATGTTCCCATGATTCCCACCTTGTCCCAAAGAAGAGGCTACAACATTTGAAGGTCCTGAAGATTGTCTAAGAAACTCAATCTTCTTTTTCATTTCTGTAGCAGTAGCTTCCAATTCTACTTTCTCAAGCTCTTTAGCCCATATTTCTTTCTCTCTTCTGGCCTTCTCAAGATCAACATCTAACCTCAACTCCTTATCTAAAGGATCCTTAACATTAACAGGCTCATTAATTGTAACTCCAACAACTTTTTGTTTACCCTTATCCTTGGACTTTCTTATTTCACATACCTCCTAGATAACTATTTGTTCCATTTTTTTTTTAGGCTCTGGAACATAATTTATTGCTTCCAAATCTAGTAACCACCATTTTAACTGCTCAGCTCTTATCATAGCATGTCTTACTTTATCTTCTTTTTCTTTTTCACTTTACTGTCTAATAATAATTTGTTCTTGGACTCTTCTTTCCATCTCATAGACTTCTTCAAAGATTTCTTCAGATTCTGGGAGAGTTGTCTCAGATTTAGCATCCCCCACTTGAAGCTCATCCTCATTCTAGTTTAACCCCAAATCAACAATTTCCTCATATTCTGATGCATTTCCTTCTTGACCTGGCTGGATTGGATTCTCTTTTCTTGTATCTTCTCTCTATTTCCATGTATGAGACATATCCTCTTTTTTCATTCCCTTCCTTGTCTGACTAGGCCCAAAAATACTTGGAAGCCCTTCTTTCGGTCTATCTTTAGGATGTTCTTTCCTTCGGGACCTAGTACCCCTAAAACTCATCTCAAAAATGATTTTCTAACCAACACTACTGTAGAGATTCTTTGAGTCACCACCCAACTATGTTGGGAATTTTATAATACTATTTCCTCAATAATAAGTACCACAATGAGTTCTACAAGACAAGGGATAAGTAAAAAGGAAAGAATAACCCTATGTTACGAATGGTGACCTACTTGTTATTATAGATTTATGAAACACTCTATAGTAGAGTCACCATCTTGTTGGTGTTTCAAAATGGCTTATGCTCTTAGGGTGCCAATATACCTTCAAAAAGATTTTAGGAGTGGTTAATTCCAAAATTTATAAGGGACTTAAGGTAATTGGACCAACTATAGGGACAAGACTTCCCTCTACACTTTTGGCTCTACAAAACCAATGTGGGTATACCTAATCCAATAAAAATAATACTCTTATAACACCAAGACTAGACTTGAACAAAAAATGATAGCAAGAAAGTACTAAATGCCAACCAAACATTCATTAACTCTCCATTTCTATGGAAAAGAAAACAACTCCTCAACCAAAGTTTAAAAGCTTAAAATTGGTTATTGATTCAATTTTGGTGATTGTAACGACCTTGATCAGTATGTGCTAACAGGAGATTTACTCATTTAGACCAGTTCCTTATCCATTGGGAAAGAACTCCAAGACTCATAAGATGCAAATACTAGAAAATATTCAAGATTCATAGCCATAAATACATCTACCACAATCCTTACTACTTACAGATAATCCTTGTGCAAATTAGGATGAATTCATATCTCACCCAAAGCAATATTTAATCTAATCCTAGATCAGAACTCAGGAATGAAGATACATACATAATAACTATGTAATGAACTAGAAAGTTCAAAATTCATAAAACTTGACACAAAGGAGAGAAAAGAACCTAATATTTGTATTAAGTATGATGAGTCCTACCTGTGCATACAATTTATCTCAAAATAGAAGCTTGGAAATAATATCTTAAACCTACAACTTTCTATCTTCCATTAACAAACACTGAAGAAAAAATTCTTACAATCTTGACTAAGACTAGGGTTCACAAAGTACACCTTTCAAACACCTAACTCCCAATACCTCTGAATGATCATAAAAAATCCTTTTATCTCAAGGATTTCCACAAGCATCTAATCATATAAGACATGCCACCTAGCGCAAGGCCATCGAGATCAAACTAATCATCAACCTGAGTAATATTCTAGCCATGTACCATCACAAGGACAAAAAAATTATCATTAAAACCCCTATTGATTCTTTTTGAATCAGAGCTAGCATGACCTTCATGTCAAATTATCCTTGATAGAAGCACCTCAAGATACAAAATTAGCATGCAACAACCACCATGATCCTACTCATAAATTATCACCTACAACCAAGCTAGAACATGACCAAATGTGATCTGACATTATGGCCCTTTGGCTCACTATTTCAAACCCTACATAAACCCTAGAAAATAATTCAAAATCTAGCTCCAACAGATAATTGATTCATTTTAAAACATGACTGTTGATCTAATCTCTTTCTGGCACATCAGGCAGCCCACATGAATTGGCATAATAGTCAAATTATCCCTTTAAAATATCCAGCCATGTCATTTACCTAGAAACCAATCAAGAATAGGCACATCAGATCGACCTTGCATTGGACCCACTTTCTTATTAGTCATTCCATCAGATGGCTGTCACAAACTCATGATCATCATCTAACTTGCATCTTTCCTTTGTAGAATCATGAAAATCATTAGAACTTATCACTTTACTCCTTAACCACGGCAAGCCCCCCTTAACTCTAAGTCGTCTGGCAAACTGGTGACTAAAGGTAATCTCCAAGTTTCTCAATACTTTTCTTAACCATGGTTTGATCAGGAGATCATGTGAACAAAGCATTCATGTGATCTCTTAACATTTCCTTGACCCTGTGTTTCATCTAGCAAACAAGAAACCACCACCTAATCATATGTTCATCAATGGTCCAGATCAAACTCCAATCCTTTAAAATTTAACCCAACCTGGATCACAAGATCACCTGAGTGAAGGATTTTTCTAGATCTTAAAATAATTCTCCTAACCTTGATTACATTTGGAGAACACGCAAAATCCTTTATTCATCAAGTCACCAGATCCTTCACTCAATCCTTGTTACATCATGAGATCAAATGCCAACCGTTGATCCTATCCTCATCTATGATTATTGCTAAATCACTGAGTGTTAACATACTTGACCAGATCATTTGGAGAACATGTGATTGAAGAGAAAAATAACCGTTCACTCGATCATTAAATGTTTAGAACATAGCCACCAAGATCAGGAGAATACACAACCACTGTATTCACCCATTTGCTAGATAAAATGACTTAACTGCCTAAGAACTTGGAGATCTGGAAAACACTTAGTCACGGAGTCACTAAATAAGAGACATAACAACCTGCCAAGGAAATAAAACATGTGCATAGAGGGGACTTAAGTGGCCTAAAAAGGTAATGAAGAAATAGAGCAAAGCTAGGGTTTTTGGACTTAGGCAAATTTATGGAACCCTAGGACATGGATAAACCTATTTCTCAGACCTTAAAAATGCCATAACTTTCTAGTTTTTGTACTTCAACACATGTGATCTTGACTAGAGCCTGGACACATCATAAACTATATATGGCTAAGGGTGCAAGCCATAAAACCTTATATTTCTTCTTCATAGATCAAAACAAGATAGAGTAGGACATGATACCTTTCCTAGGGTTTAAGAAGGATAGGACCATCTTCTATGGATTTTTGGCATTGATAGGAAGATGGGCTAACACTTCTCAGTGTTGTGTTGTGGGACCACATTCTGATATATTTGCAAATTAGCATTAGGAGAGGCTTGGGCTAGTATTTCCACTTGGATCTCCTTTCTGTCAATGAGATCTTGGATGTAATGCTTTAGTTTCATACACCTTACATTGGTCTGTCCTTTGACACGATGATAATCATAGTATTCGTGATCTTTATACCAGTTAGGCTTGGGAGTGGCATCATCAAATTATTGAGTTGGTGGGTACATGATAAAATTGGCCTTGGCCATATGATGAAATATTGCATCCAAATGTTCTCCAAGAGGTGTGAAGATTCTCTTCTGGTGAGTCTGGTCTCGAGGCCTATTTTTATTGGGATTTGTTGATATGGAATTATACTGGTAGGTTGGATTACCTTGATTTGATTGATGTGCTTGATGCTGATATTACTACATAGGTTGCTGATTATTTGAGGCTGATGTTGTTGATATGCAGGAGTTGATGTAGGACTGGCCACGATGATTTTTGCATGCTTGGTGTTGGTGGCTCCATCAATAAAAATATTCTTGTTTTGATTCTAGTAGCGGGGTTTGTCATTGCTAGGGTTGTTGTGAGAATCATCCTTATAGTGCTAGATTATACCTTTGTCTAGGAGACCCTTTTAGATGTCTATCCCATTGCTTTTGATTTCTTGGTAAGTTTGGATGCAGTTCATCCTCATAAAGTGGGATAGTTTAGGATGAAGGTTATCGATAAAGATTTTGGTCAAGTGCTTCTCAGGTGGTTGATATGATAACTTGGTTGTGAGGTTCTGCCATCATTACAAATAGTCATCTAGGCTTTCTCCTCCTTTCTATTTTGAGTTGCAAAGGTCCAACAAGGTCAACTCATTCTTGATATTGTGGGCATATTGGGAAATGAGCTTCTTAGAGAGCTTGGAAAAGGTTGAGACTGTCCCACAGGGTATCTTGTAAAACCACTCAATAGAAGTTCCTCCCAAGCTTTTGGGGAATAGACACAAAAGATAATTATCACTATAGGCCACTTCTTGGCATGCCATATAGAACTCTTTGACATGGTTTACTAGATCTCCTTTCCCTTGATATTTATCAAATTTGGGTGTCTTGAAATGCTTGGGGAAAGGGATGGCTATGATTGATCAATCAAATGGATAGGGACACACCTCCTCAAACTTGAAGGTGTTATTCTCCATGCCAGCTTTGAGATCCTTAAGAGAATTTTTCATTTCTTCCCACTCGGCATTGATTGGTGTTTGAGTGGGTACTCCCATTTGGAAAGAATCGAGTGGCACTGGTGAATAAGGGTGATTTTGTGGTGGATATTATGGAGTTGGAAATGGAGATTGTCCAGCAAGATAGGTGGATTGGAATTGATGTTGGGGTGATGGTTGCTGGGGATGATACTATTGCTGAGATGTGGGAGCATACTACTATAGGGGATATGAAATGGATTGCTACTGGGGTACAACAAGATTTTTTTGGTGTTGCATAGGATATGAGGAAGCTTGTTGCTGCTAGGGGATGATGGGATGTTGCTGGAATGGAGGAGGCTAATGGAATGGTGTATCTTGTTGATAAGCTTGGCTTTGGTGCACTTGGCTTTGTGCTTGGTTGATGTAGGATGGATGCATTCTTGCATTTCTCAAGGGTGGAATAGATGTTGGGAAGCTGGAAGCAGGAGATGGTTGTGCAAGGTAGCTCACAAAATGGGAGGAACTTTGTTGTTAGGGTGGTGTAACCATTTCAGATGCGAAGGGTGGAATAGATATATAGTTGGTGTATGATGGAAAGGATGAAGCTAACAGAGGCTATGTTTTTTGTTGTTACACTGCTTGGGGGAAGATGGCTTGTTGGTTTGCTAGCATGGATTAAGAGAAGTGGGTTGGTATTCCTAAGGCTTGTATATCTTCTTGAGTAAGGCCCTAATGAGAACCAGTTTGTGGTGGGAGCTACAATGCAGAGGATGCTAGAAATGTAGATGTGGAAATTTGGGATGTAGATGGTGGATTTGGAAATCCCATGGAAGGCATGCCTGTTGTGAAAGTAGTTTGTTTTCCTTGTGCATTGGAGATGAAAGGTGGAGGTGGAATGTATGTTTGGGAAAATATTGGTTGTGAAGTGGAGGAAGATTCTTGTGTTCCCCATGAGAAGGGTGGTGCTGATGTGGAAGCTTGGTAGGAGTAAGACAAAAATGACTGTGTTGCCCCTAGAAATGATGGTATTGAGGCCAAATCTTGTTGAGTGAAGGGGGAAAATGATTGCATTTCCCCTAGAAAGGGTGATGCTTCTTGGGTTGTGAATGGTGGAGGGATTGTTTGTGTGGCAGCCTATGTGAGAGGTGGAGGTTGATTTTGTGGAAAGATTTGGACTTGAGCGATGGCTTGAGATGCCATAGAAGATGATGGTGTTCCCATGATGGAAAATAGAGTGGATTGTGTTATGAATTGCATTATGGGCCTCATGAAACTAGTTTGCAAGAAGTGAGGGATGGATGCAGTTTCCTACATTTGAAAGTTGGGATCAAGGATTTTTTGGATGATGGGGGTGGAAACTTGTGCTAGGATTTGGATGGCTTTGATGGGTATGAGGGGTTGGAGATGTGATGGAATGGGAGTACCTTCCTATGCAAATTTGGCTAATATGGCTCGCTAATTCATATCGATAAGTGCACTGACTATTTGTGCATGCCCCAGATGGCTCATGAATGTCTCTATTGGCACTTCAATTTTTTAGTATGTCAATCTTGTGAAATTTTTATAAAATTAAAGTATGCATAAGTGTTAAAAGATTGTCATAATTTTGCTACAAAAAACCCACAAAAAATCCTAGAAAATTATCAAGTTTTTCCCCATATCCAGCCAGCCCTAGTTAAAGTTCAAGTTTGAGGAAAGCCCTAAACATTTGCCACTTTTAGAAAAACCCTAGGTCTCTCTTTTTATGATCTATTTGAGCATTACTTTTTCAAATCACTTAAGTTCCTAAAAAGGCATGTGCTCTATTTTTATCATCGCGCGGAGGTCATGTTTTTATTTTTTCCCTAAGTCTAAAGGCTCGGTGATATTAATATTTCCTAAATCCTTAATTCCTTATCTTTCTAATGTTTTGGTGTACTTTGAATCTTGGAATCCTTAGTTGATCGACAGTTGTCGTATGTTCACGTAGAATCTTTTAGCTCTATGCGATCATGCGACCAGCCATAGATCTTACTTTATAGCATAGCATTTCAAGCAAAGCGGGTCCACTACCATGTATGCACAAATGCTCATCTCTAATTGGTTGATATGGATAGTGATATGGGGGTTCTCAGAGGGACCAGTGTTAGAGGTATCTTCAAAGCTGAAAGTAAGGAAGGGAAGATCCGATGGTTGTCGTATAATCTCATAGAATCTTAGAGGCCTATGCAATCATGCGACTAACCGTCGATCTTGCATAAAGCTTAGTGAAATTCTTAGGTGGGACCATTGATAGGTGTACATGACTGGTGGTTTCTCATTGGTTAAAAATAGTGTGACCAATGTCAGTTTTTGCATATGGTTTTTCTTTGATTGGTCGATAATACTTGTTGATGTGGGGAATGTTAGCAATATTGGCACCTGAAAAGAAAAAAATTAAATGACAACTTGCCAGGTGTTGCAAGCATGGATGTTCATTATTAACAAAGGTAAAGTGGGACCAGTAACTTAAAGAATAGAATGCTAACGGTTTGTCACATGTTCGCATGAGCTTCTTTCAAGCTATGCGATCATGTGACTAACATTTTATTTTAACAATGAAAGTTATAAGGGTTTCCACCAATGAAGGGACTGACATGATGGCTTGTCATATGTTCACATGAGTTTCTTTCAAGCTATGCGATCATGCAACAAATCATTAGATTATTTGCCAAGGGAAAATCAATGGTCAAAATTTAAACTAGAGGTGAAGTGGGTGAAAAGTTTGTACAAGTGACAGTTCAAACTCCTAGAAAATTAATGGAAAAATCATGTGAAGTAAATTACTGAAATAATTGCTGAGATGATGGCCAATATACTAAAAATCTATGCTTCCTTGAAAGCCACAAGGAGATAAAAATTTGCAGAGGATTGGGTGAAAAGAGTTGCAGAGACCGATTGCTATTTTCTAGAGATTTTGGAGGAAAGGTTGGTTTCTTTTTCTACACATACTTGTTCTATTGAGAGGTATTATTTTTCTGCTATTCTCTTTTTGCACCAATTATACAAAGCTATAAGCACTAGAAATGTCACCTAGGAAGGAGCTATCTAGTGAAACTGATTATCTTAAGAGAGGTTTGCATGAAGACTTATTAAAAAATTTTCCTAGCTCAATGGTGAATTTGATAGAGGTCAAACAACTAACACCAAAGGAGCCTAGGGTAAAAGTAGCAGACGGATTATATGATATAGGAAATTATATCAAGGATGCTAAGATTGGCTTTCCTAATGCAAGTGGTATTTCTGACTTCACTGGGCTGACATTATTTATAGTAGGATTCAACCAGAGAAATACCCTTGTTACCACCTATAATGAATGGGAAAATGACTTAGGAAAGCTTGTGGTACCCAGTGTCTTCTTAGATGCAGACCTGATGATTGAAATTGCAAAAAACTATGACCCTATTACTAGGGAGATTAGGGATGTTAGGGGCCAAAACCTATTAACAATTTTTGTTAAGGAGATCAGAATGGTTTTTAGATTGAGTGACCCTTCAAATAGCCTGGAACCAATTGATTTCAAAGAATTAAGAGAGATATATGATGCACAAAGACATCTCTTTAGAATTGGTCCCATAAAAAACTTTTGCACTCAGATTGGAAAGATGATTGTTATAGGACTAGGTGCACAGGAGCCATTCAAAACAAAATATTTTGATGCACTAGCAAGAGGTGCCTATTGGTCATTATGTCAGGTTTTTGGTGAAGATGCTAATGAGAAAATGCCATAGCACCTGATGTATATGGTGATCCAAATATTACATCCACATTTGTCAATTATTTTTTTATTATTCCCCCTTCATTGCTGACTTAATTCATGATGGACTAGTGCGGATTCAAAAGAATAAAGTTGATAAACCATTATGTTGGTATTCCTTTATGATGTACATGTTTTTGTTCAAAGGTGCTGATTATTTTGCAAAAGAAATGGAATTATCCAAATAGAGAGATGGAGAGGACATGCATGTTCAGCTATGGAACTCCAATATGACATGGGACATAAAGGATAGTAGTTATATATGGTTTAACAAGTGTTTTGTAGCAAGATTGAGACTATTCTTTATTTATGATAACCCTAGAGTCCTGATTGCCTTGAATGAAATTTTTAGACCACAGCAATTTGCAAAGGACCCTGACATAGTGCACAATTGGGGTGATTTTATTTTCTATCCTTATTCAACTGTCATTAGATTGTATGGTTTCAAGGGGACTCCTTTTATTTTTCCTTTCCAAGTTCCCATCAAGATTGGCATTACATAATTTTTTAGACAATTAGGGGATATTGAGAAGAATAATATTGCTAAGGGTAGAGGAACTTTGTTCCCAAATATTACCATTACTAACCATTTTATAATCACAAAAGGTGGGTGGCTTCACATGCACAAAATCCTAGAACCATATCATTTGACAACCACAATTGCCGAACAATAGACCCAGAGGGTTTCTACAATGAATTGTTCAAAAAGAGGGTCAGATGCTCATCAATAAAACACATTTTCAATTTCCCTAAGGACATTATTAGGAATACCATAGGAATATAGGAGCAAGCAGTCAAGAAGGAGAAGTGGTTTGTGTAAAAGAAAACATGGTATTTTGTCCAAGAATTTGATCCCCAATATGACCCCATAGGAAGTATAAATCCTATGGGAAAGAGGATAGATACTCTTATGAATTGTTTTCATGAGATTTACAAGGCTTTGGAAGAGAAGAAGAAGAAATCCATGGAGGACAACCCAGAGAAGGCTAAACCATTGTTGGGCAAAGGTGCATTTGCAAAGATGTTGCCTCCTAGAAAATATATGTTGCAAGAAAGGACTGGTTACGATGTAATAATCCCTGAATCTGACATCAGGAAGCAACAAAAGAAAAGGGAAGATCTCCCTTCTTCATCAAAGTAGGTGGGGAAGAAAAAGTAGGTTGAAGAAATTACAGATATACCACAAGACCAACCAGGTGAAGACATCCTTGATTTTTCACCTCCCACCAAGAAACATAGGATAGAAGAGAGGCCTCATGATACTCTACTTCACAATCACCCTTGAATGTTAGAGATGATTAGGAGATCATAGAAAAGGTCCAACAAATGGGATCTTAGGGTCAAATTTTCATGACTCAAGAAGAAATAAATGAAGGGATTCCAAAGCAACCAAAGGAGCCTAACTTAGGCTTAACAGGGGGACAAATTGGAGGAATAGAGTTGGACCCTATGGTCAAACAAGGATTAGAGTTGGACCAAGGAAGAGGTAGAATAGGCTATCAAAGGAGTTTCTTTCAGTAATGACCACCAAGCATTGTTCATGTGGTCACTAAAGAAGAATGAGTAAAACAAAGGAAAGCAAATAATTAAGGATAGTATCTCTAGTGGTCTCATAGTCAAGAGGATTCTTGACACCTCAACAATAGAAGCATCAAGTATGGTGGTAGCTACAACTCACCTTGCAGAGAAGGTGGTAGAAAGGGAAGCAAAAGAGAAGGAGGAACTCACAAGAAAATTCAAGGAAATGCTGAGGGCATATGGAGAATTGAAACAAGGATTGTTTGAGAAGGATAAAATAATTGCAAACAGATATAATATCTTCTGAGGAGGCAATAGATGGAAATGCCCCAACTCCATAAAAGAAGCAAGCACAAATATAACACCTGGCAGAAGTTGAACTACCCTTGGGAATTGTTACAAGATTTTGGCACTCATCTTAACAATTCATTTTGAGAATTTGTAACAAGAAAGTTTCTATTTTAAATTTTTGTCCTATATGAGAAATCCTTTCTTTTCTTTTCTAAAAATATCCAAAGCTTATTTGCAATCCTTATTTCTCTATAAAAGGATTACCAGGATCAGTGAAAAAGGACCGAGAACTTGATCAATTTGACTGATAAGTTTCTTGAGTCTGGGATATCATAGACTATTTTTAGTCATATTTCTATAGAAGAACAATATTTTTGGTTCAAGTTAATTTCAAAAGGTTATACTGTAAAGCATTCTATAAGCATGATATTAATATAGCATTTGAATGAAATCCAAGATTTATATCTCTCCTTGAGTATCTCTGTTTGAGTTATGAATTGTTCCAATTCATTGCATAGATAATCTCTATGTGTATGTTTATATTTCTTAGCTCTGATCTAGGATTATATTAAATAAGCTTTGAATATGACATAAATTGTTTGAAGTTTTTCTTAAGGATGCATCAGTAAGTAGTGTGAATCTAGGAACCTTTGATAAAATCCACTACAGGGTGATTAGTATTTTCTAAAGGTAAAGATAATTGAAAGTTCAATATATTTTTTCATGTATTAAAATCTTGTAGTGGAAGTGTTGCCCAATGAATAAGACACTAGCCAGAAGTGGAGTTTTCTTATAGAGATTAGTGTCTGAAAAGGTTCTATTGATATTTCCATCTTTGATTATAAAATTGTCAAAATTCTTTGAAATACAGTGATTTGCAGGGCAGTTTACTACCTAGTGATAGTGAAAGATCTATAAATGAAATGTTATCATTTAGATTTCTCTTATCATTTATCTGTTACATTTAAATCCAGTCAGTGATTAGTGAAGTAAGTTTTGTTTTACTGGATTACATACACCCGCCTTGGTTTTTTAGAGCCAGAAGTGCAGAGGGAAGTCTTCTCCCTATAGTTGGTCCAGTCATCTTTAGAGCCCCATATTTGGATCTAACCCATCCTTAAAATTTGTAGATGTATTGGTTTCTTCTGAAAGCATAAAGTCCATTTTGGGAACCAATAAAATGGTGACTCTACTAGGGAATAGGGATTGAAATACTTTGATAAATCTAAATTTTGGATCTCTGGTGTTATAAATTTGAATATAAAATAATGCAGGTACAAGTTGAGCTAGACTCCTGGCCTTCTTATTTGTCAGAACTAGTAAGTACCATTGAAGAATAGAGGACTATTTGCAAGCTTTGGATTTTACTTGAATTTGAAAATCTCATTAAAGCTTTGCATTTATTTGTAGTAAATTCTATTTTGATTACTTACCAAGTATTGAGTACTTTGATTTGCTAAGTTTGTGAAAATATTTCCCAACTTGTGTTGGTGGTGACTTTGAAAATCTCTGCAGTAGTGCTGAGTAAAGGTAATAAAAGAATAAAGAATTATTTCACATACTCTCAAATATGAGTCAAAGAAATACTAGGGCTTGGAGAAGGGATCATCCAAAAATTAGGTTAGAAGGTGAACTTCCAAGCACTTCTAAGACTTATTTACCTAGAAGAAATCAAAGTAGTGGTGATGTGTCTCAAGCATGGAGATAGAAGAAAAATATGAAAATAAATAACTGACTTATTCATGACCAGGAAGAAAATACCTCTGAGTATGAGGAGGTAGTTGATCTAGGTTTAGGAGAATATGAGGACTTTTATTCTCATAAGAATGATGAAGTGCATCATAGAAAAAAGGCATACTCAGATGTAGAACCTCAAAAAGAAATCAGAAGGTCAAGAAGTAAGAGCAGGGGCATGGAAGGAAGAAATGATCCCCCAACCTAAGGACCTTCTCCTTCTGAAAACCCTAATAATCCTACAGATCAGTAAAGAGATTCTAGGTTTAAAATTTTAGAATCTGATACTACTCTCCCAGACTCAGAAGATATTTTTGAAGAAGTTTATAATTTAGAGAAAAATATCGAGGAACAAATTGCAATTAGGAAGGAGAGGGAAATGGAAAAATAAACTAAAATAAGGCAGGCCAAAATTAGGGCAGACCAGCTCAAGAGACAATTGATGACCCTAAAGGCGATAAATTGTGTAAGAGTTCCCAAGGGGAATGCTCAACAACCTATTGTCCAACCCATTGCTGAAGTTAGGAAGCCTAAGGATAAAGGAAAATAGATTTCAATAGGAATCACAATAAATGAGCCCACAAATGACAATATCCCAATGGATCTTTTGTCCAAATTGGATAATGATTTGGAAAGGGCTAGAAGGGAACATGAAGTTATTGCTAAAGAATTAGAAAAGGCGAAGGTTGAGGCTACTACCTTGGAAATGAAAAAGAAAGTTGATTTTCTTAAACAGTCTTTTACTCCTTCAATTCCAACTAACCCTGTGATGACATCTAATGTTAATGTTGGAAATTGTGCTACTCAGGCTGCCATTGTCACACCAGTGGTCATTGCAAATGTTGCTAATACAACAAATAACAAAGCCTCCACTTCTCAAGTAAATATATCATTACCAAGAGGACCAATTCACATTGAATGATATAGATAGCTTCTCTTTAACAATATTACTGGTTATCCTAATTTGATTCCTATAAATATTAGGGAGAAATTACCTAAGTTTACTATAAATAATGTTGTTCTTGTGAAGAGCATCTAAAGAACTTTATTGATATGATTGATGACTATGAAATAGAATATGAAGATGTCATCATGAAATTGTTTGTTCAATCTTTAACTGAAGATGCAAGAGACTAGTTCAGAGGGCTTCCTTATGATTGTATTGGTTCTTGGGATGATTTTATAAATTATTTTAAAGATCAGTATGGTGATAAGACTAATGAGGGTTTTATGTTAAATGAATTTAACAATATAAAGAAAAACCAAAATGAGGAAGTTCTAGAATTCAATGTAAGGTTTCAAAAGGTGATGCACAAACTC
The DNA here is from genome assembly GCA_027943335.1 of Chamaecyparis obtusa. Lineage (NCBI taxonomy): Eukaryota > Viridiplantae > Streptophyta > Pinopsida > Cupressales > Cupressaceae > Chamaecyparis > Chamaecyparis obtusa. The sequence continues at coordinate 7,826,446 of BSBK01002231.1, forward strand.
TTCCAAGTCATGAGGTTGGATGAGAAGGTATGTTTGGCAACATATTTAAATGCATTTGATGCCAAAATGGGATACTTACTTAGGGATAAAAGCCCTAGGACTATCAAAGAAGCTCAAAGATTTTCTGTGAACATTGAGAGCAATAGGAGGGTATCTAGAAAATTAGGAAGAAGAGAGGATCTAAGGCCCCTAGGTTCAGAAAGAAAGAAGTTGATAAGATTGCTAATGTGAAACCTAGGGAGGATGATAACCTCAAGTAGATCCTTAATGCCTTAAAGGATCTAAAACTAGGAAAAAGTAAAAATAGGTTTCAAGGAAATGATAGGCCTCCTCCAAATAATTTTAGTAAGTAGCCTAGAATGCAAAACTATCCTTACAATACACAGTGGAAAGATGGGAAGCTTGTTATCCTAGAAAGGAAGGATATGAAGCCAAATGATAAAACTCCTGACCCTTTGCAAAAGCATTCAATCAATATGACTGGTGAAGTTCCATGGTGTGCAGTATGCCAATCCCCTCATGATTCAGATTATTGTGTGATTTCTCAAAATATGTCTGAAAGTAATGAAAAAGGAGAAGAGGAGCATGAATCATATGATGATAGAGGCTATGGAATGAATTTTTCTAAGTTATGTGAAGAAGTTGATTCTGAAGAGGAAGATGAAAATCAGGATGTAAATGGTTCTCAGAATAGAAGGGAGGCTTACCATCAACAAATTTTTTATGATGAAGAAGAGGAAGAAATTGAAGACATAAATAGCAACTCCAAACAAGTTAAAGAACATGTTATGTTAAGAATAACCTCTGATGAAGAGATAGCCCAGATCACTGCTGATATGGTGACACAGGGCAAAAGAAACTATGTCCTTAGAAACAAAACTATTGATAAAATAGTTGGTAAACCAGCGGGTATTTTTATTAAAAGGAATAAAGAAGATGCTAAGCAATCTACCACAAAAAATAAGGTTGTAGATGATACCAAGAATTCCAAGTCAAAAGGGATAGAAAATCCTATTGAGCCAATCAAGGTTCTCAAGATCAAGGCTAAAACTCTAATGGTTAGCACTCCAAATGCCCAATCAAAAAATAAATCAAAAGATAAAGAGAAATTGGATACAGCCACACAACCTAAAGTCAAGAATGCCCCAAAGGGAAAGATAGACTTATCTATTTTAAATTATGTACCTATTGACATGAATTAGTTATTATCTCATATCATAGTAAAAGTGCCTTTATTAGAAATGATGAGGATAAGTGAACACAGAGAGAAAGCCCTTACATAGATAAATGGTCTTCAGACCACAACCATCTAGGAACTAGTAAAAACTAAGATGAAGGGTCAAGATCCAAAAAAAAAGGACACAGAAAAAATTATTTCAAAAATATCTCAGATCTATTTGGACACTAATGTTGTGAATACTTCTATGGGAGCTGTTGATCCTTTTTTCCTAACATTGGTCATAAATGATAAAATATTGAAAAATTGCATGATTGATTTAGGGGCTTCAAATACGGTCATGCCTGCTAAAATTATGAGGTCAATGGGATTGCAGGTTGATACTCCTCATGGGAGATGCTAGGCAATGGATTCTAGAGAAGCATCAGTGATTGGAACAATCGAGGCCTTTCCTTACAGGCTTGTTGCTTGTCCTGAGAAACAATTGACTATGAGTGTTTTAGTCATGGACATACCTCCACAATATGGGATGCTATTATCAAGAAAATGGAGTGCAAAAATGGGAGGTAGCATCCAGTGTGACTTATCTTATGCTACTTTTAATGTCACTAGTGAAAGCATTAAGGTACTTAGAGAAGTTAGAACCCCCCATATGATTGAAGAGGAAACCAATGATAATAACATGAACTATTTCTTGGACACTGGCATAAATTGTTTTCAAGTACAGAGTATTGAAAATAACAATGAGGTTGATTTTCCTCTTTTAGCTAAAGAAGAAGGAAATATCATAGATTAGAATGATCTCTAGACTATGTATTTTGATGGTGCAAGTTCTAAAGAAGGAGTTGGTGCAGGTGTGTTGTTAATTTCTCCCACTGGAAAAACTTTTAAATTTTCCTTCACCCTATTGTTTACTTGCACAAATAACACTGCAGAGTATGAGGATTTTTTGATAGGATTAAGGATAGCCTCAAAACAAAAAATAAAAAATCTTAGGGTTATCAAGGACTTAGAATTAGTTGTGTCTCAGATCAAATCCAAATATGCATCAAGAAACCAAAGGTTAAGACAATATAGGAATGCTATTTGGGATGAGATAGAATAGTTTGATGCTTTTTGTATTGATTGGATGGACAGAGCCCATAATAGGATGACTGATTTACTGGTTAACATTGCATTAAGACCAGAGGATATCACTTCTCTAGGGATATCTAGGATTGAGATTCAAACTAGGCCATCCATACTAGATAATTATGAAAATTGGTAGGTTTTTGATGATGACCTAGATATTTTAAGATTTCTGCATTGTAATGCAAGTTTTGGAGACAAAGAGATAAATTTTGGTGAATATGTAGAAACATCAGATAATAAGGACTCTCTCCTTGGTAAGGAGATCTTACAATTAAAAACAAATAAAGTCCCAAAGGGTTTGGTAGTGTTAGAAAGAGAATTTGATAGCCATGATAGCTCTTCCCAGGAAAAGCTTTTAAGCAAGCCTGAAGATGTGGAGGAAATAAATTTAGGAACTAAGGAAGCCCCAAAGATGTATATATTGGGGGAAGCCTGACTCCTGAAATAAAAAAATCTCTGATAAATCTTCTTAGAAAATATAGACATGTCTTTGCATGGTCTTATGATGATTTGAAAGCATACAGAGAAGATTTATTCCAACATGAAATTCCCTTGAAGGAGAATACCAAACCTTTTAGGCAAAAGTTGAGACCTATTAACCCTACTTTGGCACCAAAAATGAAGGAAGAACTAAAAAAGATGAGTGATGTAGGCATCATTCAACCTATTAGACATTCAACGTGGGTTTCTAATCTTGTCCCAGTAAGGAAAAAGAATGGAGACATTAGGTTATGTGTAGACTTTAGAAATTTGAACATAAATTCTTTAAAGGACAATTATGGTCTACCAAACATGGAAGCCATGTTATAGAGGGTTACTAGATCTGAATTAATGTCCATGATGGATGGTTTTTTAGGTTACAATCAAGTAGTTGTCAAAGAAATAGAGCAGTTCAAAACTGCATTCACTACCCCATTGGGTACTTATGTGTATGTTAGGATGCCATTTGGTTTAACCAATGCTAGGGCTACCTTTCAGAGAGCTATGGATGTAGAATTCGTATATTTTATAAAAAAAATTATTATTGTTTATTAGGATGACTTGACAACTTATTCAGAAAAGAAAAACCAAAATTGTGGTCACCTGGAAATTTTTTTTGTAAGAGCTCTAGAATATGGAGTTTCCCTTAACCCAAGGAAGTGTTCTTTTGGAGTAACTGAGGGTAAGCTTTTGGGACATATTGTATCCAAGGATGGAGTCAAGATTGATCCTAAAAGAGTGGTGACAATAGACAAAGTACCATTACCAAAAAATGTAAAAGGTATACAGTCTTTCTTTGGTCAGATTAACTTTGTTAGAAGGTTTGTTGCAAATTTTTTGGAAATCAGTGTTCCCATCTCCAAAATGCTAAAGAAAAATGCAAAGGTTGAATGGAGTAGTGAGGCCAAGTAAGATTTTTCTGATATCAAGATGGCTATTAAAAGTTTCCTTGTGTTAAGATCACCTGATTTCAGTAAGCCTATCCAAATCTTTTCATTTGCTTCCTATCATACTATAGCTGCAGTACTATTATAGAAGAACTCAGAAGGTTTTGAACAACCCATATCTTTTTTTAGTAAGTCATTGTAGGTAGCTGAGTTGAAGTATGATATAAATGAGAAACAGGCCTATGCATTGGTCAAAGCTATCAAGAATTTTAGATTTTATTTGGTAGGGGCAAGTGTAGTTGCATATGTACCCAGTGCTATTGTGAAAGACATCTTGGTTCAACAAGAAGTTTCAGGGAGAAGATGTAGGTGGATAAATAGAATCCAAGAGTTTAATAATGATATCCAAATCACCAAACTAGTGAGAGGATTAGGGTTAGCAAAACTTATGTCTCAAAGTAATTTGGATGCTAACCACATCAACACTCTTGAAGAAGAACAAAGGCCATATGTATGTGATCTAGACTACTGTGAATGGTATGAGGATATCATTAGATACCTGCAAAAGATTTTACTTCCTTCTAACATGGATGAGCACAAAAGGAGGACTATCAAATTGCATGCTCTAAAATATGTGATCATTAAAGGAGAGTTATGGTGGAGAAGTAATAAGGGTGTCCTGCTAAAATGTGTTGACCCTCAAAGGGCTAATGATTTGCTACAACTAATGCACGAAGGTGTATGTGGTGGTCATTATATGGCCAAGACTACTATACATAAGATACTGAGGTCTAGATTTTGGTGGCCTAGTATTTTCAAGGATGCACATTCCTTTGTCAAAAGGTGTGATGCTTGTCAGCGGTTCTTAGGAAAGTTGAAGTTTAATGGAAATTTGCCTTTGAGCCCTGTAAGTGTGGAAGCCCCTTTTCAAAAGTGGGGCATGGATTTCATAGGAGAGATCCCAAACAAATCCAGTGGGGGGCACTCACACATATTGGTTGCAAATGATTACTTTACAAAGTGGGTGGAAGCCATTCCCACTAAAAAATCAACTAGTAAAGTGGTTACTGATTTCTTGATGCAAAATTTTCTGACTAGGTTTGGGTGCCTTGAAGTTTTGATTGTAGACAACGATATGTGTTTCAGATCTAAAGAATTTGTTAGTTTTTGTTTAAAATTTGGAATCAAAATTTCATACTCTTCTCCTTACCATCCTCAAGGAAATGGTCAGGCTGAATCAAGTAATAAAATTTTGATAAAAATTCTGAAGAGAGTCTTGGATGCAAACAAGAAGGCATGGGACTCCAAGCTATAGCTAGCTCTGTGGGCTGACAGAGTAATAATCAAGAAGGAAATAGGGTGTGCTCCCTTTGATTTAGTGTATGGTATCCATGCTAGGTTACCACAAAATAACTTGCTACAAATGTACAAGTTCATCTAGTTATATGATGATGATCAAGATGATGAAATGAAGATTAGATTACAAGACTTGATACAATTAGATGAATCAAGGAGGGAAGCACATGATAAAAATTTGAGATCTCAGCTCAAGTATAAAAATTTGTATGACAAAAAAACTACAGTCAGAATTTTTCAAGATAATGATTTGGTCCTGATGTGGAATGCCAAGCTTGAAGACAAGGGTAAACACAAAAGGTTTGACCCTATTTGGTTGGGACCATATCTAATCAGTAAAGCATGGGGACCTGATTCATACATTCTGAAGGATTTGATTGGAAATGAAATGGAATTTCTAGTTCATGGACAATTCCTCAAATTGTACTTTTCTTAAGGTACTCTCATTATCCATGGACAATAGTTAGTTTCCCCTTCTAGTTGTGTGTTTGTTTTCAAGTTATGTGAGTAGGTTAGTTGTTTTGTTTCAGTAGATGATCTACTTATCCCAGAGTTTCTAAATTCTCATCATGCCTACAAGAGGCATACATCCCTAGACAAAGCCACTATTGGCACTTCAATTTTTTAGTATGTCAATCCTGTGAAATTTTTATAAAATTGAAGTATGCATAAGTGTTAAAAGATTGTCATAATTTTGCTACAAAAAACCCACAAAAAATCTTGCAAAATTATCAAGATTTTCCCCATATCCAACCAGCCCTAGTTCAAGTTCAAGTTTGAGGAAAGCCCTAAATATTTGCCACTTTTAGAAAAACCCTAGGTCACTCTTTTTATGATCTATTTGAGCATTACTTTTCTAAATCACTTAAGTTCCTAAAAAGGCATGTGCTCTATTTTTATCACCGTGCGGAGGTCATGTTTTTATTTTTTCCCTAAGTCTAAAGGACCGGTGATATTAATATTTCCTAAATCCTTAATGCCTTATTTTTCTAATGTTTCAGTGTACTCTAAATCTTGGAATCCTTAGTTGATCAAAGGTTGTCATATGTTCACATAGAATCTTTTAGCTCTATGCAATCATGCAACCAGTCGTTGATCTTACTTATATAGCACAATGTTTCAAGCGAAGTGGGTCCACTACCATGTATGCACAAATACTCATCTCTGATTGGTTGATATGGATAGTGATATGGCAGTTCTTGATGGGACTAGTGTCAGAGGGATCTTTACAGCTAAAAGTAATGAAGGGAAGATCTGATGGTTGTCATATAATCTCATAGAATCTTAGAGGCCTATGCGATCATGTGACTAACCATCGATCTTGCATAAAGCTTAGTGCGATTCTCAAGTGGGACCATTGACAGGTGTACATGACTGGCAGTTTCTCATTGGTTAAAAATAGTGGGACCAATGTTAGTTTTTGCATATGGTTTTTCTTTGATTGGTCGATAATACTTGCTAATGTGGGGGATGTCAGCAACACTGGCAACAAAAAAGAAAGAAATTAAATGACAACTTGCTAGGTGTTGCAAGTGTGGATGTTCATTGTTAAAAAAGGTAAAGTGGGACCAGTAACTTAAAGAATAGAATGCTAATGGTTTGTCACATGTTTGGATGAGCTTCTTTCAAGCTATGTGATCATGCGACTAACATTTTATTTTAACAATGAAAGTTATAAGGGTTGCCGCCAATGAAGGGACTGACATGATGATTTATCATATGTTCGCATTAGTTTCTTTCAAGCTATGAGATCATGTGACAAACCATTGGATTATTTGCTAAGGGAAAATCAATGGTCATAATTTAAACTGGAGGTGAAGTGGGTGAAAAGTTTGGATAAGTGACAGTTCAATCTCCCAGAAAATTAATGGAAAAATCATGTGAAGTAAATTGCTGAAATAATTGCTGAGATGATGGCCAATATACTGAAAATCTATGCTTCCTTGAAAGCCATAAGGAGATAAAAATTTGCAGAGGATTGAGCGAAAAGAGTTGCAAAGACTGATTGCTATTTTGTAGAGATTTTGGAGGAAAGGTTGGTTTCTTTTTCTGCACATACTTGTTCTGTTGAGAGGTATTATTTTTTTGCTATTCTCTTTTTGCACCAATTATATGAAGCTATAAGCCCTAGAAATGCCACCTAGGAAGGAGCTATCTGGTGAAACTGATTATCTTAAGAGGAGTTTGCATGAAGACTTATTACAAATTTTTCCTAGCTCAATAGTGAATTTGGTAGAGGTCAAAAAAATAACACCAAAGGAGCCTAGGGTAAAAGTAGTAGATGGATTATATGATATAGGAAATTATATCAGGGATGCTAAGATTGACTTTCCTAATGCAAGTGGTATTTCTGACTTCACTAGGCTAACATTATTTACAGTAGGATTCAGCCAGAGAAATACCCCTATTCCCACCTGTAATGTATCAAAAAATGACTTAGGCAAGCTTGTGGTACCCAGTGTCTTCTTAGATGCAGACCTAATGATTGAAGTTGAAAAAAACTATGACCCTATTACTAGGGATATTAGGGGTGTTAGGGGCCAAAAACTATTAACAATTTCTACTAAGGAGATCAGAATGGTTTCTAGATTGAGTGACCCTTCAAATAGCCTGGAACCAATTGATTTCAAAGAATTAAGAGAGATATATGATGCACAAAGACATCTCTTTAGAATTGGTCCTGTAAAAGACTTTTGCACTCCGATTGGAAAGATGATTGTTATAGGACTAGGTGCACAGGAGCTATTCAAAATAGAATATTTTGATGTAATGGCAAGAGGTGCCTATTGGTCATTATGTTAGGTTTTTGGGGAAGATGCTAATGAGAAAATGCCACAGCACCTGATGTATATGGTGATCCAGATATTACATCCACATCTATCAATTATTTTTTATTATGCCCCCTTCATTACTGACTTAATTCATGATGGACTAGTGGGGATTCAAAAGAATAAAGTTCATAAACCATTCTGTTGGTATTCATTTATGATGTACATGTTTTTTTTCAAAGGTGTTGATTATTTTGCAAAAGAAATGGAGTTATCCAAATAGAGAGATGGAGAGGGCATGCCTGTTCAGCTATGGAACTCCAATACGACATGGGATCGAAAGGATAGTTGTTATATATGGTTTAACAAGTGTTTTGCAGCAAGATTGAGACTATTCTTTGTTCATGATAACCCTAGAGTCCCCTTGGCTGAAATTGTTAGACCACAACAATTTGCAAAGGACCTCAACATAGTGCACAATTGGGGTGATTTTATTTTCTATCCTTCTTCAACTGTCATTAGATTGTATGGTTTCAAGGGGACTCCTTTTATTTTTCCTTTCCAAGTTCCCATGAAGATTGGCATTGTAGAAGTTTTTAGACAATTAGGGGATATTGAGAAGAATAATATTGCTAAGGGTAGAGGAACTTTGTTCCCAAATATTAGCATTGCTCCCCAGTTTATAATCACAAAAGGTGGGTGGCTTCACATGCACAAAATCCTAGAACCATATCATTTGACAACCACAATTGCCTGGACAAGACCCTGAGGGTTTCTACAATGAATTATTCAAAAAGAGGGTCATATGCTCATCAATAAACCACATTTTCAATTTCCCTAAGGACATTATCAGGAATACCCCAGGATTACAGGAGCAAGCAGTCAAGAAGGAGAAGTGGTTGGTGTACAAGAAAACATGGAATTTTGTTTGAGAATTTGATCCCCAATATGACCCCATAGGTAGTATAAATCCTATGGGAAAGAGGATAGATACTCTTATGAATTATTTTCAAGAGATTTACAAGGCTCTAGAAGAGAAGAAGAAGAAGGCCATGGAGGACAACCTAGAGAAGGCTAAATCATTATTGGGCAAAGGTGCATTTGCAAAGATGTTGCCTCTTGGAAAATATATGTTGCAAGAAAGGACTGGTTACGGTGTAATAATCCCTGAATCTGACATCAGGAAGCAACAAAAGAAAAGGGAAGATCTCCCTTCTTCATCAAAGTAGGTGGAGAAGCAAAAGGAGGTTGAAGAAATTATAGATACACCACAAGACCAGCTAGGTGAAGACATCCTTGATTTTTCACCTCCCACCAAGAAAAAAATGATAAAAGAGAGGCCTGATGATCTAGAGGAAGAATACTCTCCTTCATAGTTTCCCTCCAATGTTAGAGATGATCAGGAGATCATAGAATAGGTTCAACAAATGGGATCTAAGGGTCAAATTTTCATGACTCAAGAAGAAATAAATGAAGGGATTCCAAAGAAACCAAAGGAGCCTGAGTTAGGCTTAACAGAGGGACAAATTGTAGGAATAGAGTTGGACCCTATGGTCAAAAAAGCATGTGATGAATTTCTAGTTGATGATGCCTTTGTGAAGACCTAGGCCTTTTTACAGTTTTTATGGGAAATGAACATGATCATATTTGAGGAAGCCTATGAGAAGAAGCACAAGGAGAATCCTAATAAGGATTTTAAAACTATTGAAGATGAAATAAGAAAAGAGATGATAGAGAGCTTTGAAAAGACTACTCTAGAACAGGGGAGAGAATTGGTAAAGAATGCAGGAGTACTTATCCTCCCTGAATGGGACATAGTTGATGCAATGGTCCTTGATGTAGTTAGAAAAAAAATTACACCTGTGTACAAGACCAAGAGGTAGAACAGGCTATCAAAGGAGTTTCTTTCAGTAATGACCACCAAGCATTGGTCATGTTGTCACTAAAGAAGAATGAGAAAAACAAAGGAAAGCAAATAATTAAGGATAGTCTCTCTGGTGGTCTCATAGTCAAGAGGATTCTTGACACCTCAGCAATAGAAGCATCAAGTATGGTGGTAGCCATAGCTCACCTTGCAGAGAAGGTGGTAGAAAGGGAAGTAAAAGAGAAGGAGGAACTCACAAGAAAATTAGAGGAAATGCTGAGGGCATATGGAGAATTGAAACAAGGATTGTTTGAGAAGGATAAAATAATTGCAGACTTGAAGAAAAGGTCGAGGGAGGAAAGCTCAATCCAAGCACCACAATAGTTGCAACTTCCTTCTTCTACTACTGGTCCTTCTTCCTCAAGCCCCATTATTGAGTTTCCCATGTCTCCTTTTCCCCCTTCCCTGAGTAGTGAGGATGTAGAACAGAGAGAACAACATAAATTTGAAAAGAAAGTAAAGGACACCATTCAACATTTTGTTAGAAATGTAAAGCCCAGGGAGATTTATAAACATGTAGAGTAGTTATCTGACATTTTTCTTTCCTTTAGAAAAGAAGAAGACACTGTAGGAAAATTTTTGGATATATGGGTGCCTAGGGAGAATGTTTTGAAGTCATTTCTTAAATCAATTAAACATCATAGTACTGTGTGCTCCCAATTGGAAAGTACTTATAAAATTGTCAAATCCTTTCTTGATTTTGAAGTAATTAGGGAGGAAATAAAAAGAAAAGCAGCTCTCTTAAGAGAGATATCTTCAGAATGATTTTCAAATATTCCCGGGTCTTGTCAAAGCAGATGGAACTATGAAAGAGATGGAAAATTGGTTGGAACAAATAGAATATGGGGTCTCAACCAAGATAGATGTTGCTTTAGGCACTGAGGATACTCTTCCCTTCATACAAATAATTGAAATGTTACAGGATGCCAGGATGCATTTTACTAAAGTGATAACTAAAGTGCATCAATTGGTCACTAGCTGGAACAAGATTCTACCAAAAGGGGATGAGATTTTGGCATTTAATTGGCCTAATGAAGATACTTTTGCAGCTTGGGAAGTAGCATCCTTGTCAGAGGTAAATAAAGAAGAAGGAATATCTACTAAGGAGGCAATAGATGGTAATGCCCCAACTCCATAAAAGAAGCAAGCACAGATATAAAACCTGGCAGAAGTTGAACTGCCCTTGGGAATTGTTACAAGATTTTGGCGCTCATCTTAACAATTCATTTTGAGAATTTGTAACAAGAAAGTTTCTATTTTAAATTTGTTTCCTATATGAGAACTCCTTTCTTGTCTTTTTTGAAAAGATCTGAAGCTTGTTTGCAATCCTTATTTCTCTATAAAAGGATTACCAGGATCAGTGAAAAAGGATCGAGAACTTAATCAATTTGACTGATAAGTTTCTTGAGTCTGGGATATCATAGACTATTTTTAAGCATATTTCTATAGAAGAACAATATTTTTGGTTCAAGTCAAAAGGTTATATTGTAAAGCATTTTGTAAGTGTGATATTAATATAGCATTTGAATGAAATCCAAGATTTATATCTCTCCTTGAGTATCTCTATTTGAGTTATGAATTGTTCCAATTCATTGCATATATAATCTCTGTGTGTATGTTTATATTTCTCAGCTCTAATCCAGGATCAGATTAAATAAGCTTTGAATATGACATAAATTCTTTAAATTTTTTCTTAAGGATGCATCAGTAAGTAGTGTGAATCTAGGAACCTTTGATAAAATCCACTGCAGGGTGATTAGTATTTTCAAAAGGTAAAGATAATTGAAAGTTCAATATATTTTTTCATGTATTACAATCTTGCAGTGGAAGTGTTGCCCAATGAATAAGACACTGGCCAATAGTGGAGTTTTCTTATAGAGATCAGTGTCTAAAAAGGTTTTATTGATATTTCCATCTTTGATTATAAAATTGTCAAAATTCTTTAAAATACAGTGATTTGCAAGGCAGTTTACTACCTAGTGATAGTGAAAGATCTATAAATGAATGGTTATCATTTAGATTTCTCTTATCATTTATCTGTTACATTTAAATCTAGTCAGTGATTAGTGAAGTAAGTTTTGTTTTACTAGATTATGTACACCCGCCTTGGTTTTGCAGAGCCAGAAGTTCAGAGGGAAGTCTTATCCCTATAGTTGGTCCAGTCATCTTTAGAGCCCCATATTTGGATCTAACCCATCCTTAAAATCTGTAGATGTACTGGTTGCTTCTAAAAGCATAAAGTCCATTTTGGGAACTAGTAGTCTCCATGGAAAATGGAGTTGGGGGGCCATTGGGATCATCCCATATATTACCAAATTGTGGGATCAGTGGATTGTAGGTTATCATTGCACTGGTAGGATTGTTAGGATCAGATGAGCTAGTGGCCCGATTGGGATCCATGTTCCTTCTCTTTTGGGATCCTATCTTGATAGGCATGGAATGTAGATCAAGAAATGAAGATGTTGGATGGATGCAAGATGCTCCTAAGAGACTCTAAAAATAATGGGTGCAAGTTAAGAATCTTCTAAGGATGATAAATTTCTAAGATGGGATGCAAGGATTTGGAACAACTAAATGATGGTAGGATGATGAAGGATTGGTGAGATGCTCTAATTTGGGTCAACAAGGATGATGGAGGATTGGTGGGGGATTGTGGAAGTTTTACTAAGTGTTGGTCAAAATGAGCTGTTGCTTCCTTATGTAGGTTCAATGGTAGGATTTTCAACCTAGGATAGATTGATGATCTTCGGCTAACATGATTCTTATCAATGTAGGCCAATATCTTGCTCAAGATGATGAGGCTTTACAAGGACAAGTATGGATTCCCTAAACAATGCTTTTTCAAAGGGTGGAGATTTCTGATTTAGGATAAGGTTTTGAAGAAACTAAAAGGATTGAACACTAAGTGTTTTTGGATTTGGATTACTAGATTTGGTGCAAGGATGGTGGGTTTTGAATTGGATAGTGTGTGCCTAGATTTGGATCAAGGATTTTGGATTTGGATTGCAGATTACTAATGGAAGGATGGTGGAGGATGATGGAATGATGCTATTTCTAAGAGGATGATCGAGATGCAATTGAAAAGGATGACCTATGATGCAACTAGGAAGATGATAAAGAATGCAATGATGCAACTAAAAATGATTTAGGATGAAACTAGGGTGGATGGTGATGCAAAGATGAATCTAAGAATGGTCTAGGATGCAAAGGATGCCAAGATAGGATTGTGGGATTTTGAAAGAAGAAAGGATATAAGATGGGCCAAACTAGTCTTCTCTCTCTTGATTGATATAGCAGCGATTAACTTGGAATCACTATGAAAACTATTTCACTCTTGCATTATACTCTATGTTGTCTAGTCTCTCTTGATTCTTTTCTTATGCTTGGATTTCTTTGAGGGAAGGTTGGTGATCTTTGAGATTTCTCTCTACAAATTTCTTCTCTTGATAAATTTGGGAATTGGGAAGTCTATCTTTCTTGTGTTGGGTCAAATCTGACATAGCTTGGAGAGATTCTAGGAAAGTGTTTTAAAACAAGGCTTCAAGTATCTGATTTTGAAGGATCTCTTCTACAAGGTTTTGTTTTAAAGATTGTGATCAATTTTTTGGACGAGTTTGATGTTTCCAATCGTAAAGGACAAACTTGACAAAAGATACTTTGAAAGAAATCTCGAAAAAGGATAAAGAAACTTTATGGGATACAAGCAATGATCGATGACTAAAAATGATATTTTTCTTGAAGAGAGTGTATGTTCTGACAAATGGTTGCACTGAGTCTAAACTTTGAAAACACACCAAATAGAACTACCTAAGGGAGGGTGAGTATCAAAATCTTTACCCACAACTTGATACCCCAAAAGAGGGATACATATTATGAGTGTCTTAAGGTGATCTGGGAAACCAAAGGGATCAGTCCTTGCACAAAGATTGTGATAATTTTAGGAGTAGATCAGGTAGCTTCTTATTTAACAAGTTTGTAGTTGTTTTGTGGAGTCCTCCCAATTGGTTTGTATGTGCGTGACTCACTTAAGAGCCTAGTTGACCATGCTAAAATAGTAGGGATATTCACCTACAATGGGCTACCATCAACATGCATTGCCCGAGCTTGAGGGGATGAACCAAGAGTTTTCTCAATGCTTTATTTCTATACCGGCTAGGGAAGGTACCAGTTTGAGGTAGTTCTCCAAAGAGGAAGTTCTTTTCTCTCTGGACATGCCTCTCTAGAAGTAAAAATAAGTGAACTTGTTTGAGTTCAAGTGTTTTACATCACCTAGATTAAGGATTTTGCAGAGTTTTGAAACTCCTAAAAGCACAACAAGAAAAGGTTATTTCCCAAATTGATTTAAGTGAATTTTGTTTTTCAAACTTGCAAGCACAAATGTTTAAGCTTTTGAGTTTTTCTTTTCCTTTGAAAACAAGAATTTTTGAAAGATTTATCCACAATGGGCATTCAAGATTGAGTGTGTTTGCTTCACTTAGGAACTTGATCTAAAAATCAAAGGAGATTTGTTATTTACCTTAAGTCATTAAAGATTGAGTTTTTTTTTCTTTTGAGACTAAAATTAAATGACTTATGAGATTTTCATTCATTTCTTTATGTTCACTCAAGATTTGGTGTTTTTAGATTGCATTTTAAAGCCCAAAATGAGATTCCTAGATTGATTTTATGAATAAAAAACTTTTGGAAACTCTCAATTTTTGCAACAAAATAATTTTTTTGAAATATATCAATGCTTTAGGAATTATTTAGGAAAGTTTAGGAAATTTTGGGACTGTTTAAGAAACCATTCAAATTGAAATGTAGATTTTCTCCTAGATTGCATGAAACATAAAAGAACTTTGAGATTTTGAAAATGAAGTTCATTTTAGCTTTGATTAATGCATTGAGTTTGAAATAGGAACATCTTAATGCACTTAGGATTGATTTGGAACCATTTAGAAATGAGATGCAGATTTGAGGTTCTTTTAATACACCAAAAGGTAAAGTGTTCCTAGTTTTGCATGAAGATCAAAGATACCTAGATTTTGAAAGCATGAATTTTATTTTTATCCAATTGAAAGACCCTAGAAGTGATTTTGAGTGTTTTAGGACCAATTAGGACTAACTCAAGTTGGTTATGACTGATTAGGAAATAAAGAGGAAAGACTTGAAGATTGTTAGTTTCTTTAGGCATTCAAGAGTGATTTGAGGTTCATTTTAAGAAACCAAATGAAAGTTTTGAAGCTCCTACTAAGCCAAACAAGTTGATGAGATTTAAAGCCTTAGTTTTTCTTGATGTTTTAATTGATTTTTAGAGAACCTTCAAAAGATGGGGTCAAAAATTGAAAATTTGGAGCCACGAAGCCCTGGAAAGGTCTCAAAAACCTATAAAAATAACTAAAACCCTAACTAAGGCCTTACACAAGCCCCTTGTTTCCCATACAAGTAAAAATGGTAGTGTATTTTATTTCCTTTACTTGTACAAGTGATGGGTAGGGACAATACATGTGTCTATGTTCTGTGGCATGAGCAAATAGTGCTAGTAAGCTAAAAACAAGCCAAAAACACCTAGAAAGCTCCCATACAAGTACTGGGTGACCCCAATATGAGTTTGGGTGTTTTCTCATATGATTAAGTACATTAGTGAGCTTAATAATATGAGTATCCTCACAAAAAATGATGAGATTTCTGAAAAAGCAAGTTTTTTGCTTGCAAAACCCTAAAAAATGTAGTTTAGAAGGTGTGTAGGGTCCCATCGGGCCTACAAAAATGTGTGCAGAGTGAGCCTAACCTTTTTAAAATAGGTGTAGAAATTCAAAAATTATTTATTCAAATCCTAACAATATATTCCTAACATATATAAAATTACTATTCGCAAGGACATTCAAATAGGGCTTAAACGGGATCACCTTGCCACTGTTTGATTTGCCCTTGATTTAGGGATGTGGGTGTGCTCTCTAATCACTTGGAGCATATCCCTAATGATTATTAGGGAGAATTAGGATAGTTTAGGGACCATAAGAACCCTATAGTGGCACAAAAATAGGTATATAACATCCATTTTGCCCCTAAGGCCTTAAGGATCCTAAAGGCTCAAGAATGTAGATTAAGCTACTAATCAGTAATCTATGATTTTTTTTTAAACCAACTAAGATGTGATATGATGAAGATCAATGCATGAACATGAAAAAAACTAATTCAATCCATTAGTTATAAGCTATTATGTGAGTTATGATGAACTACAACTGATTTGAACAAATTGTATGACTTGAAGATCTGTGATTTAAGATCACTGATTGCTGATTAGATATGTAAGATGGTTAAATCAGTAATATGTTGTCATTAATGTCAACTAGTTTTGACATTACTTATCTTGTAAGTTACTGTACCCAAACATCTATAGAAAGAAGAAGAAAAGAGATGAAGAATAGTTATATCTACATGAGGAAGATGGATATGACAGATAAGGATGAGGAATACATTGGGTAACTTATGAATGAGTCTATGACCTTATGTTATTGACTTGATTATGTTGCATTCATCAATGATGAATGATAGAGAAAAATGCACAAAGCAGTGTTGTTAGTTAAAGAAGCATTTCAGTATACACTAACGTAGTGTAGTGTATACTGAGCATAGTATAAACCAAGCTTGTGTTTACCAACACATTTCTTTGTTAATCGAGCAGAAGAAAAAAACTAAATGATTAGTTTAGCTGATGGAAGTTGATGATCTAAAAAGTGTTATGATTACGGAGTTGAAGATAATGTTTGTTACGAAGATCAATGGCTAACATAATTTGAAGAAGATCTAAGGGATTGAAACAAAACGTGTTATTGACACATCAGCCGAGGAAGGTTAAAGTGGCAAAATCGATAAAGGAGATTAAGTGGAAAAATTTGATGGATGGAATTAAAACAATTTACTTGTCTATTTAAGAGAGTTTGATTTCATGATGAAATCGTGCCAAAAGAAGGAGACTACAGAGATATCATGTGAACAAGCTTCATGCATGCCTCATTAGACTGGTTAAGGAGAACCGAACTGCAGAGATTACCGAGCATTAGAAAGCTATAACCAAGTGATATTAATTTACTAAATATTGATTGAAATATAATTGATATATTGATCAGAGGATTTGAATGAGATTAACATAGATCTGATAATTTGCAATTGAAGTTGTCTTGTAATTAGATCAACTGTTGTTACATTTTAACCATTGTAAATAGAGAAATCTCTTAACAGAGTGGACTAGAAAGTCTTGTAATGTCATTCATAGAGTGTACATTTGTTATCTTTTCAACCCCATAGTGAATGTTGGTTAGATGATAATGCTTGGTCTAAAATCCTCTAACAAGGTCACACCTCATAGTGTGTTTGTAATCTTTAACAAGGTTGGGTCTTCACCGACCTCACTTCAGAAGAGTGAACAATTTTTGGGTTGTCGATCCCAGGTAGTTTTTCCCTTCACAGGGTTTCCACATTAAATCTCTTGTGTTATGTGTTGATTGTGATGATTGTTTGTTTTCATACTTTACATGTTGCATATTGGATTTGATTGGTAATCACTATATGTTATTAATTGGTAATCGGTAAAAGCACAGACATAATACTATTTTACTTTATCGATTTGAAAAAGTTTTAGTAGATTATTTTTGGATATAAATTTTGTGATTGGGACTATGGATAACTAATTCTCCCCCTCTCAGTTATTCTAACAATTGGTATCAGAGTGTTGGTTTCTTGGAATAGAGTTTTAAGGACTTCAGTAGAAAGATCTCAAAATGTATAAGAGGGAAGTCTCAAAGATGAACAAGGATAACTTCTCAGTATGGCAAAGCCGTATGAAGCTGAATGTATCTAGAATTGGGAATTCTACCCTTACACTAATGGAGAATGGCTACATTGCACCACCCACTGGTCCCTTGACCCTTGATCAACTAAGAGATAGGCATGAACATAATGTTACTATGATAGATATTGTTGCTGCCTATACAGATACCAAATTTTAAGATATTAAAAATTGCACTACTACTAAAGATATGTGGGATAAACTTTCTCAAGTTTATAGTGGTGATGTGAATGTCAAAAGAGCTAGAGCTGAAAGCTTAAGGGGAAGATTTGATGATATGAAGATGAAGGAAGATGAAAATATTATGCAGTACACAAATAGACTAAAAGAGGTAGTACATGCTATTAGAGCATCTTATGGTGTTATTGATGAAGAGACAGTGGTAAGAAAAGTTCTCAGAACCTTATTGCCAGTTTATGCAATCAAAATATCTGCAATTCATGAAACTAGGTCTGCATCCGGTAACAAACTTACTCTTGATAATCTGATTGGTAAGCTTACAACCTTTGAACTGAATAACTTTGATATTAGTGATGTACCATCTATTGAATCTGCTTTTATGTCTTCTCTAAAAATTGATATGTCTAGCAGCAGAAATAAAAATGATGATAGTGATAGCAATACTAATGATGAGCTTGATGAACTTGAAGCTCTTATGGCTAGAAGGTTACCTAAAGGTAAAGGAAGGTATAGAGATAAATTACCTTTAGCATGCTTAATTGTAAAGAAGTTGGTCATATTGCTACTAGATGTCCACATAGGAAAGATGATGATCAAAACAAAGACCGATCTGGCAAAGGAAGCTATGGGAGAAGAGGCAATAGAAGTTACCGACACTACAACAAAGACAACCGAGACAATAATGACAAAGGCAAGAAGGTGTGCTACATTGCAGAAGAAGATGTCACCAATACCGACACTGATGAAGATGTGGAGGTAGTATTTCTTGCAATGAAGGATGACTCAGAGGAAGATGAAAGGTATGTGGAGACAACACTTATCTCTAAGGTTAATAAAAATGATACATGGATCATAGATAGTGTTTGTACATATCACATGATTAGTGATAAAGAAAAATTTGATCATCTTGAAGAACACAATGGAGGATCTGTTAGAATGGGTAATGATGCACCTTGTATGGTTAGAGGAAAAGGATCCCTAATGATAAATGATAAAATTAGATGTGACAATACTTATTGGGTGAAAGGTCTAAACTATAATTTGCTAAGTGTGGCATAGCTGAACAATTCAAGCCACCGAGTTGCTTTTGAGAGAAAGAAAGTGAAGATATTTGATGATGGAGGAAGACTTATTGGATCTAGAACACAGTTGAGAGGTAATTTGTTTTATCTTGATAATGATCAGTCTTCTTGTTTAATGATGAAAGATGAAGATGCATGGTTGTGGCATAAAAGGTTATGTCATGTGAATTTTGATAACATGATTAAGATTAGTAAAAAGAAAAAGGTTAGAGGTATGCCTAACTTATCTAAGCGTAATCATGTTATGTGTCATGAATGTTAGAAAGGTAAAATGACAAAATATAGTTTCAAAAGAAAATATTATTCAACAAAGAAATTACTTGAGTTAGTGCATACTAACCTATGTGGTCCTATGAGAACTCAAAGTTACTATGGAGATAGATATTTTATTCTTTTCATTGAAGATTATACTAGATTAATGACAGTCATGTTCTTGAAGGAAAAATTAGAGGCATTTAAGATGTTCAAGTAGTATAAAGAAAATGTTGAGAAAGAGATTGGTAAATAATTGAAATGCTTAAGATCTGACCGAGGTGGTGAATTTATTTCTGATGAATTTACTAATTTTTGTAATGAGCATGGTATTAAAAGATAGGTCTATGCACCAAGGACACCACAACAAAATGGAATAGATGAAAGGAGGAATAGGTCAATAGTTGACTATGCAAGGACATTGATGTTGCAAAAGAATGTTGCTCAGACATACTGGAGAGAAGCAGTCAGCACAACTGTTTATGTTCTAAACTGAGTACAACTGAAGAAGGATACTAATAAGACACCCTATGAGTTATGGTTTGGTCACAAACCCACTGTAAGTTATTTTAGAATTTTTGGAAGTAAATTCTTTATTCTAAAAGATGAAAGAAATGGGAAGTTTGACTCAAAGGGCGATGAAGGGATATTTCTAGGATATTCCACTAAAAGTAAAGCATACAAGTGTCTTAACAAAGTAACTAATAAAATTATTGAAAGCACTAATGTTTGAGTTGATGAGTTTGATGATAAGGATGTAGAGGAAAGCACAAAAGAACCAGAAGACTATGGTAGATTCAGTTACATTGAACAACCAGAGTACCTACCGATGCAACAGATAGTGACAATTGGTCAATAGGAAAACAATACCAAGGAATAGGAAAAAGAAACTAACAAGTAGGAAGCACCTACTGAACAAGCAAATGAACCTACATAGGATGAACAAGAAAGAAGAGATCAGATACTGGTAAGATTTATCAGAAGACATCATCTTGAGACACAAATCATTGGAGACAAATAAGATGGCATGCAAACAAGAAGTAAAGCAAGACAAGGTACATGTCTAGTTTGTGAATATGAACTGAACAATGTAAAAGTTGCATTAGAGAATGATGAATGGGTTAATGAAATAAAAGAGGAAATAAAATAGATAGAGAAGAACAAAACCTAGAGTTTAGTACCTAGACCTAAGGACAAGAATGTTATCGGTACTAAGTGGATATTCAAAAACAAACTTAATGAGAATGGAGAGGTAACAAGGAACAAAGCTAGGTTAGTATGCAACAGATATGCACAGGAGGAAGGAATAGATTATGGTGAGACTTTCACACCTATTGCTAGATTAGAAGGAGTCAAAATGTTACTTACATATGTTGCACACAAAAAGTTCAAATTTTACCAAATGGATGTTAAATCTTCTTTTCTAAATGGGATACTTGAAGAAGAAGTCTACATAGAACAACCTAAAGGGTTTGTAGATCTAGAAAACAAAGATATGGTATGTAGATTACATAAAGCTTTATATGGTTTGAAGCAAGCACTAAGAGCCTAGTATGAGAGGCTGCATAACTATTAGTTGAATATTGGATTTGTTAGAATAAGTGAGAATAGTAATCTATACATGAAAGGAAATTCTAATGATACTATCTTGATTGCTGAGATATTTGTGGATGACATAATATTTGGAGGACAAGATCAAATCTATAAGTCATTTGCTGATGAAATGAAAAGTGAATTTGAAATGTCTATGTTTGGAGAGATTAAGTTCTTTCTAGGATTACAATTGATTCAATAGAATGATGGTATATTCATCATACAATCTAAATATATAAAGGAAGTATTGAAGACATTTGGCATGGAAGATGCTAAACCTATGGGAACACCAATGGCTACTGGATGTAAACTGACTAAAGAAGATGGAACTACTGAGGTAAATCAGATACTGGACTGATCCATGATTGGTAAGTTAATGTATGTAGTTCACAGTAGACCTGATATAGCACATGTTGTTGGAAAAGTTGCTAGATTTTCTACAAACCCTAGAGAGACACATGATTGCTACAAAGAGAATATTAAGATACCTAAAGAAAATTGAAGATTATGGACTGTGGTATCCTAAGAAAGGCAAGTTTGAATTGAAGGTATACATCGATGCTGATTGGGCTAGAAATGTGGATGATAGAAAGAGTACCACTGGAGGAGCATTCTTCTTTGGTGAAAGACTTGTTACATGGACAAGTAAGAAATAGGCTTGCATTTCCCACTCTACAGTTGAAGCAGAGTATGTTGCTGCTGCTACTAACTATTCAAATATTGCATATATCAAGAAAGTGTTAGAAGGTATGAATGAGGTAATCATTGAGTCGGTGATTATATATTGTGATAACACTAGTGCTATTAACATTTCAAAGAATTTGATGATGCATTCTAAAACAAAGCATATATCTATTAAGTATCACTACATAAGGAAACAAGTACAAGAGAAGCAAGTGAAGCTAGAATTTGTTACATAGAAAGAATAACTTGCTGACATATTTACAAAGCCTCTACCAAAGGATACATATGAATACTTGAGGACTAGACATGGGGTCTGTCCCCTGTCTACTAGTCACTAAGGTGATCTGGAGGTTGCATTGGCCTAATCTTATTAGAGGATCATACATGTTGATGCAACAGAGTTCACACTTTGGACTTCTATCTAAGGTTGTGAAAGGTTGGAGTACTGGAACAAATTTGCACATTAGTATACGAAGATATAGAGAATGCACTAGTCAACAGAGAGTTTCATGGATACTATAGAGCTATATGTTTTTATTTCTCTTTGGCATTGATGTCAAAGGGAGAGAGATCAATATGAAGAATATGAAGCCAAAGACAAAAGGAGAGAGATACAGAATAGGGAGGGCATTGAAGATCAATTACTAAGAACAAAAGAAAACCTATGAGCTGAAAAGATCATATCTGTAGAAGTTAGTCTACACTTGCAAATGCTTTTATGTAACATAGTGATTAAACATATTAAGATGAGGAGAGCTTGTACCGTTACAACATTTGTTGACAGAGTTGTAGAATACATGTTTGGTATGTGCATGGCATATTTCATATTGCTTGTGTTTCCATCAATGCCAAAGGGAGAGATTGATGAACTACAACTAATTTGAATAAACTATATGACTTGAAGATCTATGATTTAAGATCACTAAGTTGCTGATTAGATATGTAAATTGGTTAAATTAGTAATATATTGTCATTGATGTCAACTAGTTTTGATAGTACTTATCTTGTAAGTTACTATACCCAAACATCTATAGAAAGAAGAAGAAAAGAGATGAAGAATAGACATATCTACATGAGGAAGATGGATATGAAAGATAAGGATGAGGAAAACATTGGGTAACTTATGAATGAGTCTATGACCTTATGTTATTGACTTGATTATGTTGCATTCATCAATGATGAAGGATAGAAAAAAATGCACAAAGCAGTGTTGTCGGTTAAAGAAGCATTTCAGTATACATCGACATAGTGTAGTGTATATCGAGGACAATATAAACTAAACTTGTGTTTACCAACACATTTCTTTGTTAATCAAGTAGAAGAAAAGAACTAAATGATTAGTTTAGCCGATGGAAGTTGATGAGATGTAAAGTGTTATGATTACGGAGTTGAATATAATGTTTTTTATCAAGATCAACTGCTAACATAATTCAAAGAAGATATAGGGGATTGGAACAAAACGTGTTACTGACATATCAATCGAGGAAGGTTAAAGTAGAAAAATTGACAAAGGAGATTAAGTGGAAAAATATGATGGATGGAATTAAAATGGTTTAATTCTCTATTTAAGAGACTAGGATTTCATGATGAAATCATGCTAAAAGAAGGAGACTATAGAGATATCATGTGAACAAGCTTCATGCATGCCTGATCAGATTGGTTAAGGAGAACTGAACTACAGAGATTACCGAGCATCAGAAAGCTATAATCGAGGGATAGTAAGTTACTGAATATTGATTGAAATAGAATTGATATATTGATCAGAGGATTTTAATGAGCTTAACATAGATCTGATAATCTACAATTGAAGTTGTGTTGTAATCAAATCAATTGTTGTTACATTTTAACCATTGTAAATAGAGAAATCTCTTAACAGAGTGGACTAGAAAGTCTTGTAATGTCATTCATAGAGTGTACATTTGTTATCCTGTCAACCCCATAGTGAATTCTAGTTGGACAATAATGGTTGGTCTAAAATCCTCTAACAAGGTCACACCTCACAGTGTGTTTGTAACCTTTAACAGGGTTGGGTCTTCACCGACCTCATTTTAGAAGAGTGAACAATTTTTGGGTTGTCGGTCCTAGGTGGTTTTTCCTTTCACAGGGTTTCCACATTAAATCTCATGTGTTATGTGTTGATTGTGATGATTATTTGTTATCATACTTTACATGTTGCATATTGGATTTGATTAGTAATCACTATATGTTATTAATTGGTAATCGGTAAAAGCACAGATAGAATACTATTTTACTTTACCAATTTGCAGAAGTTTTAGCAGATTGTTTTTGGATATACATTTTGTGATTAGGACTATGGATAATTGATTCACCCCCCTCTCAGTTATTCTAACAAGTTAAAAGTTGAAGATGAACTAGATTTAAGAACTATGCTTAGAGCTATAAATAAAATTGCATTATAAGTTTGCTATGAAATGAAAAGGAAATTGCTTGTTTACTCTTGAAAGAGGAGGGTATTTATAGGATTTTGGTAAGGGCTTAGGTTAGGAAGGAGAGTTAGGGTCATAGGTAAGGTTTGGGGTAGAGTTTGAGGTAATGTTTTACCTTGGGTTAAGGTTGCTCACACATGTGTGAGCAACACTAAGGAAGTGTGCAAGGGGAACAAGAGTGGAAGAAGAGACATGGGTCTCTTAATGACGCTGTAACAGGCCTTAAAGAGTGTGTAAGAGGCTATTAATGAGTCTGTAAGGCTCATTAATGGAAGGGTTTGACCAAAAGTCAAAGAGACTTGGATTAGACTAAGAAATGTAGGAAACATCTCCTAAATAGGTTTAGGGAAGTTTAGGAAAAATTGGAAGGGTTTAGGAAAGTCTAGAAGATTCTAGGGTTTTGAGGCTTTAAATAAATATTTTATTTATTTAGGGAATGTGACTTTATTTATCAATTAATGATTAATAAATAAGAGGAAAATCACTCAAATTTGATTTAAATGATTTGGAGAGGGATTCTTTAATTAAATGTGTCTAATTAAAATAGGAGAAGGGATAATGACAATAAAAATTAATTAATTAATTAATTAATAAATGATGATGTCATCAGGAATTTTTGAAAAATAAAAATACTTTTATTTTCTGAAGGATTTTTAGGTGTTTGCAGTTTCATGTTTGTGAACTAGAATTTGGTGAATAAACTATATCGATCAAGGTGGCTACTTTAGCCAAACTTTACAAATATTCAGTCCAATGTACGGGTAAATCTCCCATAATTTTGTGTAATTATTTGTATCTTTATTAAGATTTTGGCAATAGATTCTAGGTTTTCACATAGTAAATTCAATATTTTTGCTTACAATTTTTGAAGTTATCTTAATAGACGACCATAATTTTCCAATAGCCATATAAAGATCTATTGGCAAGGAGGACCCAATTCGCTTGATATTTTTGCAAAAGTGTGTCTCAATTCACTCTAATTTTTTCCAACCCTATAATAATTTCCAATTAATTGGATGATCCATTATCATCTCAAAAATTACATAAGATTTGTTATAGTTAACTGGGATTCACCAAATATTTGTATACCATATAAAATTCCCTGCAAATAAGGATTGGTATAAATACAATCAAAGATTAGTTTTATTTTACACAATTTGGTCAGTTATGAGCTCTTAATCAGGATCAATAGTGAAGTTTCATACCAGGAACAACCATTGTTGTTGACTACATTGGCGAATGCTAGTGACGTAAAAGTAAGTGATCATTTTTTTGAAATGTTATAATATTATTATGAATTCATCTCTATCTGTCTATAATTTTAAGTTCATTCTTATTGAGTGGGGACCCATTAGTGGTCACTTAGGAGACCTCAAACATCATGACATCTAGATTATAGGCCGTAGGACCAAGGAATCATATAGTCTATTATTACTTCTTCAACAAGTTGATACTTTTTTGCAGCCTTTATCTCGTTTGAGAATCAAGATTCAAATGGGAAGAAGGGTAGGAATCCTACATGTGGGGAAGGCCAAGAGAGGCCAATAAAATATAGATGCTTATCATTGTACTTTGGCTTTGAAAAATTTTATGGTGAAAATTAGAAAGATTCACAACATACACCACATATTGAAGTAGGTTGTGAATCAGTACCACATCTTCACAAACACAAGTGCAAGATTCACAACCTACACAGCATATTGAAGAAGGAGACAAACCTGATATCTCTGATCATGATGAACTTGAAGAATATTTTTTGGTAGATACCTAGGGTAGCATTAGCTAGAATGATATAATTGACTTGGGTGATAATGCCATAGATGATTATAATGCACAAAAGGGGAAAGGAAAATATAAATAAAAAAGGATTGGTAGTGAGATCTGTCAAGGGATTTTCAAATTAAATGGGTTTCAAAGTATGAATTCATTGAACCAATGGAGAATCCAATTGAAGGTCATCCTTTGATAGAATGTAGGTGTAATATTTACACTTGGAAACATAACAAGGAAAAGAGGTTGTAGAAAAAAATTGACACCATAGAAAAGAATATGGGTAAATTTTATGAAAAAATCATAGATGGAGGTGAAAAATTAGTGGCAAGATGGAAAAAAAAAAGGAGGAATGACAACATATGAGGAATGATGAAGAATTTTATTTTCAGGAGAAAATAAAGAAAAATCATGTTGAAGTTAAAGGTTACATTGAAGCTATTATTGGAAAACAAATGCAAGTAGAACAACTGGGAAAAGTTGTTTAGTTAAGTGTTTCTTTTTATAATTTGAGTAGAGGGCATGCTATGATATCCTACCTATCAATGAGTGCTTTATTACACTTTTTGAAAGTTCCTATCATAATAGTCATTGGTCAATAAACAATGGATGGGAATGGGCAAGTTGTTTTGCTGAGGTTGAAAAAGAAGATGTAACTTGGAAAAAATAAGAGAGAAAAACTTTATTTCATTGTCTTTAGATGAAGTTAAATAGTAGATAATACTTCATGGGTATGCATGCATTTTTATACTATAAAAAATCATGTCCGCTAGCCTCATCTACCATTAGTTGCTAAAATGAAGGATGGTGCGATAACATAAAATTTATTTCAACTAGTAAAGAGTTCTTTAATTGAATATAGAGGTATGGATAACATGATGAATGCCAAAAATTTGGTGTGTGTTGGAGTGGATGAAGCTTTAGTAATGCAAGGTCATAGGAATGGTCTTTGCACAAAGATGAAAACCTATTGTGAAACCTACATTACTAGAATTCATTGCATATCCCATAGAATGAATCTAGCATTTAGAATTGTGAGTAAGAATGCTCTGATAAAAAAGATGAAGATTTAATCAAAGAGCTCTACTCATACTTCTATCAAAGTCCCAAATGATTTATGGAATCTAAACACTTTGTTGATGAAATACATGATCGAAAAAAGATTCTTAAGGATAATTGCTATCATATTTTTAATCATTTTTGGGTTGGTGACCTAATTACTAGATGAAGCTATAGTACCCTAGTTTGTGTTATTAGGTGATCTTATTTAAGTTTGTGTTCATTTCAAAAAAGATACATGGAAGAAGATAAATTTTTGCATCTAGAGATTACATGTATACATGACAATATCTGTATGTACTATGCAAAGAAAGAAACTGAAAGATAATATCATCTAAAGCTCACACAGGCCATGAGCATAGCCAACTCCTAGAAAGATAAAGTTGAATAAAAACATACATGAGTAAATTAACATAAACAATAGGGTACCAAACATTTCCTAAAGAAATGATGCAAGGATAACTAGGGTGTGAATCCAGTGTGCTCCTACTTGATCTAAGAACCTGCAAGAAGAAAATAAATGGGGTTAGATCCAAGGGATCTAAGAAATGCATGATATAATATTAAATATCCTTGTCTACATTCATGCATGAACATAATTAACCATTCATCACAAGAAGGGGACCATGCTCTAGACATGTGCACACTCAGAAGGATGCTGTAGGAGGAAGAATAATATGATATTTTTACTAACTTGTTTCTATCATGTGCAGGAAGTGAGGAAAATTAGACTATGAAAGGGACATATTTTCTTGGGTATGAAACCTTTCAGTCTACTATAATTGAGCTAAGAAATAAAGAAATAACTGTAGAAGGGACATGACCTTGTATCATGAAACCTTCTAGTGATTCATGGTGCATCAGTGACATCCATGAGATACAGTGCTCATACATGAAAAATCAAATAGGGTATTATCCAAAGATGAATATCACAATGAGAAGTGTGAGATGATCATCTTCATTGATTATATGATAGAGATAAACAAATCATTGCTATAGGAAGAAAATGGAGCAATACAAAATCTGCATATATCTTAAACAAAGCAGCATTTGGATATGAATATAAATAAAACAAAGTCCTAATTTGTATGCACATCTCAAAAATTGGTATTTTGAAGAATCAAAGAAGAAAATATGATATATTTACATGTGTATCTCTCAAGGAAAATGGTACAACAGTGGTACAAAATCAGCATCTACATAGACAAAAAATCTGCAATACATAATCATCAAAAGAGCATCTATATGATGTCCTCAATGATAAAAAACAATATCAAGCTTGATCATGATCATGCTATGGAGAGAAAGCCAGAAAATAATGATTTCAAATCACTGAAAAAATTAAGAAGGAGCAGCCATGAGCAAAGTTGAAAATAAAAAATGAAAACAACAAATTCAAAATGAAAATGAAGTTGAAATCACTTATCTCTTCTCACATATACACATTCGAATTCTTCTCCAAGAAAAGTCAAAGATAATTAGAAAGTTTCCAAATGAAAATCTCCTCTTCCATTCGAAATTATCCTTGAGGCATGTGATTTTTGCAAAGGGAAAGAAGTTTAAAAGGCAAGGGAGCTGATTTTTATATGTTTCCAAAAACATTAAAAATTGGAGATTTTTTGAAATGTTTATTTTATAAACATAAAAGGGGTATATGCTATAAGCATATTATTTAAATATTATTTTTAATTTTTCCTAATTAGAGGGGGAATTAAAATAAAATGGACTTTTATTAAAAATTTGAAGAATATTTTGAGAAAAGGTCATTTTTCTAAAAGACAAAATTGGAGATGTAGACCTATACCCCTAAGTCTTAGATTATTTTTTTTTATGAATGGATAATGTGACCCCTAAACACTTAGGTGTTATTATTGTAAAATATTTTATTAGGGGCCATTATTAAAATGGGACATTTAATGTAAAATCATGCATATTTTATATTGTAAAATATTTGACAAGTGATGTTTTATAAATCATCTTGTTCAAATATTATCTACCAAAGCATGATTAGGGGATAGGGTAGGCTTTAATGGCTTGTATTTTTTAGGATTTTCAGCTTTCCCCTTACCCCTACAAATTTGGGAATCTGGCATCCGAGTTTATGAGGCATCTTTATGGGCCTATTTGGAGGGTTTTCCATTTTTAGGAGATTCAGAGTTTCATGCAGATTCTTGAGTTTTTCTTCTTATACTTCTCACTTCGCTGATTGAAGTTAGTTCTTCTTTCCCTCTTTCTTGGAGGTGAATGTTTGTAGCTCTGGAGAAGCAAGCTTTATTTTGGCTCCCTTCAATTCAATTCATAGCAATTTTCCTTCTTTTTCCTATAGCTTTGTGAGTTATTTTGGTGAATTTTATGTCATGTATTGTGAGGAAAATCAGTCCTTTACTTGATATGTTATTCATTTTGATGTTCACAAGTACTTTTATTTCCTAAAGTCTCAATCTATGTGCATTTGAAAGTATTTGGGTTTGTGGAAGTCATTTTCCCTCCTCATTTACAACTAGCACCTTGTTATTTCTAAGGGAAAAATTAGATTAGGGAGAAGCTGTGATGCTCAGGTTATGTTCTGAATCACATTGTGAGTTTGTTTTCAGTTTGTGGATCTATCAAAGTTTGGTGAATCACCTATTTAGTTTCAATTTTCATGCACTCTCTCTCTCTTTTCCTTCAAAGTTCAATTAAGTTTTAGGTGATTCAAGGGGAAGCTAGCCCTGAATCTGGAGGTCTACTCTTTGATAGGTTACCCATAGCCTAAGAGTAGTCCCATGTTTCATGGGATTGTTAGGTTCTACACTTAGCCATACTCATGTGAAATCCCTAGTGACAACAATAATGATACCAAATGGATCTCTTTGGATGGACTAGTGAATCATGTATTTTTAGAATATCCATCACTTATTGGGCTATTTCACACAAATCATGACAAATAAAACCAACCAAAATTTCTTGACCTACTTCAGAGGTTAAGTAATATAGAGACACTCTTAACTTTAGAAACTCTTCTCTCCATGCTAGAGGAAATGAGGGATATTATGAAAAAGGCCCAACAAAGAGAGATCTATATTGAATAATATTCTAAGATGTTTAAGATGACATGCATGACCCTCGATAGTCTCTATCGATCTCAACCAATATTATCTGATGAAAAATTTCCTAAGTGGAAGACAGTCACAAGTTTAGACAATCCTGATAGATTTTTATAGATTAGTGTAAATGGGGAGTTATGTGCCAGTGTACATAAAGTTCAGATACCAATGCACTAATTTTCCATGTTCGAGCTTGAGGAACTAGGAAAGATCCCCAAGAAGAGACTAGAAAGAGTTACAAGGGAAGAGTTTAGCAAGATTGTTGAGTCTGTAACTTCTTTTGGGAAGAAAATTTCCTATGATATTTCCTCACAGATTAGAACCATATTCCCTCTTGATAAACTACTTGAAGCCATGTCTACTTTTTTTTTCTGAATATTTGAATATCAACAATTCAACTAATTTTTTAGAATAGCTATTGACTTTGATAAAGCAATTTTGCAAATCTGGAGAATTCAAAGGAGTAACTATTAATGGAATTTTAAATGAAACTCTTCTTAGAGAGAACTCATCTCATTTTTCATATACTATGAGGGAAAAATATAAAATATTGGAGAACTACCATGAAGAGGGATCGATAAAAATACTTTAGACAAATCTAAGTCGGAGTGAAGTGTTGCATGATTCAATATCAAAATATTTCAAGCTTCCTGAATTATGTCTTAGCATGATATTGGGTTCAGTGGAGGATGCGAGATTTTTTCAGTTCTTTGGGGTTCCTAAATAAGAAACAAACTAGACAAGAGTTTTTAAAATTTCTTGAGGCTCTATACATCTAGGTATGATATCCATTGTTTTCTTTACGATAGGGCACTAAAAATATAGAGGTCCAAATGTGAAAGAAGAGGGTTTGAAAATATTTCAAACCAAATTAAAATAATTTAAAATGCAAGAAAAAATGATAGAGACTCCTGTCCTCATAGCATTGAGACACAGTTAAGAAGATGTATGCAGAATCAAAGTGAAGAAAATACAAACAAGAATCAAGGAAGTTATGAATTTGATGATGAGGATCCCAATGATGAGATGATGTGGAAAATTTAAAAGATTTATCACTAGTAGTGTTGGAAAGTGATGTTTTGGGAGCACTAGGAATCACTTAAGTGTTGTCATTTATGGCAACACTTATGCTAGAGTGATCGCATGTAGAGAGTTTAAGTATTGGAGACTCGGTCATGAAAATGACTAAGTACAAAATTAGAATAACAGTATACTACGGTACTATTTTGGTCAGTGAAGATGATATGTGATGTATTATATCTTGCAAAGTTAAAGGAAGACACTTTGGGATATGTATAAGCTTCAGTTAAGGTCACAAATGTTTTGGTGATGAGATAAGTAAGATACAGTGATATGAAGGCATGCAAAGATAGAGAATCAATGAAACAGAGCATATGAATAGTCATGATGATTGAGGGAAGGTTAGTTGGTATGGTAACATGCTAAGTCAGATGAATGTTTTATATTTATGACACTTTGGTAATATAAGATCACCAACTCTATGTTTATCATTTGCATAAGTAATTATTATGTTTTGTAATGTATTTTTAGAGCCGATTAGATGGTATAATTAATATAAGTATAGAATGTTTTATGGAAGCGATATGTATGATTATGATGATGATGTGATGGATGAAAATTTGAGAGAAGAGAGTAGATGCAAGATTAGTGTTTGACAGAGCTATAACTATAACTATCTAAGCATAGAAGATGCTTGTATTATTCATTACTTGAAGAATACTTTTGTGATAGTATTTTGATTGTAAGAGTTGTAAGCTAACCCTAACTTTAATAGGGTTTTTGTATACCCCTAACAAGGTTTTGTATTCCTCTAATAAGGAAATGTACTATGTAATACTCAGATCCTAACAAGGCTAGATCTCCTAATAGAGACTCTATATTTTAGTGCATAGTTGTGGGTACCATCCCCACTAGGGTTTTCCCTTAGCCATATTTTCCTCAAAAAAAATCAAGGTGTCATGAGTTATGTGTTGTGTATTTATTTTCTTTTCATTTTAGAATTAATATGGTTTATTTTCAATTTGTTGAAGTTTAAATTAAAGTGATGTAATACTGATTCATCCCGCCTCTCAGTATTACCTAATCCTAACAATTGGTATCAGAGCTATTGGTCCTTAGAGAGGAAGCCTAAAAACTTAAGGGAGATCAAAATAGATTCAAAAAGTTTGCAAGAGAACTTTGAAGAAACACTTGATGACCTAGGAAAAGAAAAGGCTGAGAATGGTGAACTAAAATTCAAATTGAGAAGAGTAGAAGGTTTCATCAATAAACTAAAGGAACAACTTAAAATTTCAAGAAATAGAAACACGACCTTATGGATAAGATCAAAGAGGATTCAAAAAATGATACATCAGATCAAGTAAAGAAGTTGGAGCAGGAAAAAGAACAAATCAATTGTTTGATGATTAAAGAGATTCAACTTGAAAAGGATGCAAGATACAAAGTTGAAAAGACATTAAAAGAAGCAAATGTGCAGATAGAACAAATGAAGACTCAACTTTATCACTATAAGGACCACTTGTACATGAACAAAAACACATATTTAAATCCCACAAATAGCTAAGATCAATACCTTATCCCATTGGGCATTAGAGTCATTAGAAGTAAAACATCATACAACCGAGTTTCGTCAACAACCTAAGATCTAAGAACATTGCCTTACAATATTATTTACCATTAATCTCAACCCAACTTACTTATCAAAATCCCTACACAAGACCAACAAATTTGTAACTTCTATCAAGAATTTTAATTAATTCTTTGAATTAAAGCATGAAAATAAAGTCACATATCTCACAACAAGACACTAAATGGGAATAACTCTTTGTTTTATTCTATTTAAAACTTAACTAAGTCATACATTAGAGAGATCTAAAAAAACACTATATTTCATTGAAAAATATAAGATACCTCCATCATATAACATAAATACAACTAAAAACACCCAAAAAATAGCAAAAGGACTTAACCTAGATTCATAAACTTTCTCTCTAGAAGATTTACAAAACTGATTCTACCCATAAGCATTTTCTACTGGAACCCTCAATGTTTGGAGCTAAGAGAAAATGGTTTGCCAAAAAAATCAAGTTGGAACCCAGAACCAAAAGGTTGGAACCAAAATAAATGGTCTCCAAAAGTTGGAATTGGAACCCAAATGGGAGCCCTTGGAAAAGATAAAAGAAGAGAATAAATAGAAGAAGAAGAAATTCAAATTTCATCTAATGTTTCCACCTGTCCATCTTCAATCTTCCCTAATAGCTAAAAGATCATCTCTCTCATCTCTTTGTCCTTGATTTTGAAACTCTTCTTTGCACCACCATCTCTATTTTACCACCCGTGAGTGCAAAATATCTTAGCCATCTTTAATAAAAAATCACCTTACCTTTTATTCATATAACCTTTATTTCACATAATATTACACAATACCCCCTGATATCTCATTTAATCACTTTGGTCAAATTGGGAAACAACCTTTGATTTCCATGTAAAAACTTCTAATTGGCCCTTAGATCCACCTGCATGCCACCTCAACATCCTATTGCATCACCACTTTCTTCGTCAACCCCTAGCACATATCAACCTCTCATGATCCCATGCTATTTCTCTCTCCTCAAAATTTAGATCATGGGATGAAAGGATCATGCCACTTGTCAATCTTGGGCCTGCATTCTACCTTGACTAGAATTGCCACATGTTTCCCTCTTACGATCCCCCAGTCTAACTCAATAACTATTAGGAATGAGTTCTGAATATATCCTATGGGAGTATTGGTAGCCATTCTATAGTAGTTATTGTTGCATTCATGACTGAGATTTTCATTGATGTCAACACAATGATCTACTGAGATTTATAGAGGAGCAAACAATGTTTGGATTAGCACACGTGGGATATTGAAGATAAAGCTATGTTATGTTGAAGATTTAATCTTCATTATGTTATATGTTCATGGTTAAGAGCACAGGTAGTAATTCATTTATTCATGGAAGTTATGAGCATTTTGGTGGAAGCAGTGTTCTTGAGTAGCGATTTGTGGAAATCGGATGATATCTCCTAATCGGGATGGAATCTAGTTTTGTGCAGTTAGAGAGTAGTTGAAGGCATGTTGATAGTGATGTGGATAACAATGAAAACTTTGAGGTCACATGAGTGAAGAGTTATTCTAATTGGAAGCCGACAGTTTTGTGTATTTTTTATGTAACACATGGAAACTTTTATTTTGTAATTGGATGCCGAATCATTTGTAATTACTTAAGTGTGGTATAAAGGAAGGAATTTTTTTCCTTCTTGATATGTGGATATGAATGTAATGATGAAGTGAATGAAGTTGTGAAAGCAAATTTGTGAAAGAGGACATGCGAGGTACAAAGATCTAAAATTGAGATCTGGTGTAGTAGTGAGTGCAGTTTGGCACAGTCAAAGAAGAGGTAACATATTGTTGAGATCAGTAATGATTTGATATTATTCTATTGAATAATATAGAGATCAGTTGGACAATGTATTTAGTGATTAGAATCCAGATAAGAGACCACTTACATGTTAAAAATGCAACAACCTAGGACACATAAAAAAGTTTTGTAGATACAATGGAGAGGAAAATAGAAGAGGACCACCTCTTATGGTTATAAAGAAGACTATTGGAGACAATGGTAAAATTCTTACTGAGTACATGGATGATTTTGAGAATCATTTCAAGAAATCAGAAAATAAAGAAGATGAGAAGATATGGAAGATAAAAGATTTCAATAAGGCATTGGTTCAGGGAGAGACAATAGATGCTATTGTGTCTTCAAATGTTGATTACATTGAGATATCAATCTAGAAGGCTGCATGGTCTTAGAGGGAGCATTGGATGCAAATAAAAAATTATATCTAGCCCCTGATTATGTGGAATGAGATCATGAGAGCTTAGACATGGTGTGTAAAGACACTATGGATTCTATGTTTGTGATCACATTACTTGGAGATTCATATCTTGTGTTTGCAATATTTTGTTTCACTGGATAGTGTGTGAAGTTGAGCTACTTCTAATTAATGCACTTACTCAACCAGTGATGGATAAAAATCTTGAAGCATATCATTTCCTCACCATCTGATAATCAACAACCAATGAGAGAAGTGTGAAGAAGCATTGCAGTCATCTAGTAGATATATTGAGTGATCGATTTGAGAAGAGGTTCCACAATTCAATGTATCAAAGGTATTTAAACTTTATAATCTTCAAGAAGATATGGATGCACCTGCAATTTTTGATGTTGTTGATAGACCAAGGTATAAGTTCAAGAATCACCCATTTAAGTCTTGTGAGGATGATCTGAAAGGAGCATTTTTGCAAACCCCTTACGTCGTATTACATGTTGAAGACATTAGGGCTTACATACATTCCAAATATGAGATTATAGGAGATGTTGATATCTATAGTGAATTAGATGGGATGATATAAGTAGATGGAAAGATGGTAGAAGAGTTTAAACATTTGGAAGACCAGTCCATTATCAAGTTAACCCTTCTAACTAAGTTTAGTGAAACTAAATGGTTCAAGATAATTATAAGAAGAATCCATGACCAGATTATATGGATAGGAGACCAACCAGTTAAGATATGTGGACAAATGATTCATGAGATAATTGGATTGGATAATATTGGATCCCTATGAGTAGTTGAGAAAAACATCAGAAAACAAGCAGAAACCCTAACCCATTCTAAGTGGGATAAGAGACAAATGATAGTAAATGACATCTTTTAGCAAGATGTGAGATTGGTGGCAATGATATTAGGTTAAAAAATGTTCCACAGTAGTAGACCTAACTCTATATTAGCTGGAGTAGTTATGATGGCATGCAGAATGGTTAAGGAAAATAAGAAATATAACCTATGTGAAGTTCTAGCACAATATTTTTGGGAAAATATGAAGGTTATCAAGAAAGATAAGTCAAAATTATTCATGTTTGGTTCACTTTTGGTTCATATGTACATCTACATTGAGTAAAATTTTTTTGGAATGCACCCTAGAGCATGGAAGAATGATGTACCTACTAGTATTCAAATCTTTGAGAGCTACTGAAGACAAGATAAGAATTGGGTAGATGGTGAATTGTTTGCAATGACAAAAATTCTTCAAAGGAAAATGAAGGAGAGATACAAGATACCTAAGGAAATAGTTGAAAAATACAAAGACACAATCAATTTCATGGTTGAAACTAACTATGTGTGCTTTGAGGCAATTGATCCTAGGAAGAAATGAGGCTACCCTATGGGGTATGATGTTAGTTCTGAGGTTCTCACAATGCAATTTGAACATGTAATTGCAACTAAGGTAGACACATCTGAAGAGAGATGGGGAGCATACTGGGAAAAGTCAATAAAAGTTAAATAAAAACATGATAAAGGGACTAGGAAGAGAAAGATTGACAAAATAGTTAAGGACATTACTGTGAAGGTAAGAATCACTAGGGAGAAGCTAAAGAAACTAAGGAAAAAGATGACAGAAGCATCTTCCAGCATGACAATTGATACACCTCCTCTTTCTAAAGATGAAAAGTCAGTAAGTCCTATTACTGATATACTTAATTTATCATCTCCACATGAGAAGAATGCATAATAAGTTGTACCTACAAACACATCTAGGAGATCTACAAGATCTAATAAACAAAGAAACTGCAAGAATCAAAAGGCAAAAGTAGAGGAAAAGAAGGAAGAAGAAAAATAAGTACATAAGAGGCCACGAGATCTGTGGAAGCCATATATTCAAATGTTCCAAAAGAGAGTGATAAGAGATGGGAATCTGAAGACTATAAACATATATTATGAAAGGTATGATTCTGACAATTAGGCAATAATTGAGGACACAATAATTTAGTACTTATTAGTTTTTAAGAAGAACTTGTTAGAGATATAAGGAAGTATCCCCAAGAAATTGTATAGAAAGTTAGAAATAAGAAAATAGTTAGCACAATCTGAGAATGAGAATATAAGAAACAAGGCTATTGAAGACATGTTGTCGGTATTCTCTATACAAGAGAGGGAGAGAATCATCAAAGAGCTGAAATCTTTATTAAGGACTAAGGACAGATTAGTGAAGATTATGGAAAGAAAATATGATGAAGTCATAGAGGACACATAAAAAGAACCAAACAAAATTCTTATGAGCAATATGCCTGAGAAGACCTCACATCCCAAGGTTACCAAGCCTACACCTTTGGGAATAGGAGAAATTTATAAGATAGTTGAAGTGTGTGACAAAGCAAGAGAAGATTACATGCAACTAGACTTCTTTGTCTCTGGTGTGCTTGTGACCCTTGACACCTTGCTTGATGTGAATGAACCGTTTCAAGAAAATATAAATAATGTGATGATAGTTGAAGAGGAAGGAAAGATAGAGGAAGAACATGCAAAGGAAAAATAGGAAGAGAAAGAATAGGAGAAGGAGATACAACAAGAAGAAAAGCATGTAGAAGAGAGATGAGAAAACAAAGTAGTAGAGGTAAGAGATGAGCATAAACAAGAACTAGACACCTCCTCTACTCTATTGTTGGCAAGTATGGCTAAACCAATGAGCACAGATGTAGAAAGCATGGATGAGGATAAAATCATGAGGTTATCCTTCATGGAATTTGCTAAAGGAAAAGAAAGGTCAGTAAAAAAAGGGGATAAAAGGGTAAAGGTGATTACTAGGGCAGTGGAGACAATAAAAAAAATACTCCCTACACCTATTGTCTTGTAAGGAAAGGATGATGCAAAGATTTTGAGCATGGCATTGGACCATTTTGACAGTAATTTTGTGTCACTGTTGAAGACCGCAGAGGATAAGGTAGAAAAGAGGTTCTTAGAAAATAAGTTGAAGGAAGTTTTTCATTCCATCTCATGGGACTTGAACATTCTAAAAGAAACTACACTTAAAGATAGAATCTATGTAGCACAAGGAAGAAAGGTATATAGTTATTGTATAAATCCTATTAGATATGTGAATAATATTAAAGATATCATGGCCAAGGATAGGGCTACACTCAACAGCTTGATGGACAATTGTGAAACCTCTTCACAAACTATGGTAGAAATGGACAAATAGAAATACAAGCTTTTGGATAAGATAAGTATTTTGAATATAGAGAAAGGGAGAGTAGTGGAAAGATTTGGATTGCTAAAGAGTCTAATCACTCCTAAGCTTTCAATTATTGAATCTCATCTCATACAGATGGAGAAAATAGAAGGAACAATGACAAATTTTATACCCAACAAAATTAAAGGCAACAAAGATAACATCTTATGCATAGAATGGACTGACCCATGTTCATGAACTTTTGATTAAGTCATGGGTTGATGAAGTGAAGACCTTGAAAGACTCCTTCCAAGACATTCTAAATCTGTTGAGTAAGCACTAAGTCTTTTGTGCTTAGAATTTTGAAATTTTGTAAGTACCTTTGTCATTTATGTCAAAGGGAGAGGAAGAGAAGAGAAAAATGAAAAGAGGAAGAGAAGAGAAAAAGTGAGAAGAAGAAAAATAATTATAAAAAAAAAGAAAAGAGAAAAAGAGAAAAGAAAAGAAAAGAGGAGAATATGTATATAAAGAAATAGAAGGAAGATAGTGTTCTAACACTTTTATTTTTCACTAAGTGTTGCCATCAATGCCAAAGAGAGAGATTGTTGGAAAGTGATTTTTTGGGAGAACTAGGAATCACTTAAGGGTTGTCATTTATGGAAACACTTATGCTGGAGTGATCCCATGCATAGATTTTTGGTATTATAGACTTTGTCATGAAAATGACTAAGTACAAAATTAGAATAACAATATACTATGGTACTATTTTGGTCAATGAAGATGATATGTGATGTATTATGGCTTGAGAAGTTAAATGAAGACACTTTTGGATATTTATAATTTTTAGATAAGGTCGCACATGTTTTGGTGATGAGATCAGTAAGATACAATGATATGAAGGTATGTGAAGATAGAGAATCAGTGAAATAAGGCATATGAATAGTTGTGATGATTGAGGGAAGGTTAGTTGGTATGGTAATGTGCTAAGTCAGATGAATGTTGTATATTTCTGACACTTTGGTAATATAATATCTCTGACTCTATGTTTATCATTTGCATAAGTAATTATTATGTTTTTTAATGTATTTTGAGAGCCGACTGGATGGCATGATTAATATAAGTATAGAGTGTTTTGTGGAAGTGATATGTATGATTATGATGATGATGTGATGGATGCAAATTTGAGAGCAGAGAGAAGATGCAAGATCAATGTTTGACAGAGATATAACTGGAACTATCTAAACATAGAAGATTCTTATATTTTTCATTCCTTGAAGAATAATTTTGTGACAATATTTTTATTGTAAGAGTTGTAAGCTCACCCCAAATTTAACATGGTTTTTTTATACCCCTAATAGGGTTTTGTATTCCTCTAACAAGGAAATGTACTATGTAATACTCAGCTCCTAACAAGGCTAGATCTCCTAATAGGGATTCTATATTTTAGTGCATAGTTGTGGGTACCATCCCCACTAGGGTTTTCCCTTGGCCAAGGTTTCCTCAAAAACAAATCATAGTGTCATGAGTTATATGTTGTGTATTTATGTTCTTTTCATTTTAGCATTAATATGGTTTATTTTCAATTGGTTGAAGTTTAAATTGAAGTGTTGTAATAATGATTCACCCCCCCTCTCAATATTACCTAATCCTAACAAGTAATTCGTAGGTACTTATTAAACTTATTACTACATCTCATCATTCATATTATAAAAAAAAAATGTGGTTGATAACTTGATGATATTTTATGTGTTTGTCAACTTTGCAATTAATATTGATTTGCAATTGCATTTTTCTACTTTCAATTTTTAGATAGAAAATAGTAGAATAAAAGAGTGCAATATGTTTATTGATAGAGTGATGTTTATTTAGACATATTGATACTTTCATTAATTATTTAAAAATATAGCCATATGGTATAATTCATTCAATACATAACGTTATGTGATTCCCTATGCAAAATTCAATACGACATTTTAGAACCCTTTGAAAATTACCTTGAATTCCCTTTTATAGAAAAAAGGGAGAGACTATAGCTTTAGGTTAATTTGAAATAAATAAAGACCCAAAATGAAAATCAATTACCAAGGCATTGAATTTATTGGCTCGTCAGTATCACAAACTTAGTACAATCTTACAAGCCTGGAGGTGTCTATGACCATCATAGGTTAGATTAGAAATTTAGCAACCGCTACATTTCTCTTGTTCAAAAAAATGTTCAAACTTAAAACTTAATTCAAGCCATGACAAATTAAATATAGAGAATAGCACAAATCCTAGAAATAAAAAATAGAGAAAGGCATAAAAATTAAGACCTGAAATAATTTGGGAATAAAAAATTACAAACTTGAAGGTGTGCATCATAGGCTAGATTAGTAATAGCGAGTGTTGCATTTTTCATATTCATAAAATAGAGTTATTTCAAGCAATGCCAAATGCCAAATACAAAAAAGAAGAAAACCTTGAAATTAAGAGTAAAAGAAAAAAAACTATGCAATACATACTATGTGTTGGTTCCTGAAAGGGTTTACACTACAAAATAGAAACCAAGTTGACCTTTCAATTTCCTATGGAGGAGACAACTCCAATAATAAAAAATATTAGAGACTTGGACCAATTGATAAGGGTCTAGTAAACCCTTTTGCACTTTAGGCTCTACAAAACCAAGGTGGGTATACCTTTAATAACCTTTAATACACACTCTAAAGGTTCACAACTAACATTAATACTTAGTAGATACATCTCATATGAGTAATCAACATAACATAGAGATACTAGATAATGGATACTTATCTATTGAACCTCAACTTGCATGGAGCATGAGATAAGAACAACCTACAACAAATAGAAAAGGGAAAGATATTTTGTGATTTAATCAAATTTTTCAGCAAGGACCACTTGTACATGAACAACAACATACATTTAAATCCCACAACTAGCTAATATCAATACCTCATCCCATTGGGCATTAGAGTCATTAGAAGTAAAACATCATACAACCGAGTTTCGTCAACAACCTAATATCTAAGAACATTGCCTTACAATATTATTTACCATTAATCTCAACCCAACTTACTTATCAAAATCCCTACACAAGACCAAAAAATTTGTAACTTCTATCAAGAATTTTAAATAATTCTTTGAATTAAAGCATGTAAATAAAGTCACATATCTCACAACAAGACACTAAATGGGAATAAATCTTTGGTTTATTCTATTTAAAACTTAACTGAGTCATACATTAGAGAGATCTAAAAAAACACTATATTTCATTGAAAAATATAAGATACCTCTATCATATAACATAAATACAACTAAAAACACCCAAAAAATAGCAAAAGGACTTAACATAGATTCACAAATTGTCTCTCTAGAAGATTTACAAAACTGATCCTACCCATAAGCATTTTCTACTGGAACCCTCAATGTTTGGAGCTAAGAGAAAATGGTTTGCCAAAAAAATCAAGTTGGAACCTAGAAGCAAAAGGTTGGAACCAAAATAAATGGTCTCCAAAAGTTGGAATTGGAACCCAAATGGGAGCCCTTGGAAAAGATAAAAGAAGAGAATAAATAGAAGAAGAAGAAATTTAGATTTCATTTGATGTTTCCACATGTCCATCTTCAATCTTCCCTAATAGCTAAAAGATCATCTCTCTCATCTCTTTGTCCTTACTTCTGAAACTCTTCTTTGCACCACCCTCTCTATTTTACCACCTATGCATGCAAAATATCTTAGCCATATTTAATAAACAACCACCTTACCTTTTATTCATATAACCTTTATTTCACATAATATTACACAATACCCCCTGATATCTCATTTAATCACTTTGGTCAAATTGGGAAACAACCTTTGATTTCCATGTGACAACTTCTAATTGGCCCTTAGATCCACTTGCATGCCACCTCAACATCCTATTGCATCACCTCTTGCTTGGTCAACCCCTAGCACATATCAACCTCTCATGATCCCATGCTATTTCTCTCTCCTCAAAATTTAGATCATGGGATGAAAGGATCATGCCACTTGTTAATCTTGGGCCTGCATTCTACCTTGACTACAATTGCCACATGTTTCCCTCTTATGATCCCCTAGTCTGACTCAATAACTATTAGGAATGAGTGCTAAATATATCCTATGGGAGTATTGGCAGCCATTCTATAGTATTTGTTGTTGCATTCATGATTGAGATTGTCATTGATGTCAACACAGTGATCTACTGAGATTTGTAGAGGAGAAAACAATGTTTGGATTACCACACATGGGATATTGAAGATAAAGCTATGTGATGTTGAGGATTTACTCTTTTTTATGTTATATGTTCATGGTTAAGAGCATAGATAGTAATTCATTTATTCATGGAAGTTATGAGCATTTTGGTGGAAGCAGTATTCAAGCAGTGTTCTTGAGTAGCGGTTTGTGAAAATCAGATGATATCTCCTAATTAGGATGGAATCTAGTTTTGTGTAGTTAGAGAGTAGTTGAAGGCATGTGATAGTGACATGGATGATAATGCAAACTTTGAGGTCACATGAGTGAAGAGTTATTCTAATTGGAAGCCGATAGTTTTGTGTATTTTTATGTAATGCGTGGAAACTTTTATTTTGTAATTAGATGTCGAATCATTTGTAATTAATTGAGTGTGATATAAAGGAAGGAATTTTTTTCCTTGTTGATATGTGGATATTAATGTAATGATGAAGT
Source organism: Chamaecyparis obtusa (assembly GCA_027943335.1). Classification (NCBI taxonomy): domain Eukaryota; kingdom Viridiplantae; phylum Streptophyta; class Pinopsida; order Cupressales; family Cupressaceae; genus Chamaecyparis; species Chamaecyparis obtusa. The sequence goes on from BSBK01002231.1 coordinate 7,868,911, forward strand.
GAATGAAGTTTTGAAAGCAAATTTGTGAAAGTGGACATGCGAGGTACAAAGATCTGAAATTGAGATTTGGTGTAGTAGTGAGTGCGGTTTGCCACAGTCAAAGAAGAGGTAACATATTGTTGAGATCAATAATGTTTTGATATTATTATGTTGAATAATATAGAGATTAGTTGGACAATGTATTTAGTGATCTTTCCATTGAATTTTTTTGGGTAGTGGGTCCTTCTATCTTCCATAACTCCTAACAGAGTTAGAATCTTTTAGCAAGGATTCAAAGTCTCCTAATAGGGACTCATATGTACTGAATTTATTTCATAAGACTCCTAATAGAGTCCATCCTTTCACAAGGAATATTCATATTAGTGCATCTTTTGTGGGCATCATTCCCACCAGGGTTTACTCTTTGATCAAGAGGTTCCCTAGTCAACATATCTTGTGTCGTTGTGTTATTGTGTATGAATATCTTTCTATGGTTGTTAATTACATTTATTATATGGTTAAATGATGTTGAAGTTGATAAAGGTTATAATTATCAAATAACTGATTCAGCCCCCTAGTTATCTTGGTCGACTTTACTTTCTAACAATTAGTATCAGAGCAACAGTCCTTGAAAGAAAATTTTAACAGCTTAAGGAGATCCATGGTGAATTTCAGGAAAGAAAGCCCTAAGTTTGGTGGAGTGAATTTTGATAGCTAGAAAGAAAAAATGAAGACACATCTACTATGTTTAGGACCAGGTTATTGGTTGATTACTAAGAATGTGAAGAGTATCATTGATGAAGATAATATTGAAATATGTACTAATGATGAGAGAGATCTATTCATGTGTAACATACTTTCCAGAGAAGCACTTTTGTCAGCCCTTCCAAAGAATGAGTACAGTCAGGTAAAATGTTTGAAAACATCTCATGAAATTTGGAAAGATTTACACTCTACTTTTGAAGGTGATGAACATGGAAAGAAAGTTAGATTACATAATTGGATATGTGCATTTGAAGATATAAGAATGATGGAAGATGAATCTGTTAGAAGCTATATTGCTAGAATGTCAAAAATTGTTGCAGGTATAAAATCTTGTCGAGGAACAAAGACAAAGAATGAAGTGATACGGGAAATTTTGAGGACATTGAATCCTACATTTAAGCAAACAACACAGATGATTGAACAATTTATACCTTTTAATTCAAACTTTACTAGAGAGACTCTTCTTGGAAGATTGGAAGCATCAGAAATGAACCTGAGGTTATCAGGAGACTTGCCTAGAATGGAGATAGCATTTAGTGCTCTTAATGTTTTCCCTACTTTGTCAAGAAGCATCAGTGTGAGTGAAGATTATGCTGGTGGCAATAGATCTAGAAATGAAGAAGATAGGAAGATTGAAAAAGGTATTTCCTTTCTTGTGAAGAGAGAACCAGATGGATTTGTAGCAATTAAAGAAGAAAATCCTGAAATAGAGGTTAAGGAAGAAAAAGCCCTAGTTTCTCAAGTTGAAAAGAAATTTGATTAGATTATAGATAGTGGTTGTTCACATCATATGATTGGAGACATGAGAAAGTTCATAAAGTTTAACAATTATGATGGAGGAGTTGTTAGAGTTGGAAACAATGTACCTTGTTTGGTTAAATTTGATAAGGGATATCAAGTTTGGTTTACTGAGAAAACTTGTGTGATAAAAGATAAAGATGTAAATTTGATTGGTGCTGGATCTAGAACAAGAGGTAATGTATTTTAGTTGAATCCTACTAAGATGACATGTTTGATTACTAAGATTGATGACAATTGGTTATGGCACAAAAGATTTTGTCATATAAATTTTGATAACATTGTGAAAGTGAGTACAACACTTGCAGTAAGAGATTTGCCTAAAATTATGAAGACTACTAACATGATTTGGAGGGAATGTGTGATGGCTAAATAGAAAAGAATTTCATTTCCTAGTAAGAAGTTCACATTTGCAGAGAAGTTGGAGATTGTTCATACAGACTTGAGCGGTCCTACAAGGACTATAAGATTCTATGGAGAAAGGTGATGCAGGAGCATCCTAGGTGTAAGAGCAATCTTGCATCACCCAAAAATATTTCTATTTTTGAATTCAATAAGGGCTATCTTGTGCAGAGCTGCTATTTGTGGAAAGTTACTATTTTTGGTAATTTTTGTATGTGCTCAGAATGATCTGATTTCTTTCTTGGAGGTTCATTTTGGTCATATAAGTCTGCCAGTAAAGTTTCATTGCCAGGTCAAGTGTACATTGGAAGATATTGAAGATTTTCGGTATTGGCAGTAGGGTACAGAAACTTTGAACTCAGTTTTGAAGGCTTTAGAGGCCCCGGATGAGGTCAAAAATTTGGGTGACAGGCGCTTGCGCCAGTCAAGCCTGTAGAGCGCTTCGTGGCGTTTCTGAAATGGGGTTATAATAGCCGATCGGGTCAACTGGTGATGACTTGTGGTCTTCAGAAGTTGGGTCACCTGAAATGGCGGAAAATAATTTTTTTCAAAAATTTCTGTTCGGGTTTCAAAGGTTATCTTGAGCCGACTATGATGTAATAAAATGTAAAATAAAATAATTCTAAGTTTGGTCGGCCTTATTGGCTAAAATTCTGGAACCTTCCCAGGCGGTGAAAAAATTGCCTATATAAGGAAGGCTGTATTATTATCTTAGGCAGTTCAGAATAGTTCTGGGTAGTAGATCTGGGTATTGATTCGAGGCTTTGTCCTACAGAATATTGTAAGAGAATGCCCATGTGACTTTGCATATTGTAATTCTAAAAGTTTGTAATTCCACATTTGTGGAGATAATAAGAAGCCAATTTTATGTTCTTGCATATTGTTGTGGTTTCTCTATTTCTGTTATGTGTTTGTGGTATTAAGGGGAGCACCCTTCATCAAGTGGTATTAGAGCCAAGTTTTCTTGAGTGTGTAAATAGATCGCCGACTGTGAGGCAGTTTGCACCAGGACCGTGGTTAGGGTTTTAGCGCGCATCACGAAAATGCCTCCACGAAGAGAACGTGGCGGAAGAGCTGGTGCTGTGACACCTGAGGTTAGAGAGCTGCAGAGACAAGTGCGAGCATTGCAAGAAGAGATTCACAGAAGAATGAATCTTAATGTCAGAGATGAAAGCGAGGATGAAGCCGAAGAAGAATATCAAGAAGGAGAAGTTGAAATTGTGAACCAGGAGGAAGAAAGACTTTTTCGGGCGATTTCCAAGATTGGGAAAAGACCTAAGATTGAGATTCCTACATTTTCTGGAAATCTTAACCCAGAGGAATTGATCGACTGGATCAATGAATGTGAGGAATATTTTGAGTATGAAGATGTTGAGGATCCTGATAGGGTCAAATTTGCGAAGGCCAGACTGAAAGGTCATGCGAAGATATGGTGGCAAGAGATTCAGTTGGAGCGAAATAGAAGGGGAAAGGAGAAAATCATGAGATGGGATTGGATGGTGGATAAATTGAAGCAACAGTTCATTCCCGTTGATTATGAGCTTGACCTACTCAAGAAAATGCAGAGTTTGAAGCAAGCAGGAAGATCTGTTTAGGAGTATACAGAGGAGTTCTATCGACTTCTCATCAGAACAGGCCATGCAGAAGCTGATAAGGAGAAAGTTGCACGATACCTTAATGGGTTAAGGCCGAGCATTCAGGAGGAGCTGAATCTGGTTCGAATGAACAGTATTGAAGAGGCATACCAGTTTTCCCTAAAAGTAGAGGAAAAGCTGAATAAGAAGTTTGAGAGCAGACAAAACGGAAGAGGTCGCGGTGGATGATCTGGTGGACGATCATATGGTGGTTGAAATGAAGATCCAAAAAAGAAGGATGAGGCCAGTAGCAGTCAGAATCAGCGAGGAAATAATTCCAATCACTTCCAGGATCAGAATAATAGAGATCAAAGAGGAAGAGGAAGAGGACAAGGATCTGGAAGAGGTGGTTTCCGTGGAACATGTTTTCATTGTGGAGAAGAAGGTCATAGGGCATTTGAATGTCCTCAGCGCCAAGGCAGAACAGACAGGAGAAATGAAGGCCAGGCCAGAGTTGCACATGTAGATGAAGATGCCAGATCATCAAATTCTGAAGATGCTGAAAGAGAAGAAATGTTGATTAACAGAAGAGTCCTGTTGAGTGGTGAGAATGAACCTGAGCAAAGGAGGAGCCTGTTTCACACCAGGTGCAAGTGTGAAAGTAAATGTTGTGATGTGATTATTGATAGTGGAAGCACTGACAATTTGGTGTCAGAAGAGATGGTGACAAAGTTGAAGCTCAAGAGACAGAAACACCCACATCCATATCGGATTGCCTGGGTACAGGATGACCACAAGGTCATGGTCAATGAACAATGCTTGGTGAAGTTCAAGATTGGCGGATACCAAGATGAGGTATTGTGTGATATCATATCTATGGATGTATATCATATGTTGTTGGGTAGACCATGGCAGTTTGACAGATGTGCTGTACATGATGGTCGTGCGAATACCTATTCCTTGACAAAGGATGGCGTGTGGCATAAGCTAAAACCATTGAAGGAGACTGAAGAAAAGGTATGTGGTAATGCAAGAATAACATTTTTTGATGGAAGAAAATTCTTAGATGGTATGAGGCATGAGCATGTGTGTTTTGCTTTAATTCCAAAAGTTGGTAAAGAAGAAGTAGAGGATCTACCTGTAGAGGTTGCAGATTTGTTGAATGAGTTTCAGGATATTGTATCTGATAATGTACCTGATGGATTACCACTGGTAAGGAAGATCAGTCATCAGATGGATTTGATTCCAGGAGCTAGTTTTCCAAATAAGGCAGCACATAGAATGACACCAGCAGAAAGTGAAGAGTTGAACAGACAAGTACATGAGTTATTGTAGAAGGGGTTGATTCGAGAGAGTCTGAGTCCCTATGCTGTACCTGTGGTATTAGCACCAAAGAAGAATGGAGAGTGGAGGATGTGTACAGATTCTAGAGCAATAAACAAGATCACAATCAAGTACAGGTTTCCATTGCCACGAATGGATGATATTATGGACTGTTTGAGTGGAGCTGTGTATTTTTCAAAGATAGATCTGAAAAGTGAATATCATCAGATTCGGATCAGGGAGGGAGATGAATGGAAGACTGCCTTCAAGACAAAGGAAGGACTGTATGAGTGGTTAGTCATGCTTTTTGGGCTAACCAATGCACCGAGCACTTTCATGTGGCTCATGAACGAGGTTCTGAAAGAATTTCTGCGTAAGTTTGTCATTGTTTACCTAGATGATATTTTGATCTTTAGTAAGACATTGGATGAGCATATGATGCATATTCATATGGTATTTGAGAAGTTGAGAGAAGAGAAATTGTTGATTAATTTGAAGAAGTGCAGTTTTGTGAAGAAAGAGTTAGTGTATTTGGGATTTGTAGTTTCAGCAGAAGGTCTAAAAATGAACCCAGAGAAGGTACAGGCTATCTTTGAATGGCCTACTCCAAGGAGTGCTACCGAGGTAAGATCTTTTCATGGTCTAGCTAGCTTTTACAGAAAGTTTATCAGAAATTTTAGTAGTATTTGTAGACCCTTGACTGAAACAATGAGAGGGGATAGAAAAGAGTTTAAGTGGACTAATGGGGCAGAAAAGAGTTTTCAATTGTTAAAACAAAAAGTTATAGAACAACCTGTTTTAGCACTTACAGATTTTAATAAGGTGTTTCAAGTAGATTGTGATGCTAGTGGTACTGCAATAGGAGCTGTTATGAGCCAAGAAGGTAAACCTATTGCTTATTTCAGTGAGAAGTTAAATGATGCCAAGAGAAAATATTCTATTTATGATCAGGAATTTTATGCTATAGTTCAGGCATTGAAAAAGTGGAGGCACTATCTGCTTCCTAAGGAGTTTGTTTTGTATACTGATCATCAAGCTTTGCAATATTTGAATATTCAAGGAAAATTGAATCAAAGGCATTTGAAATGGGTTGAGTTTTTGCAGAGTTATACATTTGTTTTGAAACACAGGAGTGGAAAGTCTAATAGGGTTGCAGATGCTCTTAGCAGAAGGCAACTATTGCTGACAGAAATGCAGATTGAAGTGATTGGGTTCAAGGAACTCAAGAATTTGTATCCAGAGGATCCTAATTTTGGTGAAGCTTGGAAAGCTTGTACAGAACCTGTTACTCTAGACAAGACGAAATGGTTGGATTTCATCATCTAGGATGATATGCTATTCAGAGGGAGTCAGTTGTGCATTCCATGAAGTTCTATGAGGGAGAATCTCATCAAGGAGAAGCATAGTGGAGGATTGGCTGGACATTTTGGTCATAATAAAACTGTTGGTTTGGTTAGTGAGAATTATTATTGGCCGCAGTTGTAGCAAGATGTGAAGAAGTTTGTACAGAGTTGCAGAGTATGTCAGATGGCGAAAGGAGTGAAGCAGAATATAGGATTGTATCAGCCATTACCTGTACCAGAGAAGCCTTGGGAGGATATCAGTATGGACTTTGTTCTTGGTTTACCGAGGACTCAGCGGGGACACGATTCAATTTTTGTGGTAGTTGACAGATTCTCGAAGATGGCACATGTCATTCCTTGCAAGAAGACTAATGATGCTGTTCATGTAGCAGAATTATTTTTCAGAGAAGTAGTGAGACTTCATGGTTTGCCAAAGACCATAGTTTCAGATCGGGACACTAAGTTTGTTGGATATTTCTGGTGTACATTGTGGAAGAAGTTGAAGACAGATTTGAAGTTTAGTTCATCACATCATCCATAGACTGATGGACAGACAGAGGTGGTGAATAGGAGTTTGGGAAATTTGCTGAGATGTTTGGTTGGAGATAAGCCAACAGGATGGGATTTGATTTTACCACAGGAAGAATTTGCATACAATAATTCTGTCAATAGGAGCACTGGTAAATCACCATTCCAGATTGTATATGGAAGTAGTCCAAGAAATGCATCTGACTTGAGGAAGATAGATAAAGGAGAAATAAGTAGTGCTGAAGCTGAGGATTTTGTAGAACACTTGAAGAACATCCATGGGGAGGTGAGGAAGCATATTACCAAGATGAATGCATAGTATAAGGCTAAGGCAGATGAGAAAAGGAGGTATAAGGAATTTTAGGTTGGTGATGAAGTCATGGTTCATTTGCAGAAGGAGCGGTTTCCAGTTGGTACATATAACAAGCTGAAAATGAAGAAGTTTGGACCATGCAGGATATTGAAGAAACATGATTCAGGAAACGCATATGAGGTAGAATTGCCTACTGAGCTAAATATTTCACCAGTGTTTAACATTTCAGATTTGACAGAGTATCATGAAGGAGGTGTTGAAGATGAGATCACAGCAGCGCAGTGGAGTATTCCAGCAACTAGTTCAGACACTAAGGAGATTGAAGATATACTAGATAGTCGTGTTGGCAGAAGCACAAGGAACAGGACATATGAAGAATATCTGGTCAAGTGGAAAGGACGACCTGTTGAAGATTCATCATGGCTAACAAAGGAGGAGGTTAACCGTCTTGGTTTTCCTCTACACACCTGAGTCGTGATAGGGTCACTTCTCAAATTACCCCGGGTGTCTGATGCAGGAGCATCCTGGGTGTAAGAGCAATCTTGCATCACCCAAAAATATTTCTATTTTTGAATTCAATAAGGGCTATCTTGTGCAGAGCTGCTATTTGTGGAAAGTTACTATTTTTGGTAATTTTCATATGTGCTCAGAATGATCTGATTTCTTTCTTGGAGGTTCATTTTGGTCATATAAGTCTGCCAGTAAAGTTTCATTGCCAGGTCAAGTGTACATTGGAAGATATTGAAGATTTTCGGTATTGGCAGTAGGGTACAGAAACTTTGAACTCAGTTTTGAAGGCTTTAGAGGCCTCGGATGAGGTCAAAAATTTGGGTGACAGGCGCTTGCACCGGTCAAGCCTGTAGAGCGCTTCGTGGCATTTCCGAAATGGGGTTATAATAGCCGATCAGGTCAACTGGTGATCACTTGTGGTCTTCGGAAGTTGGGTCACCTGAAATGGCAGAAAATAATTTTCTTCAAAAATTTCTGTTCGGGTTTCAAAGGTTATCTTGAGCCGACTATGATGTAATAAAATGTAAAATAAAATAATTCTAAGTTTGGTCGGCCTTATTGGCTAAAATTCTGGAACCTTCCCAGGCGGTGGAAAAATTGCCTATATAAGGAAGGTTGTATTATTATCTTAGGCAGTTCAGAATAGTTCTGGGTAGTAGATCTGGGTATTGATTCGAGGCTTTGTCCTACAGAATATTGTAAGGGAATGCCCATGTGGCTTTGCATATTGTAATTCTAAAAGTTTGTAATTCCACATTTGTGGAGATAATAAGAAGCCAATTTTATGTTCTTGCATATTGTTGTGGTTTCGCTGTTTCTGTTATGTGTTTGTGGTATTAAGGGGAGCACCCTTCATCAAGTGGTATCAGAGCCAAGTTTTCTTGAGTGTGTAAATAGATCACCGACTGTGAGGTAGTTTGCACCAGGACCGTGGTTAGGGTTTCAGCACGCATCGCAAAAATGCCTCCACGAAGAGAACGTGGTGAAAGAGCTGGTGCTGTGACACCTGAGGTTAGAGAGCTGCAGAGACAAGTGTGAGCATTGCAAGAAGAGATTCGTAGAGGAATGAATCTTAATGTCAGAGACGAAAGCGAGGATGAAGCCAAAGAAGAATATCAAGAAGGAAAAGTTGAAATTGTGAACCAGGAGGAAGAAAGACTTTTTCGGGTGATTTCCAAGATTGGGAAAAGACCTAAGATTGAGGTTCCTACATTTTCTGGAAATCTTAACCCAGAGGAATTGATCGACTGTATCAATGAATGTGAGGAATATTTTGAGTATGAAGATGTTGAGGATCCTGATAGGGTCAAATTTGCGAAGGCCAGACTGAAAGGTCATGCGAAGATATGGTGGCAAGAGATTCAGTTGGAGCGAAATAGAAGGGGAAAGGAGAAAATCACGAGATGGGATCGGATGGTGGATAAATTGAAGCGACAGTTCATTCCCGTTGATTATGAGCTTGACCTACTCAAGAAAATGTAGAGTTTGAAGCAAGCAGGAAGATCTGTTCAAGAGTATACAGAGGAGTTCTATCGACTTGTCATCAGAACAGGCCATGTAGAAGCTGATAAGGAGAAAGTTGCCCGATACCTTAATGGGTTAAGGCCGAGCATTCAGGAGGAGCTGAATCTGGTTCGAATGAATAGTATTGAAGAGGCATACCAGTTTTCCCTAAAAGTAGAGGAAAAGCTGAACAAGAAGTTTGAGAGCAGACAAAATGGAAGAGGTCGCGGTGGACGATCTGGTGGACGATCATATGGTGGTCGAAATGAAGATCCAAAAAAGAAGGATGAGGCCAGTAGCAGTCAGAATCAGCGAGGAAATAATTCCAATCGCTTCCAAGATCAGAATAATAGAGATCAAAGAGGAAGAGGAAGAGGACAAGGATCTGGAAGAGGTGGTTTCCGTGGAACATGTTTTCACTGTGGAGAAGAAGGTCATAGGGCATTTGAATGTCCTCAGCGCCAAGGCAGAACAAATAGGAGAAATGAAGGCCAGGCCAGAGTTGCACATGTAGATGAAGATGCCAGATCATCAAATTCTGAAGATGCTGAAAGAGGAAAAACGTTGATTAACAGAAGAGTCCTGTTGAGTGGTGAGAATGAACCTGAGCAAAGGAGGAGCCTGTTTCAGACCAGGTGCAAGTGTGAAGGTAAATGTTGTGATGTGATTATTGATAGTGGAAGCACTAACAATTTGGTGTCAGAAGAGATGGTGACAAAATTGAAGCTCAAGAGACAGAAACATACACATCCATATCGGATTGCCTAGGTATAGGATGACCACAAGGTCATGGTCAATGAACAATGCTTGGTGAAGTTCAAGATTGGCGGATACCAAGATGAGGTATTGTGTGATATCATATCTATGGATGTATGTCATATGTTGTTGGGTAGACCATGGCAGTTTGACAGATGTGCTGTACATGATGGTCGTGCGAATACCTATTCCCTGACAAAAGATGGTGTGCGGCATAAGCTAAAACCATTGAAGGAGACTGAAGAAAAGGTATGTGGTAATGCAAGAATAACATTTGTTGATGGAAGAAAATTCCTAGATGGTATGAGGCATGAGCATGTGTGTTTTTCTTTAATTCCAAAAGTTGGTAAAGAAGAAGTAGAGGATGTACCTGTAGAGGTTGCAGATTTGTTGAATGAGTTTCAGGATATTGTATCTGATAATGTACCTGATGGATTACCACCGGTAAGGAAGATCAGTCATCAGATGGATTTGATTCCAGGAGCCAATTTGCCAAACAAGGCAGCACATAGAATGACACCAGCAGAAAGTGAAGAGTTGAACAGACAAGTACATGAGTTATTGTAGAAGGGGTTGATTTGAGAGAGTCTGAGTCCCTGTACTGTACTTGCGGTATTAGCACCAAAGAAGAATGGAGAGTGAAGGATGTGTACAGATTTTAGAGCAATAAACAAGATCATAATCAAGTACAGGTTTCCATTGCCATGAATGGATGATATTATGGACTGTTTGAGTGGAGCTGTGTATTTTTCAAAGATAGATCTGAAAAGTGAATATCATCAGATTCGGATCAGGGAGGGAGATGAATGGAAGACTGCCTTCAAGAAAAAGGAAGGATTGTATAAGTGGTTAGTCATGCCTTTTGGGCTAACCAATGCACCGAGCACTTTCATGCGGCTCATGAACGAGGTTCTGAAAGAATTTCTGGGTAAGTTTGTCATTGTTTACCTAGATAATATTTTGATCTTTTGTAAGACATTGGATGAGCATATGATGCATATTCGTATGGTATTTGAGAAGTTGAGAGAAGAGAAATTGTTGATTAATTTGAAGAAGTGCAGTTTTGTGAAGAAAGAGTTAGTGTATTTGGGATTTGTAGTTTCAGCAGAAGGTCTAAAAATGGACCCAGAGAAGGTACAGGCTATCTTTGAAATGCCTACTCCAACTAGTGCTACCGAGGTAAGATCTTTTCATGGTCTAGCTAGCTTTTACAGAAAGTTTATCAGAAATTTTAGCAGTATTTGTGGACCCTTGACTGAAACAATGAGAGGGGATAGAAAAGAGTTTAAGTGGACTAATGGGGCAGAAAAGAGTTTTCAATTGTTGAAACAAAAAGTTACAGAACAACCTGTTTTAGCACTTCCATATTTTAATAAGGTGTTTCAAGTAGATTGTGATGCTAGTGGTACTGCAATAGGAGCTGTTATGAGCCAAGAAGGTAAACCTATTGCTTATTTCAGTGAGAAGTTAAATGATGCCAAGAGAAAATATTCTGTTTATGATCAGGAATTTTATGCTATAGTTTAGGCATTGAAAAAGTGGAGGCACTATCTGCTTCCTAAGGAGTTTGTTTTGTATACTGATCATCAAGCTTTGCAATATTTGAATAGTCAAGGAAAATTGAATCAAAAGCATTTGAAATGGGTTGAGTTTTTGTAGAGTTATACATTTATTTTGAAACATAGGACTGGAAAGTCTAATAGGGTTGCAGATGCTCTTAGCAGAAGGCAACTATTGCTGACAGAAATGCAGATTGAAGTGATTGGGTTCAAGGAACTCAAGAATTTGTATCCAGAGGATCCTGATTTTGGTGAAGCTTGGAAAGCTTGTACAGAACCTGTTACTCTAGACAGAACGAAATGGTTGGATTTCATCATCCAGGATGATATGCTATTCAGAGGGAGTCAGTTGTGCATTCCATGAAGTTCTATGAGAGAGAATCTCATCAAGGAGAAGCATAGTGGAGGATTGGCTGGACATTTTGGTCGTGATAAAACCGTTGGTTTGGTTAGTGAGAATTATTATTAGCCGCAGTTGCAGCAAGATGTGAAGAAGTTTGTACAGAGTTGCAGAGTATGTCAGATGGCGAAAGGAGTGAAGCAGAATACAGGATTGTATCAGCCATTACCTGTACCAAAGAAGCCTTGGGAGGATATCAGTATGGACTTTGTTCTTGGTTTACCGAGGACTCAGCGGGGACACGATTTAATTTTTGTGGTAGTTGACAGATTCTCAAAGATGGCACATGTCATTCCCTGCAAGAAGACTAATGATGCTGTTCATGTAGCAGAATTATTTTTCAGAGAAGTAGTGAGACTTCATGGTTTGCCAAAGACCATAGTTTCAGATCGGGACACTAAGTTTGTTGGATATTTCTGGCGTACATTGTGGAAGAAGTTGAAGATAGATTTGAAGTTTAGTTCATCACATCATCCACAGACTGATGGACAGAAAGAGGTGGTGAATAGGAGTTTGGAAAATTTGCTGAGATGTTTGGTTGGAGATAAGCCAACAGGATGGGATTTGATTTTACCACAGGCAGAATTTGCATACAATAATTCTGTCAATAGGAGCACTGGTAAATCACCATTCCAGATTGTATATGGAAGTAGTCCAAGAAATGCATCTGACTTGAGGAAGATAGATAAAGGAGAAATAAGTAGTGCTGAAGCTGAGGATTTTGTAGAACACTTGAAGAACATCCATGGGGAGGTGAGGAAGCATATTACCAAGATGAACGCACAGTATAAGGCTAAGGCAGATGAGAAAAGGAGGTATAAGGAATTTCAGGTTGGTGATGAAGTCATGGTTCATTTGCGGAAGGAGCAGTTTTCAGTTGGTACATATAACAAGCTAAAAATGAAGAAGTTTGGACCATGCAGGATATTGAAGAAACATGATTCAGGAAACACATATGAGATAGAATTGCCTACTGAGCTAAATATTTCACCAGTGTTTAACATTTTAGATTTGACAGACTATCATGAAGGAGGTGTTGAAGATGAGATCACAGCAGCGCAGTGGAGTATTCCAGCAACTAGTTCAGACACTAAGGAGATTGAAGATATACTGGATAGTCATGTTGGCAGAAGCACAAGGAACAGGACATATGAATAATATCTGGTCAAGTGGAAAGGATGACCTATTGAAGATTCATCATGGCTAATAAAGGAGGAGGTTAACCGTCTTGGTTTTCCTTTGCACACCTGAGTCGTGACAGGGTCACTTCTCAAATTACCCCGGGTGTCTGATGCAGGAGCATCCTGGGTGTAAGAGCAATCTTGCATCACCCAAAAATATTTCTATTTTTGAATTCAATAAGGGCTATCTTGTGCAGAGCTGCTATTTGTGGAAAGTTACTATTTTTGGTAATTTTTGGATGTGCTCAGAATGATCTAATTTCTTTCTTGGAGGTTCATTTTGGTCATATAAGTCTGCCAATAAAGTTTCATTGCCAGGTCAAGTGTACATTGGAAGATATTGAAGATTTTCGGTATTGGCAGCAGGGTACAGAAACTTTGAACTTAGTTTTGAAGGCTTTAGAGGCCCCGGATGAGGTCAAAAATTTGGGTGACAAGCGCTTGCGCCAGTCAAGCTTGTAGAGCGCTTCGTGGCATTTCCAAAATGGGGTTATAATAGCCGATCGGGTCAATTGGTGATGACTTGTGGTCTTCGGAAGTTGGGTCACCTGAAATGGTAGAAAATAATTTTCTTCAAAAATTTCTGTTCGGGTTTCAAAGGTTATCTTGAGCCGACTATGATGTAATAAAATGTAAAATAAAATAATTCTAAAATTGGTCGGCCTTATTGGCTAAAATTCTGGAACCTTCCCAGGCAATGGAAAAATTGCCTATATAAGGAAGGCTGTATTATTGTCTTAGGCAGTTCAGAATAGTTCTGGGTAGTAGATTTGGGTATTGATTCGAGGCTTTGTCCTACAGAATATTGTAAGGAAATGCCCATGTGGCTTTGCATATTGTAATTCTAAAAGTTTGTAATTCCACATTTGTGGAGATAATAAGAAGCCAATTTTATGTTCTTGCATATTGTTGTGGTTTCTCTGTTTCTGTTATGTGTTTGTGGTATTAAGGGGAGCACCCTTCATCAAAAGGTATTTTGTGATTCTTGTTGATGATTTTACAAGAATGATGTGGATTGCATTTCTTAAAGAAAAGTCTAAAGCATTTGATAAGTTTAAGATCATAAAGAATAAATTTGAGAATGAATTTGGAATGAAGATTAAATGTTTGAGATCTAATAGAGGTGGTGAATTTACTTGTAGAGAGTTTAACACCTTTTGTGAAGTGAATGGTATTAAGAGAGTTTTCAGCCACTAGGACACTTGAACAAAATGATATTTCAAAAAGAAGAAATAGATCAGTAACTGAATAAGAAAGAGCTATGTTATTTGAGAATGACTTAGTGAAGATATTTTGGAGAGAAGCAGTGAACACAATAGTGTATACAATGAACAGAGTACAAACCATAGAAGACACAGACAAGACACCCTATGAATTATGGTTTGGACATGCACCCTCAGTTAATTATTTTAGAATTTTTGGAAGAAAATTTTATATAAAGAGAGATGATGATATTGGAAAGTTTGATCCTAGAAGTGATGAAGGTATATTTCTTGGATATTCTTTGAAGAGAAAAGCTTATAGATGTTACAATAAGAGAACTAAGACTATTGTTGAGAGTGCAAATGTTAAAGTTGATGAAAAGTTTAAAATTCAGGAAAGAATGCTTGATTATTAATAAGATGAAGGAACTCATCCTAGACCTAACATTGAGACTATTGAATTGTTCTATGAAATTGATAGTGATTTGTTGATTGAAAGTCACAGTGAGATCATTGAAGAATTGACACATGAAGTGAGATTTGAGATAGTGACACCTAACAAGAATTTATCAAGGAATCATCCTGTTGAGAAGATTATTGGAAGCATAGACAAAGGAGTTCTAACTTGAAATAAGGTACAAGAATAGTTATGTTTGATTTCTCAAATTGAACCTAAATCTACTAGTGAAGCTTGTGAAGATGAACATTAGATTAAAGCTATGAAAGAAGAAGTAGATTAGATTGAAAAGAACAAAACATGGGAATTGGTCCCTAGGCCTAAAGATAAGAATGTTATAGGAAAAAAATGGGTATTCAGAAACAAGATGAATGAACAAGGAGAAGTATTAAGAAACAAAGAAAGATTGGTATGTAAAGGATACTCACAGGAAGAAGGAATTGACTATGAAGAAAATTTTGCACCTGTAGCAAGAATTGAAGTAGTAAGAATGTTTTTGGCCTATGTAGCTTACAAGAAATTCAAAATATATTAGATGGATGTTAAGTCAACATTTCTGAATGGAGAATTGGAAGAAGAAGTCTAAATTGAGAAGCCTGAAGGTTTTCCTTTAACTCAAGAAGGAGACATGGTATTTAAACTGAAGAAAGCTTTATATGGACTAAAGCAAGAACCTAGAACTTGGTATGCAAGATTGGATAAGTATTTGATAAAATTGGGATTTACAAAAGGAACAACTGATAGCAACCTGTACATAAAAGAAATTGAAAATGGTTTGTTGGTTGTAGTTATTTTTATTGATGACATTATTTTTGGAGGAGAAGATGAAGCCAATGATAAATTTGATGATGAAATGAAGACTAAATTTGAAATTAGTATGATTGGTGAAATGAAATACTTTTTGGGATTATAGATAACACAGAACAGTGATGGCATCTTTGTTAGTCAGACAAAGTACTTGAATGATTTGTTAAAAATATTTGGAATGGAGAACTATAAACTAGTTGGAACACCTATGGTAACTAGACATAAGTTATCTAGCATAGATGAGACTCCTGCAATTGAACAAAAGAAGTACATATCTATGATTGGAGGATTATAGTAGTTGACACATACAAGACTAGACATAGCACATTCAATTAGAATTGTAGCAATATTTCAAGCTGAACCTAGAGAATCACATTATGCAGCAGTAAAGAGAATACTTAGATATTTAAAAGGCCCAATTGAGTATGGATTGTGGTATGAAAAATATGATGATTTTACCCTATGTGCATATACAGATGTTGATTGGGGAGGAAGTGTTGATGATAAAAAGAGCACCAATGGTGGAGCATTTTTACTTGGAAGAAGATTGGTTTCTTGGTTAAGCAAGAAGCAGAATTGTATTTCACAGAGCACAGCAGAAGTAGAATATGTAGCAGTAGCAAACAATTGTAACTGGATAATTTGGATGAAGCAAATGCTGAAGGATATTGGAATAGAATTTGTTGAGCCTATTGTTATACATTATGATAACACCAATACAATTAGTATGTCTAAGAACCATGTATTACATTCTAAGACTAAGCATATAGAGATTAAGTATCATGTAGTAAGAGAGAAAGTTGTTGAGAAAGAAGTCAAACTTGAATACATAAGCACAAAGGAGTAGATAGCAGAAATATTTACAAAACCTTTTCCTAAGTATGCATTTGAGTATCTAAGAAGTATGCTTGGGGTTATGCCCTAGCCTATCTTTGAGAAGTGATGTAGATTTTTGCATCCATCCAGTGTTATATGAGCCTTATCTTTCTTCTATACTGGATGTTTGTACTTCCTCTATGGGGGAGTATATGTATATGAGCTGAGTCATGAGAACTCTAGTGAATCTATTTTCTGAATAGTATCTTTTGACATTGGAGTTGTTGTTGACATAATGATAAAATTTTTGCCATTGATGTCAATGGGGGAGAAGTGTACATGAAAAAACTTTTTGTACCATCTGTTGGAGAGAACTGAATAGGAAAATGAAGCAAGATTTGATTGATGAAGAGGACTTGAAGTATTTTTCAGAGCAACACTGTTGCAGTGTTGGATCTATGGAACATTGGATGTTTTCCATCTATGTTGCCATCAATTCCAATGGGGGAGATTGTTAGGAATGAATTATGAATATATCATATGGGAGTATTTGCAACCATTCTATAGTATTTGTTGTTGCATTCATGACTGCGAATGTCATTGATGTCAACACAGTGATCTACTAAGATTTGCAGAGGAGTAGACAGTGTTTGGATTAGCGCACGTGAGATATTGAAGATAAATCTATGGGATGTTGAGGATTTACTCTTTGTTATGTTATATGTTCATGGTTAAGAGTGCATACAGTAATTCATTTATTCATGGAAGTTATGAGTATTTTGGTGGAAGTAGTATTCAAGAAATGTTCCTAAGTAGCAGTTTGTGGAAATTGGATGATATCTCCTAATCAGGATGGAATCTAGTTTTTTGCAGTTAGAAAGTAGTTGATGGAAGTTGATAGTTTTGTGTATTTTTTATGTAACGGGTGGAAACTTTTATTTTGTAATTGGATGCTGACTCATTTTTAATTACTGTATACTAAGGAAAATATCTTCATAGAATTAAGGTTGATCAATAAATGAGATAATAACTAAATAAACCACAAAGCAATAGAGAAACTATCTAGAAAATTAATGATCAATTGAGCATCCTATGGCTCTCTAACTAAGACTGTTAATGCAAAGCTCTTAGCAAGCTTCCATTAATGACAGTCCTAGCATTAGAATGATAAGATAAACAAGTTAAAGCTAACAATTATATCAAATTAAATGCTAATTAAGCTCTTAAATGCCTTTCTAAACTCAAATTTCAAGAGGTTCAATGCAATTCTCAGATGTGTGGTTATGAATTATGAAGGATTTAGGCCTTCTTTTTATAGATTTTCCAATGGTAGGGGGTGTAGTTATATTTGATCATGATTAAACCTTGGTTGAGTCTTTAGTTCCACCCTTTGAAGACAAAGAAAATTTTGTGTCCTCAAAGCTTAGGACAAGTAGACAAGATGGATGGACAAGATTCTCTTTCACTTTGAGTGACTGAGATTGAATTTCTCTTGATCCATGTGAATGCCTTTCCTCAAATCTCATTGGTTTCCTGGATTTCCTCTCCTTTTGGATTGTTGAGAGTAATTGAGATTTATTAATTGATTTAATTGATTTATTTTAGCCATGTACCCCTTGAATGGGTTGAATTTACTTTAATCCAAGACTATACTATTATTTGATTTAATTATATTTTGATTTGATTGCATTTGATTAAAATGCTCTCAATTTTGATTTATCTTGAATTAAGACTTGATTTTAATTTTGATTGGCTAATTATGCATTGTTATTCAATTGATTCAATTATGTCCTTGATTTTCTTTGATTTGACTTTTGTCCATTTTTAGGTGATTACAAATGCCCCTCTTTGAGTTGACATGCAAAGCATGTCAATTCAAAGAATACTCTAATTTTGCTTGATGATAGGTCCTGATTCAATGATGGTCGATCTTTGATGTTTGTTTGATGTCTTTCGATGGTCAATTCTTGATTTTTGATATGATATTGATGTAGATATGATCGATATCAAACTCTCAATTGATATGGTTTTGATGATCATTCTGATATGATGGTCCTTTTGATGATTGTTCTCTGATATGATGCCTGATCCTGATGAAAAATCCTGATATGATACCTGATTTGATGATTGATTTTGATGTGATGACCCATTCATTTGATTACAAAAAAATTCTTGATAAAATATTTCTCTTTGATTTGATGATCAGTTTCTTGATTTTTGATGATGTTACTACTGATGTTGATCTGATTATGTAATGGTATGCCCCCTCAGAAATAAAACATATTGATGCTTGATTTGGAAAATTTGATTGATTGATTGATCCAATACGTTTTCATTTCTAAAAAATACTAATAATATGCCATGATTCACAATTTGCCCCAGTTGAATTAATAGGTTAATATATGTCAAAGTCAAATTTTCACCTCTAAATTAGGTCAAATTAGCTTAAATAGGTTGAAAAACCTTGATTTACTATTCATTTTTACTTTTGACTTGTGAGATTTTGCTCTGGTCCTGCTTGGATTTTCGAGATGGTTGTTCCTATCAGAGAGCATCGATTCAAGAGATGTTGAAGGTATTGGAGACCACCTGACTACAGACCTCTAGTGAGTCATTTTGACCTTCCTCATTGTATTTATTGCTCATTTATCACATTTATTGCATCTTTTTCATGTTGTCATTATTTTAATTTTGCAATTTCACGCATAGGATAGTTTAAATACCACGTTAGTATTTAAAGTGTCGCATCCATGCTTTTTACTCATGCCTCCACGTAGTAAACTATTGCCTAGCAATTTTTCATTCTCACCTAAGAAAAATATGATTCCGCATAGCCTTAGGGCTTTAATACCAATTTGCATATGTTTTTTCATGTGTTAAACCCTAGATTTTCATTTCGCCTAGGCTTTATTAGATGTCACCTAGTGTTATAAAGTATCGCCTAAAGCTTGAATTATTGCCTATGATAGACAAAGTGTCGCCTGACATCTTTTCTGTATCATGTGAGATGAACTATCGTGTGGTATGTGTAAAATCATGCCTGAAAGATTTTTGAAATTTTTTCATTTGTACTTGATTTTTCCTGATGAAAAATTTGATAATTCCAGATGTTCAATTCCAATGATAAGATTAGGTATGTTGTGTTTAAAAAAAACAATTGATTAGGATATCAAGATAATGGTACCAATGAATGTGATTTGTCAATCTGATAAGATAAATCAATTAGTGTGAAAACTAATTTGATGGATACTAATATTTTGTTCTCAAGATATAGAGACATGAACAAATAGTACTAGGTGTGATTACTTGATACTTTTGATATAATTGATTAACTTTAGATGGTTCCTTGATATAGAATACTAATATAATTCCTTTGTTTTTCCAAATAGGCACACTTTCCTATTCTTTACATACGGTCTGTCGCATCATGGGTTATTGATCTTGGTCAGGCTTTGACTCTGGCAGAGTATCTTATTATTGAGATGTCTAGCCTTAGTTTTCTTCTTGACATGCCATGGTTCTAGCTCAACTGTGGTCTTCTGACTACTATGGTGGAGAGAAGGAACTCTGACCACAATACTTTCCACCTTCCTTTTGGAGAGATGACTATCACTCTAGAGGATGTGTATAAACTATTACGCATTCCTTTTCGAGGAGAGTTAGTATACTATGATTCTATTTATGATAATACAGTCTGCAGATGAGTGCTTGTAGACAACACTATAGATGATGATACCATTACTTGGCTATAGTTTGCTTCCTTCCTGACATTCCCAGTGGTTCTTGGTGCTCTTATCAGTGGATTCCTTCTTCCCAACCGGTGAGGTCATGGTTTCTTAGTTGGATGGGGTAGGATCCTCAAGGATTTACTTGCTCAGCCTTGACGATTTGATTGGGATTCCTATTTTCTTTCTCAACTATATCATGATTTGCATGAGGTTTTCTATAGAGAGAGTGATGCTTTGTCTGCAAGTGTAGTGATTCTACAGTTGTGGGTATGGGAGCATCTTCCCATTACTAGGCCTATTTCTGACAAGATTCGTGGTCAAGGACTTCCGTATGCTTTTTTGTATAGTGGCATGGTTGTCCAACATCATTTGGGAAAGCTTGAGTACTGGCACTGATAGATTTATGATCTCGATTAGGTACAGTGGTGACCATATATAGCATGTAAACACTGGAGGGAGGATGATGATGAGCTTCCCTATATGTTTTCTCCTTGATGGATGATTGATAGGTCTACTAGTGTTATTGAGCATTTTTGCTTTGGCTGAGTATGTCACCAGTATGGTAGAGTATAGGATATGCCACAGGGTGTGGCGTTATATGCTTGTGTATAGGTAGAGTGAGTGATGTGGGATCCTCTGATTGATTATCAGTTTGCATGTGATCAGATTGCTGGTTTGAGATATTGTAGATGGGAGATGCTTACAGGTGTTGCAGATGCTGGGATGTCATGTGAGTATCAGGATTGGTGGGCTCGTAACAAGTTTCCTTGATTTATTGATCCAACAAAGTGTATCCCAGACCAAGATGAGAGAGATGATGGTGGCAGTGGTGATGATGGGGGTGATGGTGGCAGTAGGAGACATCGAAGATAGCAAGGACAAAGAAATCCTCAGGTTATTGGTAGAGCAGGAGATAGACCATGAGTGAGAGGTGGACATGTCTGGGATAGGGCTAGAGCTAGAGGAAAGGATGATATAGCTGAGGTACACCCTAGAGCAATAGAAGATAGACAACATAGAGCTCATCAACAACATTGATAGTAGAGATAGGTACATATAGATGCTACTTGACAGATTCTTGGTGGAAATGATCCCTTAGTTCAGTTATAGAGGGTTACTTTAGCACAGCAAGATGAGGTTCCAGCAAAATAGGTGCCTCCATAGGGTCATCATTCATAGGATATGGAATAGAATTCACAGGTTACCCTAGCATTGATAGCATAGCACATGATGCTCAGTCATTGAGGACAGATATATCTACTATTGTAGATAGACTAGATCAGGTAGCTCTTTTGATGCAGTAGTTTAGGACTCATATGATTTAGAGACATAGCATAGTGAGCACTTCTCAAGTTCCTCCTTCATAGGATAGACATGATGATAGAGGTCTAGATGGATCGGGTGCTAGGGATGTATCTTGATGATTTGACAGAGTTAGTCAATGTTGATGTCACTTGTATCACATTTCTTGATGTTTTATTGATCGGAACACTTTATGTATCACTTTCATGACATTTGTATCTTGATATACTAATGTACTAGATCATTTTGATGAACAATTATATGATGATATACTTCCTTGATTTTTTTGATGAGTTTGGTTATGAGATTATCCTTATATGCAACTATATGGTGTTTATGATGCATTTACCTGTGATTATGCTATGGATGCAATGTATCTTATTTTATGATATAGATAGATGAATGCATTGATGTATGGATTTATGACATGCTTTTCTCTATTTTCAATGTATGAATGCAAAGTGTTTTATGGAAATATGAATGTGAATGCCCCTATGTTTTTGGGTTTTCAGATGTATGCAGTTCTATCTTTAATTATATGTATGCAAATGATGTATGAGTAATGCTTCTTTTTCTCTTTTCTTTGATATATGGATAATGAATAATGATTAATACTATGCATGAATGCAAAAGATAATCTCACTTTGTTTTTTATTGAATTCAAGGATAAGACGTTTGAATTGAACCACCCATTTCTTTAATGTTTTGATTAACCAAGATTATTGATGTACCCCCTTGCAAATTAAGCTAAGAAAGGAAAAAAAGTATATACAATGCATTTAATCTAAGATGTATGTAGCTAACTACCATTATTCAAAATTTGGAGCTTATAATCATCATTGAGTATTTTTTGGAATCTCATTTTAGTACAACCATCAGTAGTTCAACTATGATGATATGAATACTTTTTGCACCTCTTTGTTTGCTTTCCCGTCTCTCTTTAGTATGAATATCACTAATTGAAGCCAATCATAAGAGTAAAAGTACTAATTTTGTTAGATTCTATGTTGCAAGTTGATTTTGGTATTATGATATTGAAGATCAAAATAGCCAAGGTATCTGTTTGCATAAACAAGCAGAAATCTCCATTTTATCCTATGTACAAGTCCTCGATGATTCTTTGATAATCATGTCCTTAGCCAAGTAATACATGATTTAAAACTTTGATTTTAAGACAGTCATTCAGAAATCAAGGAAAATATCATCCTTTCATCATAGCTTGTCTAGTCTAAAACTTTAATCGATTCGCTAGAAAGAAATGATTTCATCAATTGAGTTAACACTTAGAAATTTTTTTGCAATGTTTTTCAAATCCATACTTCAAGTGTAGTTCCATCCATTTCATATTTTTAATCCTGATAAAGGTAAGGTCATTTCAGTTCTTGGATCAAATTGTGCATTTTAGGCTCAAATTGGATTGGGATGTAGATTTGATTAAGTGTTCCTCTTTCGAGTTTGATGAATTGATTCTCTGATTGAATAAAGCTTTCTTTGATGAATCCTTTCTCCTCTTCAGTAGATTTCCCCTAGTTTGATATTGATTTCATTTGTGGGACTTAGGACAATTTGCAGATTAGGTGACCAAAATCTTGAGGTACTCGCAAATGCAACTGTGGGGTTTTATTATGCAATATATACAAATGCTGGTGAATGTAATATTTACAAGGTGACCTTCTAGGTATGCGACTGACTTGGACTTTCAATGGCACCTGTTTACCAGGTTTTCACTAATTGAATGGATCTAGCTCTTTTTTCTATTTTTAAAGCTTTTTCTCTTTTTTTTTGCTACCAAGGTGCCTATTTGCTAGGTTTTCACCAAGGCACTTTTCTTCTTTTTTGATTTTTTTGTATTTTTCTTTTTTTTTCTTTTTTTTTTCATATCATCAAGGCACCTATTTGCTAGGTTTTCACCAAGACAACATTTTTTTAAGGATCATATATGATTGTTTTTTCTTTCTTCATGCTCAATTTTCCACTATTTTTTATCTTTTTTACTTTTCAAATATTTTTGTTATTTTCCAGATGTCTTTTAACTATGTATAATAAATATGATGCTCCTCATCTGATACTCTTTATAATCTTTCATCTACCTCATGTATAGAACTTCTTGAGATGTATGCTATTGATTGGCTCTTGTAGTTCATCACCATCATAATCTGCTAGTTTGTAGGTGCCGGTCCCAAAATTTTCAACAATGAGAAATGGTCCTAACCATTTTGCTTCTCATTTTCCTTTCTTTTCTCTTTCTGCTTGGTTCTTGGGATTTTTTCGCAAAACTAGGTCACCTATTTGAAATGTTCTTGGCTTGATATGCTTATTGTAAGCCCTTGACATCCTATTTTGTTGGTACACCTTCAAATGATCAAATGCTTGCTTTTGTTTTTCATCCAAGAGTTCTAGTTATTGCAGCCTAGCAACCCTATAGTCTTCCTCATTTATCAAACCATGCATAGATATCCTCAAAGATGGATGTTCGACCTCCAAAGGCAAAACTACTTCTACTCCAAAGACTAATGAAAAAGGTGTAGCCCCTGTTGGCATTTTTATGCTTTTTCTATAAGCCAACAAATTTGGATTTATTTTAATGTGCCAATCTCTCCTTGAGTTGTCCACCATTCTCTTCAAAATCTTCAAGATGTTTTTATTTGTTGCTTCAACTTGTCCATTACCTTGAGGGTAATAGATTGAAGAAGAATGATGAATCATGTGAAACTTGGTGCATAATTCCTTTAAGTCTTTGTTCTTAAAATGCTTTGCATTATCTATTATGATAGAATGAGGTATGAAATATCTACAAATAATATGATTGAGAATAAACAAAGATATTTTCTTTCCTGTTGCAGTTGATAGGGGTACAACTTCCACCCACTTAGTAAAGTATTCAGTTGTTGTGATGATGAATTTGTGACCATTTGAGGATGGTGGATAAATCATGCCTATTAGGTCTAGACCCCATTGATAGAATATCCAAGGTGTTTTCATTAGATGAAGATCTTGTCCAGGTGCATGTATCAAGTTTCCATGGAATTGACACTTTCTACAAGTTTTGGCAAGGTTACAAGCGTCTTTCTCCATCATGGGCTAAAAATATCCTATCCTAAGAAGTTTCTTAGCTAGGGTTAATCTATTTGAGTGTGATCCATAAATTCCTTCATGGATTTCTTGTAAGGTTACATTTGATTATTCCTCTTCTAAACATCTAAGGAGCATTCCATCTAGACTTTTTCGATACAATGTTTCAGAAACTATGGTGTATCGAGCGGCTTGGAAAATGAAGCTTTTCTTTTGATTCTTGGTTTGGTCTATGGGAATGATTTGATCTTTCAAGTAAGTGTAAATAGGTCCATACCAAGGTGATTAATTTGTAGTTAACACACAAATGGTGTAAGGGTGGGTAGGGTCAAATGCAGGTTGAACCACTTCCTCTACCAAGAACTCATATCTGGCACTCTGATGAGGCATTTGTAACAATGGAGCCAAAGTTGTCATTGCATCCACTGCTTTGTTCTTTTCTCTTAGAACTTGTTCAAATGTGATAAGTATGAAATACTTCTTAAGATTGTCCACCATGTTTTTTTAGGGTACCAATTTGTTATCTTTCATTTGATATTCTTAATTGACTTGATTTATGACTAATTATGAATCTCCATAAACCTTTAATTCTGTCACTTTCCACTATAATGCCATCTTGATTCCAATAACCAAGGGTTCATACTCTGCTATGTTATTGGTGCATGGAAATATCAATTTGTAAGACTTAGGGATAGTAGATCCTTGAGGAGTGATGAGAAGTATGCTGGCTCCTGATCCATGATGAGTGTAGGAACCATCAAAATAAAGTTGCCATGTTTTTGCCTCAACATTCACAATTTCTGAATCTAGGAATTCCACTTGGATGGGATGATCATCTTGAAGTGGTGCTTCTACTAATTGGTCTGCAATGACTTGTCCTTTGATTGATTTTCTATCAACATATTCTATGTCGAATTCACTTAGTACCATTACCCACTTTTCTAGCCTTCCCTTCAATGTTGTTTTACTAAGTAGATACTTCAATGGGTCAATTTTGGCAAATGAGCCTTATCTTGTGGGCTAACATATAATGGCATAATTTTTGGGAAGAAAAAATCACAGCCAAGCATGCCCTTTCCATTAATGTATAATTCAGCTCATATTTGACTAAGGTTCTAGTTATGTAGTAAATTGCCTTTTCTTTTCCTGTTTCATCCTCTTGTGCTAAAAGTGCCCCCAATAAATTCTCCATTGCTGAAATTTATAGGATCAAGGGCTTGCCTCTGATAGGTGGCATCAAGATTGGTGGATTCATGAGATATTTCTTTAACAAATTAAAGGCTTCTTCACACTTGTCATCCCATTTTAAAATTGTATCCTTATGCAAAAGTTGGGTGAAATTATGACATTTTTCTGCTAATTGGGAGATATATCTCCTAATGGATTGGATCCTTCCTTGTAAAGATCTCATCTGAATAATGTTTTTAGGTGCTTCCATTTCCATGATAGCCTTCACTTTAGTGGGATCCACCTCTATCCCTTTTGCAGATACAATATAGCCTAGTAGTTTGTCGGATTGGACTCCAAATGCACATTTATTTGGGTTAAGTCTTACTTTGAATTCTTCTAGCCTTTCAAAAAAAATTTCCAAAATTGGAAGGTGCTCTTTTCTTGAATGGAATTTGGATAATATATCATTCACATAGTTCTCCATGAACTTATGCATCATATCATGAAATATTGTGGTCATTGCTCATTGATAGGTTGTTCCTACATTCTTTAACCCAAATGGCATGACATTCCAACAAAAAGTACTCCATGCACATGTAAAAGTGGTCTTATCTTGGTCTTTTGGTGCTATCTTTATCTGGTTATATCCGCTAAATCCATCCATGAGTGAAAACATGGAGTGTCCCATCATTAAGTCCACAATGGCATTAATACTTGGAAGTGGGAAATCATCCTTAGGACATGCCAAATTTAAGTCTCTAAAGTCCATCCAGATTTTGATGCATTTGTCTGCTTTTGATATGGGCACTATATTTGAGATCCATTGTGCATAATCAATGGCCCTTATAAATCCCACCTTCAATAGTTTTTCTAACTCCACTTTAACAAGTAGTGCTATATGAGGATGCATCTTCCTTAGCTTTTGTTTCACAGGTTTGGCTCCTTCTTTGATATTTAGATGATGCATTATCATATTTGGGTTTAAGCCTGGCATATCATCATAAGACCATGATAAATTGACTTGTCTTTCCTTAAAGAACTTAATGAATTATGTCCTTTCTTTGCTAGATAGTGATGCCACTAGGTGGATGATCTTTGGCTCTATTTCTAATCCAATATTTATCTTTTCCATTGGCTCAATTAAGATCAGAGATCTTTCTTCATAATTTTTTGGTAGAGCATCCAAACTCCCTTCCTTAGTGCCTTATTTGGGTTTTCACCTTTGGAAACATCTTTTATTTCTTTATTTTTTCCTTGATCTAATGTTGCCACAACGTGGTTTTCAACACTCGATTCTTTTCCTTTTGTATTTTTCTCATTTTTTTCATTTTCTTGGATTGAAAGTTTGGATGCTCCCTTTGATCATTTCTTCTTGATATTCACTAATAGAAGAGGGTTCAATCATGTTAAGGTATTGGGACACCACATTGTCATTTAAGAAAATTGGAAGGGTAGTTGGGTCAATGGAACTCCATTCAATTAAGTTCAGGTGTATGAGAGTTAATGGGTCAACACTTAGGTTTGTTTCAATTAGATTTAAGGTGTATATCTCATTATTAGAGGGTTCATACATTGTATCTTGAAAATCTTGAACATGGGCTTCCTCTAAATGTTCTAAAGAAGAAGGATCAAAGTCCTCCTCACAAGACTCCTCTAGGGTTTCTGTTGGATAAAAGTCATCTGGATTAAACCTAACGTTTGATTCTTCCATAGTAGGTCTCCATGAAGGAATGTATGGTTCACCTACTCATTGATTTATCTCTATTTATATGCTTGGCACATCATTTAGGATCACTTGACTAGACCTAGATGCTTGATTTGAAGTTGATTCTATTATTGGTCCTTTATCTTTGATAGAAGTGTAGGTATGAATGAAATCAATACCCTTATCTTGGCATGACTCATCTGATAGGGTCTCCCATTCCCATTCATTATAATCCTCATCACTATGAGATTCTAATTGTAATATTTGGCTATAAAGTTTGGGATAATGTTTTTGAGTGTATCCTTCCTCAAGATACCCTACTCCTATTTTCTCCTTGGAATCTCCCCATGTACTTTCTATGGGTTCAATGATCCCTTCATTCTTTGTGCCTAAATTTCCTTGACCTTTGTACCCCATCTTTTGCATGATTGAAAACCCTTTCCCATATTGATGTGTGGGAATGGTTATATCTTGGATATGTTTGATGTGGACACTTGATTCTTCATCTTTATATAACTAGTTTAGGATTTCATTGTCTTCTTCATCCATGGTGGATGATGTACTTGCCCTTACAAAGTGATCATTATATCTCTGGGGTAGATTTGAGGGTATCCCAAAGGATTTGGGTGATAAAGGTAGGTCCATAATAGATAAGGAGTATTCACCTACTCCTTTTTGCTTGATCTTGCATTGCTTATTAAAATTCTTCATCATTTGGTCCATCTTTTGATAATGGGCCTCTTTGGTGTACACTTAGTTAGCTTTGGTATGGTCTTCTTTTGGTTCTTCAATAATGTTATCCTCATTAACCTTCTCTTTTCCATTAGTCGATGTAGTTAGGTTAATGAGTTTTGGTGTGTCTTTAATAGTAACTTCTTCTTCCATCTTTTGTTTTCCTTTCAACAAAGGGATGTCCTTAGAACTTTGACCTTGCTCCATTTGATTAGGTATAGACCATTCTGTATTGTGTGGGACTAAGGAGTCATTGATAGGCTTGACATTATTACAATATTGAAATGCTTCAAATCCCCACTTACCATTATCTCTTGCCCTAGATATGGGAATTTTAGACATTGGTGATAAGTTGAAGGAATGACTTGCATTTCATAGATCCATGGCCTTCCTAACAAGATATTGTAAGTCAACTTTAAGTCCAACACTTGGCATATGGTCTCTTTTTGCATGGAACCAACTCTTATGGTTAATATTATGACTCCTTTTGAGGCTCTTTCTTCATCATCATAGGATTTTATGGTTATCTTTTTCTTAGGGTCAATAGCCTCCTCAAAAAATCCTAGGGCTTTTACCAAGTTAAGGGTATAAATGTTTAAGCCAGCTCCCATCTATAAGGACTCTTTTTACCCTATGATTATGGATCAACACTTTTATATGTAGGGGAAGATTTTGAAGATGATTAAGGGACATGTCATCTTGTTTGGAAAATGATAGGAAATGAGGTGCAATTAGGTGCCCTACCATATTTTTGAATTTATCTACCTCCAAATTTAGAGGCACATTTGTTTCCAATAAAGACTTCTGCAAAATGTCTTTATGAATTGGTGATAGTTTAAGCAGCTCAAGAATAGATATTTGAGTGGGAGTTCTTTGTAATTGATCAACCAAGTTGTCTTGTTTTGATGATGAGGTTGAAGATTGGTTGGCTATCACAATTTTAGGAGAATTATTAGGTAAGATAATTTTTTATGCTTTCCCCCTAGTGACAACATTTGATGATAGTTCCCTTGACTTATCCTTCACTATGATAACATTTATGGTTTGATCCTCTTCTCTTAGAGTATTTATCATGTTATCATAAGTATGAGAAAAGTTCACTTTCTCATTGCCCTTTTTTTAATTTTGATTAGCATTAGATGAATCACCCTTTTCATGATTCAAAAAAGGGTTCTTGGAGGCCATATGACCTCCATTATTTTGAGGTCCTTCAATTTGAATAGTTCCCTTGTCAATTAAATCTTGCACCAAGTGTTTTAACCTCATGCATTAATTTGTTGGGTGACCTCTATTTTGATGATATTTGCAATGATGGGCCTCATTCCACCAATAAGGTTTAACTTCAGGTTCATAATCTTTCATATTGGGTAATGTGATGACATTATTGGTAACCAAGGTCCTTAATACATTCTCCAAAGGTTCACCTAAGTAGGTGAATTAATTTTTATTATAATTGGAATAGGAGGATTTTGATCTATCCCCATTAGCATTATTGTTGGAATTGTTATTGGAATTATTGGAATTATATGGAGCTTTGTTTGATTGATTAACATTATTTGAAGAATTAGCTCCATATGGTAGGATAAAAGGGGTTGAATTCAAGTTGTGTGCCTCCACAAATCCATCATTCACAAGGTTTTTGTTGTTATTCTTCATCCATGATTTATATTTATCATTGTTATTGTTGGACCCTTGATTATTGAAATACTTAGGCACATAATTATTGTTATTGTTGTTATTATTGTTGTTGTTGTTGTTGGATTTTTTATCTTTAAATAATTTGATTTCACCTCTCTTGACCAAAACATCTTCAATCTTGATCCCATTTTCAATGAGTTTTTCAAATGTTGGGGGACATTGAAGTTGTAATCTATAATTCATTTCTGAGGTCAAATTGTTAGTGAATATTTCCATCTTCTCTTTCTTGGGGATACTTCATGGATACCTTGCAAAAATGGTCCTCCACCTTTGTAGGAATCCTAAGGACTCTCAATCTTTCTATTTGTTATCACACAACTTGAGCATTGTGATTTCATGCTCAATGTTATAAGAGTAATGGGTTACAAACTTGGAGGCTAACTCCTCAAAGGTCTTTATTCCCGGGGGTAGTTTTGAGAACCTCTTCATTGCGGGACCTCCTAAGCTTCTAGGAAAGAGTCTCATTAGATATGTATCATTGTGCATGAACTCTATGCTTAGGGTGCAAAACTCTCTTAGATGATCCTGTGGGTCTATTTTACCGATGTATTTATCATATTTAGGAAAAATGGTATTGAAAGGAAAAGATACCATAGCTAAGCTTTTGTCAAAAGGGAAAGGACACAAAGCTTCTATAGAAAAGGCTTTAGGTTCAGCTGCCTTCTTCATGGTATCAATTTTGATGCAGGAGCATCCTGGGTGTAAGAGCAATCTTGCATCACCCAAAAAAAATATTTCTATTTTTGTATTCAATAAGGGCTATTTTGTGCAGAGCTGCTATTTACGGAAAGTTACTATTTTTGGTAATTTTCGTATGTGCTCAGAATGATCTGATTTCTTTCTTGGAGGTTCATTTTGGTCATATAAGTCTGCCAGTAAAGTTTCATTGCCAGATCAAGTGTATATTGGAAGATATGGAAGATTTTCGGTATTGGCAGCAGGGTACAGAAACTTTGAACTCAATTTTGAAGGCTTTAGAGGCCCCGGATGAGGTCGAAAATTTGGGTGACAGGCACTTGTGCCAGTCAAGCCTGTAGAGCACTTCGTGGCATTTCCGAAATGGGGTTATAATAGCCGAGCGGGTCAACTGGTGATGACTTATGGTCTTCGGAAGTTGGGCCACCTGAAATGGCAAAAAATAATTTTCTTCAAAATTTCTGTTCGGGTTTCAAAGGTTATCTTGAGCCGACTATGATGTAATGAAATGTAAAATAAAATAATTCAAAGTTTGGTCGGCCTTATTGGCTAAAATTCTGGAACCTTCCCAGGCGGTGGAAAATTGCCTATATAAGGAAGGCTGTATTATTGTCTTAGGCAGTTCAGAATAGTTATGGGTAGTAGATCTGGAATTGATTCGAGGCTTTGTCCTAAAGAATATTGTGAGGGAATGCCCATGTGGCTTTGCATATTGTAATTCTGAAAGTTTGTAATTCCACATTTGTGGAGATAATAAGAAGCCAATTTTCTGTTCTTGCATATTATTGTTGTTGTTTCTCTATTTCTGTTATGTGTTTGTGGTATTAAGGGGAGCACCCTTCATCAAATTTGTTCTTGGAAGGCCTTTATTTGCCTATTCATAACATTCATTGGGTCATCTTGGTGTTGGTCTTTCTTGAGTTGGTCAATATCAAAATCATAAGGAAACTTTACTCCCTTTTGGGCTAGGTTTAGGGAAAAGTTCTCCTTATCCTTATCTATCAATTTCTCCATAACCTCTAGGAAGTCTAGGTCTTGGGTAGCTCTCTCAACCCTTTCTTCAAGTTTTTCTTTGGAATTATGGTTAGCATTGTTGGTATTGTGATTATGGTATGCCTAATTTCTATCCATCATCCCTCCAAGTATTTGTTCAAATAGGTTTGGAAAAATTTCTTCTTGATTAGGACCGTTGAAAAGACTTTGGTAGTCCACTTCTTTCCCTTGGTTTGCAACAAGAGTGCTATATCCTTGTAATGATACCGTATATGTATGGGACCATGTGGAAACTGGCATCCAACAAGGGTTTGATTGGGAATGATCCTTGATTCAAGAATTTTTTATTTTTATTGAAGAGATTTAAAAATATAAGATGAGTTTTCAATGGATATATCTCTCACTTGTTTATGTATTTCAAACACAACAATCACGCATTCACTTGTCTCTTTTTACCCACTTAACACAAAATTTTTGATTTGAAGAACTTTGTCATGGGTTTTGCACAAAAAGACACTTCAAGCACCTACCTAGTACAAGATTTGGTTTGTAAACATGGCTCTAAAAGGTGGTCTTGCTATTTTATCAAGGATTTAATATTGATTCCGTTCAAATAGATATTAAAATTTCATCCCCCAAGTATGTTAAGGGGTTTCCCACATGCACAAAAGTATGATTTGGTGCAATCCGTGAGGACTACTAGAGGAAATTCAAAAAAATTAAAATCCATTTGTCACACACCCCATTAAGGATGCATGCGTTTCATTTTATAGTGGGTTGGATTCCCATAGAAAAAGAGAGTGTGTCCCACTTTGGGTTGTCCCTCTCACTAGCCTCGTTAAGGAAAACTTGGGAGGTGAGCCCACTAATTCTCTAGCATGTTCATTCAAAGCAAGGAAAATGGAATTAAGGTCAAGCTTTTGGGAATTTGGTTCACCAAAAGGTGAAGAGCATATCCCTAACTTTTCCTTTAGTTCCCAAACACAATAGACAATGTTGTTCAATTTCTTTTACCCACTAACTATAGGAATTTGAGTATTTCTACTCTCTTCCACAAACAAGGTGCTTTGATTAAGTGTTTGATTTATTAACCTCTCTTATTTACTAGATTTTGAAATACACCAATGCCACAATTTAAGGGAAAATATTTGACTAGTTGAGGCTTACCTTTTCCTTGTAGCTAACTGAAGTTAGGAGCATTTTTGAGTGATTTCATTGTTTTTTTATCCTTACCTTGGCAATAGCTCCTTCCAAATGTGCTTTTCCACCAGAAAGTTAGTCAACACAACCAATCACAATGAGGGAAACCAAATCAAAATTGAAGAAGCAAAGAACTATGTATTGAACCTTAAGCACCTTATTTGCAAATTTTCAAGAAAAAAATTGAACTAAGGAGTAAAAATCCAATTGACAGATACAAATTTTGTCTTGTAAGCATCTACAACCTTAAGATAATTTTGATATACCTAGTTTTCTTCCTCTTGTGATTCCTCAAGAACCGCTTTAATATGCTCAAAGTTCTCCCTCTTGATCTTTTTAGCCAAAGCTTTGCCTTCTTGATTAAATTTTCTCTCTAGTTTTTGGACCTTTCTGTGCCTTCTCATTTACAACAAAAACATATAGATAGAGAGTTAGATAATTGAATTGATCAGTCTAATAACCAATTAAGACAATAGACATCAAGCGACATTATCTAGCTAATACGCATGATCAAATTGTTAGCAAGCATAACTTTAATGATAGCAAGTGTCACTTTCTAGTGACACAGGCGACATTTAAAGTTAATCAAGCGTAAACAATTTATTGCAAAGCATAAATAGTATTGAAAATTGCATAAAATGAGTTACTTAAAGTGACAATTTAGTAAATACTAAGTGTGAATTAGCAGATACTAGGTGTGACTGTCTCTGCAAAGTGCGTATCAAAGCTCAGTCACAAGTGATAACAAATAGTAGATCTATGACACTTCTTAAGTCACAAGCGTGACTTTACGAGAAAAGGTTGAATAATTTATCTCACATGCATGAGCATCTATCTCGCAGGCAACTAGAAAGAATTTAAGACAGAAGATAAGTGATCAACCAGGCGTGAGTTATCAGGTTATAGGCATCAGAACAGTGATTTTAAGCGTCATCAGAATGACTATAGGTGTGACCGAATCATTTGTACATGTGACTTCACCTATTTTCTGTAGAAAAATCATAGAAAAGTGAAAATACAAGCATACAAAATATGATGAAAATGATGAAATGAGGCTTAGAGCCCCACGGTGGGTGCCATTTTGTATACTAAGGAAAGTATCTTCATAGAATTAAGGTTGATCAATAAATGAGATAATAACTAAATAAACCACAAAGCAATAGAGAAACTATCTAGCAAATTAATGATCAATTGATTATATTATGGCTCTCTAACTAAGATTATTAATGCAAAGCTCTTAGCAAGCTTCCATTAATAACAGTCCTAGAATGAGAATGATAAGATAAACAAGTTAAAGCTAATAATTATATCAAAGTAAATGCTAATTAAGCTCTTAAATGCCTTTCTAAACTCAAATTGCAAGAGATTCAATGCAATTCTTAGATGTGTGGCTATGAATTATGAAGGATTTAGGCCTTCCTTTTATAGATTTTCCAATGGTAGGGGGTGTAGTTATATTTGATCATGATTAAACCTTGGTTGAGTCTTTGTTTCCACCCTTTGAAGACAAATAAAAGTTTGTGTCCTCAAAGCTTGGGACAAGTAGACAAGATGGATGGACATGATTCTCTTTCACTTTGAGTGATTGAGATTGAATTTGGTTTGATCCATGTGAATGCCTTTCCTCAAATCTCATTGGTTTCCCAGATTTCCTCTCCTTTTGGGTTGTTGAGAGTAATTGAGATTTATTAATTGATTTAATTGATTTATTTTAGCCATGTACCCCTTGAATGGGTTGAATTTAATTTAACCCAAGACTATACAATTTTTTGATTTAATTGTATTTTGATTTGATTGCATTTGATTAAAATGCTCTCAATTTTGATTTATCTTGAATTAAGACTTGATTTTAATTTTAATTGGCTAATTATGCATTGTGATTCAATTGATTCAATTATGTCCTTGATTTTCTTTGATTTGACTTTTGTCCATTTTTAGGTGATTACAAATACTTGAGTGTGGTATAAAGGAAGAAATGTTTTTACTTTTTGATATGTGGATATGTTGATAGTGATGTGGATGAAAATGCAAACTTTGAGGTTGCATGAGTGAAGAGTTATTCTAATTGGAAGCCAATAGTTTTGTGTATTTTTTATGTAACACGTGGAAACTTTTATTTTGTAATTAGATGTCGAATCATTTGTAATTAATTGAGTGTGGTATAAAGGAAGGAATTTTTTTCCTTGTTCATATGTGGATATTAATGTAATGATGAAGTGAATGAAGTTGTGAAAGTGAATTTGTGAAAGTGGACATGCGAGGTACAAAGATCTGAAATTTTGATCTGGTGTAGCAGTGAGTGCAGTTTGGCATAGTTAGAGAAGAGGTAACATATTGTTGAGATTAGTAATGATTTGATATTATTCTATTGAATAATCTAGAGATCAATTGGATAGTGTGTTCAGTGATCTTTCCATTGAAGTTGTTTGGGCAGTGGGTCCTTCTATCTTCCATAACTCCTAACAGAGTTAGAATATTTTAGCATGGATTCAAAGTCTCCTAACAGGGACTCATATGTATTGAATGTATTTCATAAGACACCTAAAAAATTCTATCCTTTCATAATAAATATTCATATTAGTGCATCTTTTTTGGGCATCATTCCCACCGGGGTTTACTTTTTGATCAAGAGGTTCCCTAGTCAACATATCTTGTGTCATTGTGTTATTGTGTATCAATATCTTTCTATGGTTGTTAATCACATTTCTTATATGGTTAAATGTTGTTGAATTTGATAAAGGTTATAATTATTAGATAACCGATTCACCCCCCCCCCCCCCCCATCTCAGTTATCTTGGTGGACTTTCTTTTTAACAATAACCTCCACGTAGATTGTGGGATCATGGGGTGATGCCATGCAGGGTAATCTTTAAGAAACCCCCCCTTCAAAAAAGGTGTAAAAAAGTGGTGAAAGTTAGAAAGAAAAATAAATTTATTCACGAAATTTTTTTCTTTTCAAAGAATAAATAATAATCTGAATTGGCGAATCATTCCTGCTCCCTAAAACTATGTGAAACTATCTTGGTGAATTGTGTTTTTGTTTCATACCTACCAATATATATATTGGTGAATATAAAATAGTATTTATATTAAAAAATATAAATTGGTGAATATAAAACAATATTTATATTATAAAAAATATAAATTGGAGAATATTCAAAACATAGTGATAGGAGTACATGTCAAGTTGGGTGCTACATGTCATTTACTGATGACCAGTTTGTGTGGATATTTTGCATAGCTTTGGTAGGCTAAAAGGAAGGTTAATGGCTAACGATTACAAAGATACACAATGGTCATGTTGATGGTGTGCGTGACTTCGGCTGTTATGTTGGTGGTTTAGAGTTGTAGGCCACGAAGATACACAAAGTTAAAGTATGTTTTTGGTTCAAAATTTGGTATTTGCATAGCTTCAACACATTTTGTGGTGACTGGTGATAGTGTGCATATTTTTGGCAGGATAAAAGGAGGGTCGATGCTGATAGTTATGAAGATAAGTAATGGAAAGGTTGACGGCGTGCGTGACTTCGGCAGTTATGCTAGCAGTTTGTAGTTGAAGGTGACAAAGATACGCAAAGGACATGTTGACAGTATGCTTGACTTTAGAAGTTATGATTGAAGGTAAGATATGGGGGTTCCAAGGCCACGTTGGTTGTCTATGTAACTTAGCTACAAAGTTACAGTGACATTGAACACTGTAGTACAATTAATGAGACTTAATGATGACAAGATTTTGATTAGATGTTAAAAAAGGTTAATTTGTACAAGATCTCAACTATGAATCATAAAAATTCATTATCTTTCTTTTCAGAGCCAAGTCACATTATGCAAAACATTCCTTCATAATTTAATGCGGTTGCCAAGTTGTTAATTCAAAATTTAAAATCATAGCTAGGATATGGTGGTTCTGAGGCAAAGTTGGCAATTTGCGTAACTTGAGTGGTACATAATCTAGGGCATGATTTTGATTAGACATTAAAAAGGATAATTTTATGGGATATGAGATGTGATTACTGATTCATCAACATTCAATTTTCTTCTTTTCAACTTTGGAGCCAAGTTACATAGGATACAATATTACAATGTCTACAATTTTTCTTTACCAATATTCATTAATTTCCTTTTCCCAGGAAAACCACCTTACATGAAATATTCCTTCAAAATTTATTGTGGCTAGCAAGTTGGTGATTATTTTCTTTATGTACTCCTCAGCAGTGTAATTGCAGAGCATGGGCACTTTCCAAATTTCTAAATTTGGATAACAAATTGGTGATTATTTGTATTTTTTGGGTGCTTTCACAAAATGGGTCTTCCAGTAGTTGAGGGATCATCAAATGAGAACCAAGAATCTATTATCCAACCAAATTTGGATATGGAGGAGGAGATTCAATAGGATGTCCTCAGTCATCTAATGTCTGTAGCATGGGATCATGCTACCAGTTACATCAGTTACCAAAGCAACATGTTCAAACTTGAAGTAGAACATGACAAGGTGAAGATGCATGCCATTTTTTATGATCATGGTGTTAGCACCTAGAAAAATTTTCATGGCTTCATCATCTTTCCTCTGGTCTCTGCAAGTGGTTTTCTATGCTTTGGCCCTCAAACCCTAGTTCAAAATTTCATATTTCTAGCTGTTGGAAATAAAACCCTAGTCCGTCTTAGCCCTATTCTAATTGTGCATTACCTTTCTCAGTCACTAAATTCCTAAAATACCCATGTGAAAAAGGGTTAGGTTCACTTTATGTGTTTTGCAGTTAGGTTTCATGTTGGGGTCCCCTTTTAATAGATTTCACTAAGCCTAAGTCTCCCGCAGTAATTTTTCTTAAGTTCCACCCATTAAGAATTGTGTGGCTATCATTGTTTCACAAGACTATAGGTTGTCAAAGTTTCTGACATGTGGTATAGTGACGAAGCACCATCTATCCCGGCAGGCCTAGTATCCCAGTCTAAGATTCATGATCTACGGTGGGTGTATGATCTCATGGAATCTTCTTCCCCCATGAGATCATGCACCAGCTTTCAGATCCTCCATCATGTTCATGCTGACTAGAGGGGGTCCATTGCCAAGTGTGCATGGGTGGTAGTTGATTATTGGTTGTAGAGAAGTGAGGTGGAAGTATGTTAGGTGGACCTATGTGCAATGAAAAGGTTGTTTGTTTGCCTGCCAGATTTCATGACGTGGCATCTTCTTATTGGTCAGCGGGTTTGTTGATGATTTGGCAAGTGTCAGTGGAACTTGGTTGCTGGCATGTCCTTGAGGGTCCTGACATCTGTAGAAGATCTATGGTTGGCATATGATCTTATGGGTTTTGTTAAATCTACGAGATCTTATGCCAACCATTGATTTTACTTTATTCTGAGGTGACAAAGGGTGGGTCCTTTGACAGTTTAAGCTAGTGTGCATGTTTTTCATTTGTGAGAGGGATGAGGCTATAGTGGGACCATGTTGCCAGGTGTGCTGACATGCATTGTTTTGATTGGCTGAGTGGGAAGGTGATGAGGACATGTCAGTGGGCCTGAATCTTTCAAAAGATGGCAGATTCAAGATCTATGGTTGTCTTAAGTAGGAATCTTTTTGGGCCATGCGATCTTAAGACAACCATCTGATTAAAAGGCTTATAAAGTTGTGGGTCCGCTGTCAAATGGTGCTGACTTGCTTGGTATTCATTGGTTGTGGTATGCTGATGTGGCTGGAGACTTTTCAAATGGTCTTGTGTGGTGTAGGGCACCGTCCATTTGTAGAGATTTATGTTTTGTTAAATTGTTGTAATAAATAGGATGAATCCATCCTAATTTTGTTTGGAATCCTGATGTGTGATCAAGGGTCTATTGGAAAATTATAAGCCTAAGATACCTTAGGTCATGGGATTCACCTAGGTAGAAATAGTTGCTAGGATAGACCCATAAAGTCTTAAGAAATTGTTTTAGAGTAATTTTTACTTTAAAAAGTCATGTTAATTGTTGGAAATATAGATGCAGTAACTGAGAGGGGGGGTGAATCAGTTAACCACAAAATATTACCACTGATCCCTTGAATATATTAAATTATTTACTATGCCACTGGGTAAATATACAGAGAAATGCTAAAAACTTGATCCTTGAAATGTGTAATAATTAAACTATTCTTAAGCATTCATCACTGATTAAATAAAGAAAATAACATGAACACAAGAGACACCAGATTTACCATGGAAACCCAATATGGGAAAAACCACCAATGTAACTAGTTACTATTTTTCACTCTTCTGAAGTGATGCCCGGTTAGAAGCCAACCCGGTAAAAGGTTACAAAACACACTGTTAGATGTGACCTTGTTAGAGGATTTAATCACCCTGCTAGGAGTGGCCTTGGAAGAGGTCTTGAAACAATTCAATAGAACTGTTACCTTGTTAGAGGATTTGCAAAATGGTTGTTAAACCAACTCAGTTAAGAGATTTTGATATCACTGCTACAATTGCTAGAGAGTAACAATGAAATGACCTGCAACTGAATTGCTGAATATAGATCTCTATTCTATTTCACTAGATCCTTACTGATCAATTAAATCTTTGCTTCTCCTCAAGGATATCTGACCATCCTTCAAAACTCACACACACCTTTCTTCAAAAATGATTTCTACATGCTGTATATCTTTTATTCACCATTTGACCTTCTATATATATATGCCATTTCATTATCATTTAGATTGTCAAGTCGGCACTAAAAATTATTATAACAGTTAATTGGGATAAAAAAATTGTAATAACAAAATTCTTTGAAAGGGCCGACCTTGCTCAGTAAACATTAATCCTGAAAAGATTTCCTTCGGTGACCGAGAGAACTCGGTAACCACAGTGAATTCTGCAACATCCTTTGGAGACCGAGAGAGCTTGGTAACCACTAATTTTCCTTCGATAATCAAGGAGGCTTCATTAACACTATTATCCTATCATGTTTCCTTTAGACACCTGAGAGAGCTCGGTAGACACTAAAAATCACCTAGCTGACCGACTGAGCTCGGTAGATACTGAGAACCACTTAGCTGACTGATTGAACTCGGTAGATACTAAGAATGATAATTGATATGACATTTGTGTGACATCAAAGATAGCACATAGCTAATCCAAAAATTTCCTTCAAACAATTGTATCCAATAATCTCCCTCTTTGGCATTGATGGCAACACAACATGTCATAGCACAATGAAATTTCACAAATAAACCAAGAGTAAGAAACATATCCTTAGCTTCATTCTAATTCCCATCATCTTCAACCTTCTTTCTCTGGCTGAGAACTCTCCCTCTTAACTTCTCAAATTATTCTTCTTAGAAATTTCTTGAAATGACAGAAAACTCTCCCTCTTTGACAACACATGCCGAAGACAATTTACACAGTTTTGGTAAATATCAATGTACCTTATGTACTGATTCATATGCAATGATTCCTTGACTATGCTGCTCAACTGATTGATCTTCAACATGTTCTGGTTGATGCATCACTAAAACTTTATTTAGTGAGCCTCAGACAGGAGAGTGACCCCTAACTTCCCTCTTAGATACAAGAATGCATCCTTAGGTAGTGGTTTGGTGAAGATATCTGCAATTTGTTCTTTTGTATGAATATATTCCAATCTGATTTCCTTGTCCTGCACCAATTCTCTGACAAAGTGATATTTAATTGCGATGTGCTTAGTTTTGGAATGCATTACTAGATTTTTTGAAATATTTATTGCACTTGTATTATCACAAAACATAACAATTGGTTCTTTGATCTCAACCTTCATGCCTTCCAAAATCTATTTAAACCATATAATATTAGAGTAGTTTACTGCTGCAGCAACATATTCTACTTTTGTTGTGGATTGGGATGTGCAGTTTTGCTTTTTACTAGTCCAAGATACTAACCTCTTGCCAAGAAAGAATGCACCACCACTTGTACTCTTTCTGTCATCAATGTTTCCTACCCAATCAGCATCAGTAAACACTTTTAAATCTAGATTTCCTCCAAATTTATACCACAATCCATAATCTTCAGTTCCCCTTAAATACCTCAAGATTCTTTTGATTGCCATCATGTGATTTTCTCTGGGTTTAGCCGAGAATCTTGCCACTATTCCAACTACTAAGGCAATATCAGGCCTTGTGTGTACTACATATTGTAATTTTCCAATCATTGATCTGTATAAGGTCTGATCTACTTCTTTTGAATCATCATCTTTGGTAAGCTTCAGTCTAGTACACATGGGTGTACCAACTAGTTTTGAATCTTCCATACCAAATTTCTTAAGTATTTCCCTGATATATTTAGACTAAGTAATGTAGATACCATTTTTGTTTTGTTGAATCTAAAGTCCAACAAAAAATTTTATCTGACCAAACATAGAAATTTCAAATTCTTTGTTCATAAGCTTTGAAAATTTTTTGCACTGATCATCATTTCCTGTAAACACAGTATCATCCACAAATATTTCTGCCAAAACAATTTTGTTATCTGATCCTTCTTTGATGTATAAATTGTTGTTGTCATTAGCCCTTTTGAAATCAATTTGAGTAAGATAGTTATGTAATCTTTCATACCATGCTCTAGGAGCTTGTTTCAGACCATACAATGCTTTGTGTAATTTGCAGACCATATCCCTTTTGTCTGGATCAATAAAACCTTCAGGTTGCTCAATGTAGACTTCTTCCTCAAGAATACCATTGAGAAAAATAGATTTGATATCCATCTAATATACCTTAAATCCTTTATGTGCTGCATATGCAAGTAAAGTCCTCACACCTTCTAATCTTGCAATAGGAGCAAAAGTCTCTCCATAATCTATTCCTTCTTCTTGAAAATATCCTTTACATACCAATCTTGCTTTGTTTCTTGATACTTGACCATCTTCATTCAACTTATTTCTGAATACCCATTTTGTCCCAATTACATTTTTATCTTTAGGCCTAGGTACAAGAGTCCATGTCTTATTTTTCTCTATTTTCTCTATTTCTTCATTCATAGCCTCAATCCAACTTTCATTTTCTAATGCATCTTTGACATTTTTATGTTCAAAATCAGAAAATAAACATGTACCTTTTAGTTTACTTCTTGTCATAGTACCATCTGATTTGTTTCCAATAATCTGATCTAGTTTATGATGCTTTCTGATGTACTTGGCTAATACAGGTTCCTTTCTTCCTGAATGAGTTACATTGTCATCTTCTTCATCTTCAGGTTCAGATTGCTCGGGCTCGGTAGATACTTGCTCAGTAGCTTCAGACTGAGACTCGGTACTTTGTGACTCAGTTAGAACTTCTTCTTGTGACTCGGTTATTGTACTGGGCTCGGTAGATGTAGTCTCCTTACATGTGTCTGGAAATGTATCAGGTTCAATGTAAACAAATTTTTTGTAGTCCTCTGGTTCCTTTTTGCTCTCTTCTTCAATCTTTTCTACAAACTCATCAATTCTCACATGTGCACTTTCTATGATTTTGTGAGTAGACAAATTTAGACATCTATATGCCTTACTTTTGCAAGAATATCCCAAAAATATTCCTTCATCACTTTTTACATCAAATTTTCCTTTTCTATATTCTTTCAAGATGTAACATTTACTACCAAATACTTTTAGGTAACTTACATTTGGTTTGTAGCCATACCATAGCTCATATGGAGTCTTGAATGTGTCTTTTCTCAGTTGTACTTGATTCAAGGTATGAACTACAGTGCTGATAGCTTCCTTCCAGTATTTCATAGCAATTTTCTTTTCAATCATTAGAGTCCTTGCACAGTCCATGATAGATCTATTCCTTCTTTTGGCTATTCCATTCTGCTCAGGAGTTCTCGGGGCTGATACCTATCTTTTGATTCCTCTTTCAATGTAGAAATTATTGAATTCATGGGAGATGAATTCACCACCTCTGTCTGATCTCAAACATTTTATTCTTTTTCCTGTTTCCTTTTCTACTCTTGCTAAATACCATTTGAACTTCTCAAATGCTTCAAAATTTTCTCTTAAATACATAACAGTCATCATTCTAGAATAATCATCAACAAAGAGAATAAAGAATTTTTCTCTAGTATAGCTCTCAATTCCAATAGGTCCACATAAATCAGTATGCACAATTTCCAAAATATCTTCAGACTGATAGTTTTTACTTTTGAAACTAGACTTTCCCATTTTACCAATTTGACAATTCTTGCATAGACCAACATCAGGTTTCTTCAAAGTAGGAATACCTCTTATTTTCTTGAATTTGCTTATTTTCATCATGTTGTCAAAATTTACATGACATAACCTTTTGTTCCATAACCAACTTTCTTCAATTTGAGCAATAAGACATGAGTAATCACCAAGATCAAGATAAAATAGGTTACCTTTGGTTTGTTTGCCTGATCCTATTAGTTTTCCTTTGTCATCCAACAGTCTTGCTTTGCCATTCATGAATTCAACCTTGAATCCAATGTTGATTAGTTGTGCTACACTTAGAAGAT
Organism: Chamaecyparis obtusa; assembly: GCA_027943335.1. Lineage (NCBI taxonomy): Eukaryota > Viridiplantae > Streptophyta > Pinopsida > Cupressales > Cupressaceae > Chamaecyparis > Chamaecyparis obtusa. Next base: position 7,911,877 of record BSBK01002231.1, read on the forward strand.
TATGCTTTAGTCCTTCGACCCAATATGCATGATCACATATAAGTTCTTTGGTTAATGAAATTCATCCCTTTCCTTGTATACAACAAGGTTCATTGTTTCCAAACCTTACATTACCACCATCAAAGTTTTCAAAGTGTTCAAACTTGGTCCTATCACCAGTCATATGATGTGAACATCCACTATCTATAATCCATGTATCATTCTTGCTTATATGAGAGATAAGTGCCATCTCATCTTCATCGTTATCAGATTCATCTTTTACAGCAATGAAAACAATTTCTTCTTCACTATCATCTGAATCTTTAGCTAAGAAACATGTTTTCTTACCTTTATCCTTGAATGATTTGAAATTTTTCTTGCCATTGTACTTGTAATTTTTCTTCTCATCTTTTCTTTGCTTGTTTGGACACCTAGCTACAATATGACCAATTTCTTCACATGAAAAATAGATTAAGGGAGTTTTACCTTTGTATTTTCCTCTGCCTCTTGAATACTTCTTTGCAAGTAATGCTTCAATAACTTCAAGATCGCTATCAGAACTTTCCTCTGATTCTTCTTCACTTTTTGATTGGATTTTCTTCCCTTTCTTGAGTGAAAGTTTGGCCTCAAAAGCTGATTCAATATTTTTAGAAGTTGGAACATAGTTGTCATAGTTATCCAGTTCAAAGGCTGTCAATCTTCCAACTAAGGCATCCAAAGTTATATTGTGATTTTCTTCACATCTTCTTTCTTGAATAGTAGAAACTCTTATTGCATAAATAGGGAGTAATGTTCTAAGAACCTTACTTATAACTGTTTCATCATCAATTTTTCCTCCAGAAGCTCTGATTGCACTAACACTTATCTTGATCCTTTCAACATATTTTGCAATGTTTTCTTCTTCTCTCATTTTCATTTGATCAAACTATCCTCTTAGGCTCTCTTCTTTGGCTCTCTTCACATTGTCATCACCACCATAGATTTTCTTTAGCTTGTTCCACATTTCATGAGCAGTTGTGCAGTCTTTGATTTCATCAAATTCTTCATAGCTAAGAGCTGATGCAATGTCTATCATCATAGTGTTATGGTTCTTCTTCTCTGCAATGTCTTCAATAGTTAATGTGCCAGTAGGAATTGTATATTCTTGATCAATATATTTGCATCTTGAATCACCAATGGAAGCCAGATGTAATCTCATGAGACCTTGCCATGCTGAAAAGTTATTTCTGTTAAGCCTTGGAATTTCTCCTTTGTAAGACATCCTGATCTTTAGCTTAGGTCCTTGAAACCCTTCCTGCAAGCACCAAAAGCTCTGATACCAATTGTTGGAAATATAGATGCAGTAACTAAGAGGGGGGGTGAATTAGTTAACCATAAAATATTACCACTAATCCCTTGAATATCTTAACAAATTATTTATTGTGCCACTCGGTAAATATACAGAGAAATGTTGAAAATGTGATCCTTGAAATGTGTAATAATTAAACTGTTCTTAAGCATTCATCACTGATTAAATAAAGAAAATAACATGAACATAAGAGACACAAGATTTACCATGGAAACCCAATATGGGAAAAACCACCAATGTAACTAGTTACTATTTTTCACTCTTCTGAAGTGATGCCTAGTTAGAAGCCAACCCGGTAAAAGGTTACAAAACACACTGTCAGGTGTGACCTTGTTAGAGGATTTAATCACCCTGCTAGGAGTGGCCTTGGAAGAGGTCTTGAAACAATTCAATAAAACTGTTACCTTGTTAGAGGATTTACAAAATGGTTGTTAAACCAACTCAGTTAAGAGATTTTGATATCACTGCTACAATTGCTAGAGAGTAATAATGAAATGACCTGCAACTGAATTGCTGAATATAGATCTTTGTTCTATTTCATTAGATCCTTATTGATCAATTAAATATTTTCTGCTCCTCAAGGATATCTAACCATCCTTCAAAATTCACACACACCTTTCTTCAAAAATGATTTCTGCATGTTGTATATCTTTTATTCACCATTTGACCTTCTATATATATATGTCATTTCATAATCATTTAGATTGTCAAGTCGGCACTAAAAATTATTATAACAGTTGGCTAGGATAAAAAAACTATAATAAAAAAATTCTTTGAAAGGGCCGACCTTGCTCGGTAAACATTAATCCTAAAAAGATTTCCTTCAGTGATCGAGAGAACTCGGTAACCATAGCGAATTCTGCAACATCCTTTGGAGACTGAGAGAGCTCGGTAACCACTAATTTTCCTTCGATAACTAAGGGGGCTCAGTTAACACTGTTATCCTATCATGTTTCCTTTAGACACCCAAGAGAACTTGGTAGACACTAAAAACCACCTAGTTGACCAACTGAGCTCGATAGATACTGAGAACTGCTTAGCTGACTGACTGAACTCGGTAGATACTGAGAATGATAATTGATATGACATTTGTGTGACATCAAAGACAACACATAGCTAATCCAACAATGTCCTTCAGACAATTGTATCTAATAGTTAATATTTTATGATCTCACAAAGAAATCATAAACATTACCGATCTCATAAATAAGCATATTTTGCAAAAATTGCAAAAATGCAATAAAAGTTGTTGCAACTTTCTAAATTTTCCTCAAGAGTTGGAATTTGGAAACTTAAGAGTCCCTAATGCTTTCTAAGCATCATCCCTTCATTTTGAAGGTTATTTATGCTTATCACTTCGAGCCAAAGGGTAAGAAAGTGCTTTTTGTAAAAAATTGATGCTGTATATGAAGAATATCAACAGTTTTGAGCCATTTTGTTAGCAGAATTGTATGGTTGTACAACACCCAGGGCCAAGATTTGCATGTAGAAATATTGTGTTGCATGTTATTGAATACCACTGTCGATTTGATAAGGTTTTGAATTCTCTGCTTTGAGTTATTCATTTTTTTTGTTTACACAGTTCAAGAAACCCTCTGTTTGTGAGCTCTGAGTACAAATGGGGGCCTAACTTGTAAACCAACCATGGGTTTTTCCTAAGAATTTGGGGAATATAAGTTAGGTCCATATACTTATGGATTCTAAGATATTTTCCTATGGCTCCCAAGGTAAGGCCTTCATGCATCAGGCCCTAGTCTGAATCTGTGAAGGGATTCAGTCTAGAAACATAGAAACTAGTATAGATAGTCATATAAGGGAGAGTAAAGCTCAAAGTAAAGTTATTTTTGAAGCATTTGGGATAGAAGAAGACCATTTGAAGTCCTGCACTAGTTCCAAGAACCCTACATCTTGTACCTCCTTTGGAAACCAAGCCTAATTAGGCCAATTAGGTTTGTGTGCCAGGTGGTAGTTGGGTGATGCCAGATTGGAGTTGGGAAGTAAGACTTTGAGATCTTAATGAAGACCCAAATGGGTGTCTAAAAATTTCCTTTTCTCAGTCACATGCTTAATTGATCAAAAGTTAGAGTAAGAAGTCTCTTGTGAAAGGGCTACAAGGAAAAGTGTGTGCAGGTCCAGTTCCCTATGGTACGGATTTGAGGGGATCAAACAAACTATTGTTTCAATGTCCTTAGTTCATATTAGGACCATTCCCATCATTAGATTGGACTGATTAGTCCACTGGTGAAGAGTTTTGGTAAAGGGCTAGGATTAGGCCTAGTGTCCCTAAAGCCAAATTGGCACCAAACTTTGATTGGATACACATCTTGGTAAAAGGAGCTTTTTGGAACACTATCTCAGTTAATTGGTCATATTACACCATCTTAAGAGATTGGTGACACCTTTGAGCTTTTGGATTAAGTTTGAGAGTTGTGGAAACTAGTAGAGGGTCATTACGCTAACTTGTTATTGGCTCTACATTATTGTGACTATTATGAGATTAATGTGAACCATCCAATTTATTGGGAAAGTGTTAGGATCGATGGCCACATTTTAAAATCTATTTGGTTATCTTTTTTAATTCAAATTTGAATATTTTCAAGGGTTTCCAATGACATAAAGGACTGAAATTGAATGTTTTAGCGGCTGGTTTTGGTAGAATTTGATTTCATCAACTGTTGCAGAGTGGCCCAGGGTGTCTGATGACTGATTGTAGGGGTTTGTACAATGATTTTGTTTCTTGAAGGAATGTTTTAGGTGGTCGAATAGGTTGATAAATATGGGAAAATCCATGGTTTTCAGTACTTTCTCAGGGAATTACCATGATTACAGATCATTCTTGGATCTTCTTTCTCCAGGATGCTTGGTTTTCCCCCGATTGTAATAAATTCCTAATTGTATTTTGGTTGGTTTGGTGGGTAAAACCCTAACCCTAGTCATCCGTAGCTTGTTGCATCCTATTTTGGGATTCCAAGATGACTAGGGGGTATATATGGTTGAGTTTTTGAATTTGAAGGTTGTTGTTGATGTTTTGTTGAAAATCAATAGAAAGACTGAACAAGGAGAGCCTAGATTTTGGGTCTTTTTCCTAGCAATTGTCATCTTGGTAATGTATTGTTTCTAAAAGTTTTAATGAGAATACACTTGAATTCCTATTTCAAATTTATGATTGTCTTCTTGTCTTGATTTTGGATTCATATATGTTAAAGTCACAAAGTGAGTTAGCATATGGTAAACAAAGAGTATTGTGAGATTGTCTTGGAGTTCCTAACAAAGTTAGGATTAAAGTCTTTAGGATGATTTCAGTGAGTCGATGGTTGGATAAGGATCTTGATGATCAGGTTTGGGAGTGAGAGGGATAATAGGCAAAACACTTATCCTAAGTTCAAGGGTGTTTGAGTTAGGGTTCTTAGTTGTGTTATGTTATTGGGTGACTCTTTTCCCTGGGTTAAGGCACTGATCCATTCTCTGGAAGTGGTCCATCATCATCCACCACAAATAAAAATGATAAAATCTTTAAATCAGTGAGTAAGGGGTATAAATGTATAATATTTAGTGATTCCTTTCAAGAAGTGAATCAAAGGTACACCCACCTAAGCATCTAGGCTCAAAGTGTAGGAGGATCTCTTTGATCCTTGTTAATTAGCCCTTTTCCTTTCAGACTTTGGAGTGGTGATAGATTCAGTGACATTAAGTTGTCAATCATAGTGTAAACATGCAAGTAGAAAGAAAAGAACACCAACAAAATGGTGACTCTACTGGGGACAGTCTAGAGATAAGTTTTTAAGTGGACTCTTGTTTTTCCTGTTATATTTAGTTAAGGATTTCCCACTTTGGTGGGTGGCAACTCAAAAAGGTTAGAACCGGTGTTATAGACTATAAATCATGGAAAAGAGAAGGAATACTAGGTCCTTTGTTAAGAAAAATCCACATGTTACTTTGTAATAATTGCCTAGGTAGGAAAAGAAGAGTTGGATCGAAAGAAATGGTGAGTCTACTAGTGCTCCCATGAGAGAATAAAGAAATACCAGAAGTAGAGCAACACATGCATCCTCTAATGAGGAGGATTCACAACACAAGAGTTCTAGATCAGATAGTGGTTGCTCTGAAGACAAATTTTATGATACCCTAGAGGCAATATTTCAAGAAAAAGGTTCATTACCTGTAGGGCAGGATGAACAAGCTAGAGAAAGGGGTTTTGAACCAAATTTAGATCTTGATGAAGATATGTTTAGAAGGCAACCCATGAGATCAAGACAGGTCCATTTCCCATATCAAAATCTCACTGATATGGATGTGTCATCAGGTTCTGATGATATTATGATAGATCCAGATGATTTAAGTGCACTAAGGTTACAGTTGGTAGAACATGATGCCATACATAAAAGGTTAAAAAAGGAGAGAGAAGCTAAAAAAGTGAATGCTCTGATTGAAAGAGAGTCTCTTCTTAGAAAGATTAATGAATTGAAGGAGAGAAACAAGATGCTTGCTTTTGCTCCTAAGACTTTGCAGCATGATGTCTTTGGTGACCTTGATGTTTTGAGAAGTGAGTAGGAGTGCTTACTACAAGATCATGAGTTTGATAAAGAGGATCCTGTGGTTAGACAGGTTCAAAGTTATGCTTCCCTCCCTAAAGATAAAGATGTGCATGAGATCACTAGGCCTGCTATTGCTGCTAGTGAAAAAGGAAAGCAAAAGATGGTGGGACATCAGACAAGAAAATCATTGACAATACCAGGGGTCCCACCACCCAATTCAAATAAGGATACATAGATGGAGAGAAGAAGAAAGTAAGATGAGGACCTAGCAAGAGATTTAGAAAAGGCTAAAGTTGAAGCTTCCATTACAGAAAAGAGAAGAAAGATCCAGTTCTTGAAGGCTTCATCTACCAATGCTCTTGGCCCATCTGATATTGATCTAGGTATGCCATCTATGACTACTACTATTCCACTTAGTAATGCTACTACTAGTTCATTTCCTTCTTCATCTACCAAGATAGGTGTTGGTCTTGGGCAACAATAAAATGCACAAGTAGATGGAAGTGTAAATGTAAATGTTGATCCTAGGGTTAACACTAGTTCAAGTTTTTAAAGAAGACCTATGCAACTAGAAGGCTATAGAAAAATTAGTTTTGATGGAATTCCTGGCTACCCAAATGCTTTTCCAACTGATATAAGAGATAAGGTACCTAAGTTTGCTAGTAATAATGCCATTAGTTGTGAAGAACACCTTAGGTTATTTATTGATATGCTAAATGATTATGAGGTAGAGCATGAGGATGTAGTCATGAAATTATTTCTTCAATCTTTGGTGGAGGATGCTAGAGTTTTGTTTAAGAGACTCCCTGACCATTGCATTGACACTTGGGATTCTTTTGAGAGATGTTTCAAAGAATAGTATGGTGATAGGCCTAATGCTAGTTTCATGTTGAATGAGTTCAACACTATAAGGAAAAATTAGAATGAGTCTGTAGCTGAATTCAATATGAGATTTCAGAAGGGTATGCATAAGCTATTTCAAGTTATGCAGTTAGATGACAATGTTTGTTTGACCACATACTTCAATGCTTTTGATGGAAAGATGAGATATTTGTTGAGGGATAAGGAACCAAGAACTCTCAGAGATGCTTTTAGGATTGCTGTCAATATTGAAAACAATATGAAAATATCAGGAAAATTGGGTGGAAAAAGAGATGATCCAAAGTTGTTTGGAGACAAGAAATACAAAAAGGATAATGAGAGAAATGTTGGAAACAAGAGACAAGAGGAAGATAAATTGGATAAGATGTTGAATGCATTGAAGGATTTAAAAGCACCTGCTAATAGAATTAACAATGCTCCTACCAATGAAAAGCCTCAATTCAACAACATTTTCAATAGGTAGAATAGACTGCAAAATTATCCCTACAACACCCAATGGAAGGATGGAAAGCCTATTGTCCTTGCTACAAGAGGAAGTAATGATAATGTTGTCCCTAATCCTTTACAAAGATCCTCTGTAAATGTTATAGAGGATACACCATGGTGTATAGCATGTCAGTCCCCTCATTCTATAGAGCATTGTGTGGTTGCACAATCCATGTCAGCATATCAAGATGAAAACAATGAGGAGTTAGATCAAGAAGAAAATAATGATGACATTGGATGCAACATGGAAAATTCATATTTAGGATATGAAGATGATTCTAATATTGATGAAGAAGTATATGTGTGTTTGAAGAGAAACAATAGGGCCTTGTTCCATCAGGAGGTCTTTTCTAATAATGATGACATTGATGAAAAGACATGTGACATGATTTCCTCCTTAGAAATAGTAAATTTGAGAAGACCTTCAAAGGAGGAAATGGATAGGATTGTTGCAGAAATGATTTCCCAAGTGCAAACTAGAGGCATGGTGGCAAGGAATACAAATGAAAAAGTTGTAGGAATGTTTATAAAGAACAACTTTGGGGAATTCAGTGGAAATAGATCAAAGGATGATCATTCAGCAAGGTTCAAAAATGTAAAAGGTAAAAAGTGGGAACCTAAGGGAGTTGGTTTTGAAAAAATTCCTAATGAAATAGAAAAGCCAATTAAAAAAATGGCTAAAGTTGAAAAAATAAAGGTCACAACTACAACTAACATATCAGATAAACAAAAAGACAATAAAGCAATGCAGATTGAGATTCCTCCCTCTGCTCCTATTGATATGTTGGTTGTATTATCTCAGATAACTGTGAAGGTTCCATTGTCAGAATTGTTGAGGATCCCTGAACATAAAGATAGGGCTATTGCATGGGTATATAATGTTCATAATAATGATGTTACATGCAATGAACCTCAGGATAAAGTTTTGAAGGAAGTGGAGGTTCAAGGATTGGTATCTCACATACCACCTATTTACTTGGATAATTTTGTCAATGCTACCCTTGAAAATATAGATCCATTCTTCTTGAGTATTCTTGTGAATGGAATGAAATTAAGAAATTGTATGATTGATTCCGGTGCTTCCAATACTATTATGCCTTTTAAGATCATGGAGAAGTTAGGTCTCAAAGTTGATATAGATCAAGGTAGATGTTGTACAATGGATTAGAGGGAAGTACTAGTCATTGGAACTATAAATGCAATGCCATACAGATTGGCAGCCCATCTAGAGAAAGAATTGACCATGAGTGTCTTGGTGGTGGACATTCCACCTCATTATGGTATGATATTATCTAGGAAATGGATTACTTCCATGGGTGGATGTTTGCAGTGTGATCTCTCTTCTTCAACTTTCAAGATTGATGATCAGTTTGTTAAGATTGAAGGAGAACCAAGGGTAACCTATATGATTGAAAAGGATATTGATAATGAGGTTACCTGCTTTGTAGATACTGATGTCAATGCTTTTAGAGCTGAGGTTATTGTACTTGAAAAGGAGCTTGTATTGCCATGTATTGTTGATGAGGTTGGTTCTAGGTCTATGAAGGATGATTTGTGGGTGATGTACTTTGATGGTGCTAGCTACAAAGATGGAGCAAGAGCAAGTATTTTACTCATTTCTCCAAAGGGGAAAACCTACAAGTTTTCTTTCACATTGAATTTATTTTGTACTAATAATATAGTAGAGTATGAAGCATTATTGCTAGGATTGAGACTAGCACAAAAGTATGGAATTAAATGTATAAAGGTTATTGGGGATTCTGAATTAGTGGTGTCCCAAATAAGGTCAGTATATGCTTCCAAGAACAAGAGGTTGAATCAATATAGAAATGATCTTTGGGATTTGATTGAGTTTTTTGATGCCTTCAATATTGAGTGGAAGGATAGAAGTAATAACAAGATGGCTGATTTGTTGGCCAATATTGCAATCAATCCTAGTGATATTACTTTTGCTGGCCTCTCCAAAGTTGAATTTTAGACTAGGCCTAGTATACCAGATAATGTTGAGAATTGGCAAGTGTTTGAAGATGGCTAGGATATCTTGAGATTTTTGAATTGTGAAGATCAATATCATGGTCAGGAGTTAGATTTTTCAGCCTTAGTTGAGATTGCAGAAGGAAAGGAAGTTATCCTTGGTAATGAGGTCATTCAACTTAGAACTCACAAGGTTCCTAAGGGACTTGTTGTTCTAGAAACTATATTTGATAATCAGGATAGAGTTCAAATAGGCACCAAAAAGGAGGATCATATAAATTTGGAAGAAATAAATCTTGGAACACAAGAGGCACCTAAGAAGGTTTACATTAGTAAGGATATGTCTCATAAGGTAAGAAAGTCCTTGATTGAATTATTGAGAAAATTTAGGCATGTTTTTGCATGGTCATATGATGACCTAAAATTTTATAGAGAAGACTTGTTTCAACATGTTATTCCTTTAAAAGATGATGCTAAACCCTTTAGGAAAAAACAAAGGCCTATAAATCCTACTTTCGCACCTAAAATGAAAGAAGAATTAATGAAGCTAAGAGATACTGGAATTATCAAGCCCATTAGGCATTCTTCTTGGGTGTCAAATTTGGTCCCTATCAGGAAGAAGAATGGTGACATCAGACTTTGTGTGGATTTCAGAAATTTGAACATCAGCTCATTGAAGGATAACTATTGTCTACCCAATATGGAGGCTATGTTGCAGAGAGTGATCAGATCTGAATTAATGTCTATGATGGATGGTTTCTCTGGCTATAATCAAGTAATTGTGAAAGAATCAGAACAATTTAAGACAACCTTCACTACACCTTGGGGGACATATGTTTATGTGAGAATGCCTTTTGGTCTCACAAATGTTGGTGCAACTTTTCAGAGGTTAATGGATGTTGCCTTTTCAGATTTTATAAATGATTTCCTTATTGTTTATCAAGATGATTTAACTGCCTATTCCAAGAAGGAAGAAGACCATTGTACTCATCTAGAAAAAATATTTGTGAGGGCTTTGAAATATGGCATTTCATTAAATCCAAGGAAATGTGCATTTGGTGTCACTAAGGGTAAGTTACTTGGCCACTTGGTTGGAAAGCAAGGAGTTAGAATTGATCTTGAGAGGGTGGCAGCCATTGATAAGATTCAAAGACCAAAAAATGTTAAAGGAATTCAGTCTTTCTTTGGTTAGGTGAATTTCTTGAGAAGATTTGTTACAAACTTTGCTGAGGTTACCAAACCAGTATCCAAGATGTTGAAGAAAGGCTCTAAGATCAAGTGGGAAGGTGAGCCTGATGAAGCTTTCAAGAATATCAAGCAGGCTATCAAAGATACACCTGTGCTTAAGGCACTTGATTACAGTGTCCCAATGCATATCTTTTCCTTTGCATCTTTTCACACTATTACTGTAGTTTTGTTGCAGAAAAATAAGGAGGGTTTTGAGAAGCCTATTGCATTCTTTAGTAAATCTTTGTAGGCTGATGAACTGAAATATGATATCAATGAGAAACAAGCTTATGCACTGGTGAAGGTAGTCAGGGCTTTCAAATTTTATTTGATGGGAGCAGTTGTGTTTTCCTTTGTGCCTAGTGTTGCAGTAAAGGATATCTTTTCACAACAAGAGGTGTCTAGAAGGAGATGTAGATGGATAAATAGAATTCAAGAATTCAATATTGATATCTAGATTACCAAATTGGTTAGGGGACAAGGATTGGAAAAATTGATCACTCAATCCAATATTGATGCAAACCAGATAAACCAGACTAAGATTGATTATACTTGTGATATGGATGATTGTATCTAGTATCAAGATGTTATCTTCTACTTAAGAAATATGAAATGTCTAGTGGAAATGAATGATAATCAGAAGAGGACTTTGAAATTATAGGCCATCAAGTATGTGATTATAAAATGTAAATTGTATAGGAAAAATTTAGATTGCATACTTTTGAAATGTGTTAATGAAAGTTAGGCTGACAAGCTATTAAAAGAAATGCATGAGGGAGTTTGTGGAGGACACTACATGGGTAAAACTACTACCCAAAAAATCTTGAGATCAGGATTCTAGTGGCCCACAATCTTCAAAGATGTAGAACAGTTGGTAAGGAGATGTGATGCTTTTCAAAGGTTCTCTGGTAAGCTTAAGTTTTCAAGCAATATGCCCTTAAGGCCACTAGAGGTGCAAGCTCCTTTCCAGCAATGGAAAATAGATTTCATAGGAGAAATACCAAACAAGTCTAGTGGAGGACATTCTTGGATATTAGTTGCCACTGATTATTTTAGAAAGTGGGTAGAGGCTATGCCTACAAAAAATGCAACTAGTAAGGTGGTGACTGATTTCTTATTGAATAATATTGTCACAAGGTTTGGTTGTCCTAAGAGGATTGTTAGTGATAATGCAATGTGTTTTAGGTCTATTGAATACAAAGATTTCTACAAAGGTCTAGGAATTCAAATATTATACTCCTCACCCTATCATCCATAAGGGAATGGATAGGAAGAATCAACAAATAAGAGCTTGATAAAAATCCTCAAGAGGATCCTTGATAAGAATAAAAGAGCATGGAGTTCAAAATTTCCATTAGCTATATGGGCTGATAGGGTAACTATGAAGAAGGCAATTGGTTGTGCACCATTTGACTTAGTGTATGGGATACATGCAAGGATGCCTTAGAACAATCTATTAGAAATGTATAAATTTTTTCATTTATATAATGATGATATAGATGATGAAATGCAACTGAGAATTGAGGACCTCATTTGGCTAGATGAAACTAGGAGAGAATCAGTTGCAAAAAATGCCAAGTTGCAGTTACAAGTTAAGAATCTGTATGAAAAAAGGACTATTGACAGGAGGTTTGTGCCTGGTGATTTAGTGTTGATTTGGAATGCTAGATTGGAGGATAAAGGGAAACATGGAAAATTTGACCCAATCTAGTTAGGGCCATATCTAATTCATGAAAAATAGGGCCAAGATTCATACATTGTAAAAGAATCAAATGGTGATATTCAAGAATTGCCAGATCATGGACAATTTTTGAAGAAATACTTCAATTGAAGGTATTATTCTTTCCATGAATAGTAGTTAGGTCTGTATATTCTGTAAATTTTGTAAAGTTTCCTACCCCCTATCTTATTTTATCTTGGTTTGTAGGGTTTTTGTCCTATTGCTCTTTGTTGTTCAGTTTTTCCTGTGGGTGGTTTGCTTTAACTAATGATTCTAGATCCTTGCTATGCCTACAAGAGGCATACATCCATAGACAGAACCATTGTTAGCACCTAGAAAAATTTTCATGGCTTCATCATCTTTCCTCTGGTCTTTGCAAGTGGTCTTCTATGCTCTGGCCCTCAAACCCTAGTTCAAAATTTCATATTTCTAGTCGTTGGAAATAAAACCCTAGTCAGTCTTAGCCCTATTCTAATTGTGCATTACCTTTTTCAGTCACTAAAGTCCTAAAATACCCATGTGCAAAAGGGTTAGGTTCACTTTATGTGTTTCATAGTTAGGTTTCATGTCAGGGTCCCCTTTTAATAGATTTCTCTAAGCCTAAGTCTCCCGCAGTAATTTTTCCTAAGTTCCACCCATTAGAATTGTGTGGTTGTCATTGTTTCACAAGACTGTAGGTTGTCAGATTTTTTGACATGTGGTATAGCAATGAAGTGCCACCTATCCCAATGGGCCCAGTGTCTCAATCTAAGATTCATGATCTATGGTGGGCATATGATCTCATGGAATCTTCTTCCCCCATGAGATCATGCATCGGCCATCAAATCCTCTATCATGTTCATGCCAACTACAGTGGGTCCATTGCCAAGTGTGCATGGGTGGCAGTTGATTATTGGTTGCAGAGTAGTGAGGTGGAAGTATGTCAGGTGGACCTATGTGCGATGAAAAAGTTGTTTGTCCATCTGCCAGATTTCATGACGTGGCATTTTCTTATTGGTCAGCGGGTTCATTGATGATTTGGCAAGTGTTAATGGGACCTAGTTGCTAGCATGTCCTTAAGGGTCCTAAAATCTATAGAAGATCTATGATTGGTGTATGATCTTATGGGTTTTGTCAGAGCTATGAGATCTTACGCCAATCATCGATTTTACTTTATTCTCAAGCGACAAAGGGTGGGTCCTCTGAAAGTTTAAGCTGAAGTGCACATTTTTCATTTGTGAGAGGGATGAGGCTGTAGTGGGACCATGTTGCCAAGTGTTCTGACATGCATTGTTTTGATTGGCTAAGTAGGAAGGTGATGAGGACATGTCAGTGGGCCCAAATCTTTCGAAGGATGGCAGATTCAAGATCTATGGTTCTCTTAAGTTTGCATGGAATCTTTTTGGGCCATGCGATCTTAAGACAACCATCTGATTAAAAGGCTTATAAATTTGTGGGTCCATTGTTAGATGGTGCTGACTTGCTTGGTTTTCATTGGTTGTGGTATGCTGATGTGGCCAGAGACATTTCAAATGGTATTGTGACTATTATGAGATTAATGTGAACCACCCGATTTGCTGGGAAAGTGTTAGGATCAACGAACGCATTTTAAAATCTATCTGGTTAGCCATTGTAATTCAAATTTGAATATTTTCAAGGGTTTCTAGTGACAGAAAGGACTAAAATTGAATGTTTTAGTGGTTGGGTTTGGTAGAATTTGATTTCGTCGACTATTGCAGAGTGTTCTAGGGTGTCTGATGACTGATTGCAGGGGTTTGTACCATGATTTTGTTGCCCAAAGGCATGTTGTAGGTGGCCAAATAGGTTGATAAATATGTTAAATTCATGGTTTTTAGTACTTTCTCAGGGAATTACCATGATTACAGATCATTCTTGGATCTTCTTTCTCCAGGCTGCTTGGTTTTCCCCTGATTGTAATAAATTCCTGATTGTGTTTTGGTTGGTTTGGTGGGTAAAACCCTAACCCTAGTCATCTGTAGCTTGTTGCATCCTATTTTGGGATTCCAAGATGACTAGGGGGTATATATGGTTGAGTTTTTGAATTTGAAGGTTGTTGTTGATGTTTTGTTGAAAATCAATAGAAAGACTGAAGAAGGAGAGCCTGGATTTTGGGTCTTTTTCCTAGCAGTTGTCATCTTGGTAATGTATTATTTCTGAAAGTTTTAATGAGAATACACTTGAATTCCTATCTCAAATTTATGATTTTCTTCTTGTCTTGATTTTGGATTCATATATGTTAAAGTCACAAAGTGAGTTAGCATATGGTAAACAAAGACTATTGTGAGATTGTCTTGGAGTTCCTAACAAAGTTAGGATTAAAGTCTTTAGGGTGATTTCAGTGAGTCCATGGTTGGATAAGGATCTTGATGATCAAGTTTGGGAGTGAGAGGGATAATAGGAAAAGCACTTATCCTAAGTTCAAGGGTGTTTGAGTTAGGGTTCTTAGTTGTTTTATGTTATTGGGTGACTCTTTGCCTTGGGTTAAGACACTGATCCATTCTCTGGAAGCGGTCCATCATCATCCACCACAAATACAAATGATAAAATCTTTAAATTAGTTAGTAAGGGGTATAAATGTATAATATTTAGTGATTCCTTTCAATAAGTGAATCAAAGGTACACCTGCCTGAGCATCTAGGCTCAAAGTGTAGGAGGATCTCTTTGATCCTTGTTAATTGGCCCTTTTCCTTATAGACTTTGGAGTGGTGATAGAGTCAAGGACATTAAGTTTTCAATCATAGTGTAAACCTTCAAGTAGAAAGAAAAGAACACCAACACATGGCTTTGACCAGGAGGTGTTCTAGGAGGAGATGAATCAGATGATCCTGTTATTTTCTGGTCTGCGAATTGACTAATCTTTTTTTCTTTGTGGATCTTATGAAATTTTTTGTTACTTGTAAGTTGTAATTTGTAAATATGAAATAATCAAATGTACTTTTCATTTTGGTTTTGGAAATAGTTGGCAGCTTGTCGCTTCTCGTTCTGGGGAAACCACAACCGTTCAGTGAAATTGTGAATCAGTGATTCAGTTTAAGTTACCAATATTATGTATATAATATATTGTATACCAATTTTTGAATTTCATAGTAATACTAATACTGTAGTCTGTAATCTTACTATCATAAATAAGATTTTCTAATTTAATATGATGCAATCTTTTCTCACAGTATTCTATAAATTTGTAATACTGTATATAAATAAAACATTGAGAAGTCAAAAGACTCTTAAATATTTTCAAATAGTGTTACTATTTTTAGTTTTATGTAATACATGTTATTTTCTAATACTTTAAATTTCAATAGTCAATACACTAAATTCTAATACAGTAACATGTTACATGAATCATGAAATTGAACAATAGGTTTATTATTTATAAATTGAAAAATATGTAAATTGTAATTACTAAATCAGAATGCTAAATAAATTAGAACCCACTCCAAGCTCTGAAGTTACGCCTAGTTGTTTCATAACTTATCAATGTTTAATTTAATATGATGATGATCTATTCCAAAGTTATGCCTGGTTGTTTCATAACTTCTCAACGGTTAATTTATTATGATGGTGATTGGTTCCAAAGTTATGCCTAGCTATTCCATAACTTCTCAATGGTTAATTTATTAGCATGGTTAGGGGTTTTGAAGTCCTGACTAACTTCATGCATAACTTCGTAAGGTGTTGAAAAGCGAGAGACAGAGAGTAAGTTGCATGCCACGTGGAAAGTGCAAAGTACAAGTGTCATGCTGCATGCCAGGCTGTGTCGTAACATCTCAAGGTTTCATTTTTATGGTCAGTTTAACAGTCTTGAAGTTTCAAAAAGGTGTTGTGTGTCTTCACAAGTCTCAAAGTTTTTAGATTTCAAATTCAAATGGCCAAGGGCCAAGGCCCTTGATTTGCAGGTAGCAATTTAGCAAAGTTGAGATAGGGACCTAGGGTTAAATGTACTATTAGTGTCACTTCAGAAACACACTAATTATTTGATATTGGATCACCGCTAATTCTGTGCTGGAAGTGATAGTTGACAGTGACACTTTTCTAAAAAAGGTAATTACTAATTTCATGCGTGTGTTCTTGATAAGATTTTAATTTTTAATAGAGTAGGTGGCTTGGTGGATGGTAGCTTGGTTGTACTTGTGAGTTACTTGTTACTTGTTAGTTATTAAATACAGTTTAGACTTCAGTGACTTCATAGAGCATCCATAATTTCCAAAGTCAAAGAGCAACTAGATAGTTGAAACCTTAGGCTTTAAGTGTAGATTCTTAGAAAATAATCTTACTACTTAGAGTTTAGTATACATAAAGAATAGAAGAACAATAATCTCCTGATGTTGTTGTAGTACCAAAAAAAAGAGTCATTGTGCATTCAAGAACAAAGAGGCCAAACATATACACTGAAGAATGGATGAAACTATTTCCTGGATCCTCAAATTTGCAATCATCTAATGCTTATGAATGGAGGGACCCTTATGCATTCTACGGGGATGTTGTTTGCCAAAACACAACTGGGTATGAGATCTTCATGTTTTTCTATAACAATAGATTTAGAGGCCCTCCTATTTCAAACCCATGGGACAAGAACTTAGGAAAGTTGATATTACCTAAGGTATTTTTGGATGTAGACCTCATGAAAGCACTAATTCAAGCATACAATCTAGTGACACAATCTTTCCACAAGCATGACAAGTCTATACATTGCATATTAGATAGAGAAACTTTTACACAAGCTTTCGACCTTTAGGGACCTATGAGTGTGGATATTGACCTAGCAAAAGAGGAGGCCCTATTTAATAGACAAAAAAGTTACTACAATGGAAGGGTTATGAGGAGGCATATTCCTAGAGAAAAGAAAGAGGCATGGTTGTTACCAAAGAAGGTTGCAGATTCATTTGATATTGAGAATTTCTTTCCCTATTTCTAGAATATCATCTATGGTCTACATAAAGTTATTGGACTAGATGGAGGTTTGACAGTGACTCCTAACATTTTTTTCATGGCTACAGATGTTCAAGACCTGTACACCAACAAGGAGTTTTATTATGTGGGGCACATAATCAATGTAATGCACACTAAGTTGATGAATGTGAAGATTGATTTGAAAAGATTCAAGTTCAATCACTTCTCCATGTTGATGCACCTAGTCCTCTATTGCAATATTGGCTACATAAACCCATGGTTCATTAATGAGACTAAGAATACAGGAGGAACTATTTTGGTTCAGCTGTGGACTAGGTTATGGCATAGAACTTACCATTTCTCTAATTCCATTTTTTTTTATAGTGATTTTGTGGATCCAGTAATGAACATGTTAGGTATTGTGAGGGATAGATTTCCCTTACTTGTTAGAAAATTTCTTAGACCCTTAGAATTTAAAATTGACAATAACATTAAGCACAATTGGGGTGATATGTTTTTTTTATAGAATTTTATTGTTATAAGAGTGTATGCTTTCCCTCAACCTCCACATATACTACCATAATTTGTCCTAGAAAGATTGGCAATAGTAGAATTCATGTGGCAGCTTATCATGATGGATAGAGAGCACTTAGACCCTAAAAGACATAAGGGAACCTTTCTAGCAAGGAGGTTCTGTTAGTGCTCAAATCTGTAGATTATCAAATACTCATAAACTCATATAATCCCAATAGACATAATCTAGCAAAATGCAAGCACTAAGGTATTAAGGCTCAAAAACTTTCTTCACTTCGAGTATGGATACTTAGGTGGGTATACCTATATCAATTCACTATTTGATATGAGCTTTGAATTGAGAATTAGCTCCTTCACTATTATATTGTCCTCAGAATTGACTCAATAAGACATTGCAACTCTTAGTATAGCCCAAACAATCCTGATACACAACACTATGATAGAAATTATGAAAGCAATAATATTGAACAGTGGCTTAAGTATATTCATCCTTCTTCTTTTTAGAGTTTAAATCAAGGAAGGTTAACCTCATTCAGTGCTTCTACAAAGCATTACAATATACATCTATGAACTTGTCATAGAATAATTCAGATTAAGATTGTACAGATAAAGTAAAATGAATCAGATGTTTATATTTTTAGGTGGTAACATATGCAAATGTATCTCAAACTAGTGCCTTATTCTACTTGGGCATCAGAGTCAAACCCTATCTCCACAAAAATCTATCAAGACAAATATACTAGAACCCAAATGACATGCTTGACATCCCATTCTTTTAATTCCTATCACTGTCATCAAATTCATATATGGACAATTAATTCACAGAGACCTCCCTTAAGATTTTATTCTTCCCTTGAAAGAAACTTAAGTTTAACCCCTATATTCACCTTGTGAACAATGCATTGAAAAAGCCTTACAATTTGAATGCATAAGAAAACTAAAGTATCCATACACAAAGAAAACAAATAGTAATAACAGAGTTCTGGTATGCTTTGTATTAATATCAAAATGTGTTAATACAGTATTCTCTTGACTTCAAAGAAAAAAAGGTTCTATATTTCAGAACTTCTTTACAAAAATGTATCAACCGCCCTTTCTTGAAGAGAAAAAACTTGCTATATATAATCTCAACCATCTTGGAATCCTTGAAAGGATGCAAAAAGCTTGGGATGGCTAGAAAAGATCTTACACTAGAGACAAGATTACAAACTGACAAAATTTGATTGCAACAACAAATTACAAATATCTATTTCTCAACAATTTTGCAGGTGGCACCTTTGTCTAAGGATATTTCAGAGTAGTTGCTAAATTTGTTGCATGAATGATGACCACCATCTGGCTAACTTACATCATCCTCTATTAGAAACATGCTCTTCCTTGAAATCTAGATCAGGTGCCATGTGCACTCTATTCTTCTTGCTCCTCTATAAGTTGGACAACTGGCCTCTTCTTCTTCTTTATTGTCAACTTCTCCCAAGCTGCCACATCATCATCAAATGGCCAATTGTAAGTCTACAATTCTTGTAGTAATCCAATTTTCTTATCCCACATGGATTCAGTTATATTCTTTTCCTTAGCTACAAACCTTACGCAATCATTTTCAATTTTGAACAAACTGTCAATTATGTTGTTACACCTCTCCAAATCCAAAGCATTGTTACCACTAAGGAAAGCATCTTGTGTAATTGTTAGCTAATCCATTAATAGTTTCCATTCTTCCAACTTAATCACATTTCCATTATCATCACATATTGGAGGTAAATACCTACTATAATGTTTATCAAACATAGACAACTTAGCCTTTACCTGGTTAGACTTACCCTTAAAAAACTTTGAAACAACACTAACTAAGCCAATCTTCTCAAAAACTTCAGTCACACCCCAGGGATCTCAGGCTTATGCTCTTGTAGGCTATCAAGTTTATCAAATAATAAGCTCCTCCTAGACCAAATGCTATGAAGTGGCTCTAGAGTAGCCAATGATTCATTCACCTTTCCATTGGCCTAGTGCAATTGACTAACTAATTGGTAAAATATTTCCATCCTTTCTATTATTTTATCCTGCCTGTATTGCACAATCTTTTACATAGTGTCCAAAGATGCCTCTATCCTTATCTTTTCCAAGTCCTTAGTAGGTCTCTCAGGTGCTTCCTCATTAATCTAAATAGGGATCTCAATCTACAAAGGGGGGGGAAATAAATACCTTTGAAGCCTCTTCAAACTTAACTTTGACTTCTGCCAACTCATCCTCTAACTATTTGATTCTCATCATTTTCAAATCTCTGTCTTTAGCAACTACACTTGCACTTTCAAACAATTTTGAATATCTCTCAGATAACTGAACTATTTTTGCTTCATTCAAGTTAGCCCAATGAGTTACTACCTTGGAAACTTCAAGGTCAGTTGTGTTTTTCATAGTCCATATGATCTTATTGCCATTGATATGATCTTATATACTCAATAAAGCTGTCTTTTGAGTCTTAGGGGCAAGAGACCACATTGCAACAGCTTGAGATTTAGGGTCATAGCCACTACCTCTAATCATATCACCAACATGGACCTCATAGGATAAGATACCTTGTGGTTTCTTTCTTATTTGATCAATGATGAACGCCGAAGTCAAATCCCACCCTAGAGTCAATAGCATTCCACTTGACTTAACCATTTCTCTAGCTTCATCTATAGTTATAGGGTCAAGACTAGGATCATAAGATCCTAGAGCTCTCAAAGTTTCTTGACTTGGTTCCACTCCTTCAGGAAGAGCTTTCCTCACTTCTTCATGTTTCCTCCAAATAAGGAAACTCTTGAATTCCTCACTCTTAGTAAATTGATTATCACTCAAAAATTCCTCTTGATACACTTCTTTGATATCCCGTCCTACCCATAGGGGCTGCTCATCACTTTCTTCATTAGTAGCCACCTTCTTACTGGCTCTAATTGCTTTCCTCAACTGATGATGGTAGGCCCTATCACTGGGAACAATAGCAGATCCTTCATCAATCCCTTTCTTTTATTTTCCTTGTCCTGAAGACTCTCCTTCCTCAAGCCTCTACTTCTTCAAAGGTGGCTCTTGGACATTCTCCACCTCTGGCTAGTCTTCAATAGACTTAGCAATCTGTACATCCCCAACTTGTGGTGGGATATTCCCTTCTGGGGACTCATCAGAAGACTCCTCTTGATCAGAAGATGAATAATCCTTCCTTTTCTTTGGCTACTTTTGGTCAATCAATTTCTCCAACTGATTTGATAGAGTGTCATGCATCTCTATCATCTTGTCAATTCTTTTCAAATAAGGAAGGTCGGGGAAGAAACCCTCAGAAGGAATTTGAGCTTCCTTCAGTTGTTTAGACAAATCTATCAAATCAAAGAACCTATTCCATCTCCTTTTAACTTCATCCATATCCGCAACATTTATGATTATATCCTTTTCATCAAGGCCTTCATGTTCCTTGATGACACCAATATTAGGGATTAGGGTTAACCTTGTAGTCCTAATAAAACCCTTAGGGTCCACATGTCTACAAAAACTAGACACCATCTTGAATTGATTTAACCATGCAGTGACTTTTGGAAAGGCTCTCTTTCCAATCAAGAAATCATCAACTCTGAACTACCTGGGTGTGAAAGTACTCTTCTTATGGGGGGCCAATAGCTCTTTGTCTATCCACATCAACTTCCAAATGAATTCCAAACATGAAACTCTTGGTGGCACAAATTTTGGTAACAAATGTGGGGGCTGGGGGCAATCGTAAACTCTCAAGATTGTGGAATTTTCCCCAAAGTAAAAATCACCCCAGTTATGGTCTCCCTCCAACTTCTCTACAAACTACATAGGTCTTAGGAGTTTAAGGACCCTTGGTGATACCCTTATAACATTTATGCCTAGCATCTTTATAATGGGATAAACAAAGAAATTTTGGAAAACACAGAAGTCACCCTCATTTGAAGAAGAGTTCCACTTCCTCACCCATAATTGTACTGGATTATACTAGCCTTCGAAGGTAAACCTTGGTTTCAGCATGTTCAAATCAAAGCTATTGATGTTGAAGAACAAAATTAAGTGCATTAACAATGAATAATGCATGAACTTAATTGGAACTTAATTGGACTCTTACTTTCTTTGATAGAAATCAAACCCTCATGTATTCTATCAATTATATACTAAATGTAATCATAATTAGTATTTACTAGAGAATTTTGGATGTCTAAGATTATCATCAATAGATCAGTCGATAAGAACTCTGCATCCCCATCAATTCCCAAAACCCTACATAACCCATAACAAGTCTTCCTCATATAATTCTAAAGGGATTTAAATTGGTAAGGGGCATTCATGTGAGCAAGGAGGGGAGCTATATATTTATCCTATTTTGGGATGTGCTTCATCATTTGGTCCTTTACTATCCCTATGTTGTTTTTGTACCTCTCTCTTTCTTTGCTCAGGTCAATTTCAGTGGAGGAAGATGTATAGAAATTAAAGTTTTTCATGAAAGAACCCCTATCAAGAGTAACCAAAGGTGACTGGTCCTCTTTTCTAATTGTTTTGGAAATGGGGTCATAATGCCTAGCTAGTGCAACAATTAAATCCACATCTAAGAACACATCAGGAACAACTAATTTCCCTAGACCCAAAACCAAACCATTACACACAAGAACATGCCTATCTCTATTTCCATAAAAGAAGTTGAAAATAGTATAACCTATGCTATTTGGTATGATAGGATCTCTGCAAAACCCTAGAACATCTCCGAAGACATCATCGGGAGCTCTTTTTTTCTAGTTGGAACCAGGCAAAAATTTCATGAATTCATTTGAATAATTCGGCTTGCTTTTATCTTCACCACCTTTGGATTTTGATTCAGTACTAGAAGAAACTACATTCTTCTCTGGTTGACTCATTTTTCCTACAAATACTCTCAATTCCACAAACTTGATTCGCTCGACGCTCAAAAACTACTTCAGAAAAACATAATTCTCCTCGACTAATTTTGGACACAGGAAACAATGAGCTTAGCTTATTTATCGATATGGACCAAATGTTTACAACTACCACAATCATTGCAAATCAATCCTTAATTTCTCCCACATTCAATTTCACATATCACCAATTTTCAAATCATAGCTAGCTGATGCAAAGATGTTGATAGATAGATTTAAAAACTTGAAAACCAGGCAAAAATGGAAATGATTACTACTCTGTACTTTAACATCTTGTTTATGTCATGAAATCCTTCTTTAAAACTAATTGGATGGCTTATTGGTTTACTCTCCAGGTTGACAATGTAATTTATCCACGTAGGCAATGGTCTTTTTCTTTTCCTTTATTACCTTTTCTGACTGAGCCCATTCAGTGAATCAGTGACTGCAAGCTTCTTGTGATCACTTAATACAATGCTAACCCAAGTTTATATTTAGAGAACTAGTGACCAAAGCCTTTGCACATTCTCAAAATCAAACTCTTAACAACCGAACATGATTATAGTCATTACTTAGTGAATCAGTGACTAAAGGCTACCTCTTATTCGCCTAATGTTCTGGTTAACTATCAAATTATCTTGAGACTTGGTGACTGAAGACTCCACTCATCCTCTTAATCCTTGTCTTAACTACATGCATACTATGTGAACTAGCGAACAAGCTTTCCTCTTAGTTGTTGAATTCTTCCTTAACTGCTAGCTTCAAGCCGCAAACTAGCGAACAAGATTTCCTCTTAGTCGCTGAATCAAAACAAGCCTTATCCTTTTATTTCAAGACTCAGTGAACAAAAGGTTCACTAAATCACCAGATACTTCAAATACTGACCATTACATCCTGCAAGTAAGAAAATAAAGGTTTTTCAACTTATCTCACCCATTCGCTGAATACTTCTAACCATAATCAAACTTTTAAGAGATCTTGCTAATACTTTGTTCACCCAATCACCAGAAAAATTAGGATCTCACTAACTTATTTTGAGAATAAGCGAACACTTGATATAACCCTTTTCACCAAATTCATCAAGCCAAACTGTCGGAGCCACCAAACTTAGAGGACAGTAACACAACTGATCAGTCGCCCAATTGCCAAGTCAAAATATGTAGGACCCAATGTATTCTGAGATTAAAACACATCCGTTGATCTTTCAAAAAATCAAAGGTGTTTGCTAGATTGCTAGATGCTAGAAGACTTAACCGCATGATTCTGAGAATGAGTGATCACTATTGCACTAGGTTGCTAAGAGTTTTCTTGAGACCGTCAGATAACATGTGAATAAAAGATAACACTTTCACCAATTCACTGAATGTTTTGAGGTAGCTGCTGGAAGATTTAGAGATTACATGACTAAACACAGCACTTAACAGGGGTTTGATACATTCACCAGTTCATTGAAAAGGTTAACTATGCAAAATAACATTACATGACTCAGCAAACACCTACAGTAAATAGTCACGTGCACTTTTAAGAACTTAAGTGGTCAAAAAGTAATGATGAATTAGAAGACTTAAGGCTAATTTGAGGGTTTTGACATGAATTCAAAATTCATTAAGGACAAAACCTAGGGTAAGGGTTTTTTTGAGTTTGGTTTGTTGGTGTTCAAAATGACGCTTATGCTCCTAGGCTGCCAATATATCCTCAGATAGATTTTAGGAATGGTTAGCTCCAAAATGTATAGGGATCTTAGGGTAACTAGACCAATTGTAGGGACAAGACTGCCCTCTTCTACTTTAGGCTCTGCAAAACCAAGGTAGGTGCACCTAACCCAGTGAAAATTATACTTCACACACCAAAAATTAGGTCTAAACAATAGATTGAATAGTAAGAAAGTGCTAAATGCTAACCTCACATTCATTGACTCTCCATTACTATAGGGTAGAACATTACAACCAAAGACTTCAAGTTTAGGAATGGTTCTTAATTTATGTGTTTGAATCATAACAACCTCAATCAATATATGTTAATAAAGAAGTACTCATCTAGGCCAGTGCCTCATCCATTGGGCAGAATCTCTTAGACAAACTATACACACACACCAAAGTATATCTGAGATTCAAAGCCATAAACACATTTACAATCTCCTTTACTACTTATAGAATATCCTTACATAGACAAGAGATAAATCTATGTCCCATCTAAATTATTATTTCATCTAATCTTGGATCAGAACTCAAGAATGAAGACACATACATAAATTAATATGCAATGAACTAGAAAGTTCAAAATCTATCTACATTGACACAAAGGAGAGAGAAGAACCATGTATCTACATTAAGTATGAGGAATCCTCAAGTGTATACAATCATTCCAAGAAAACCATGCATGTAAATTATAGCTTAGACCTACAACTTTCTTTCTACTGTCAACAAATACTAAAACAAATCATTACAATTCAGAATAAGAAGAGGACTCACAACCAAAAGATTTGAATACCTAACTCCCCATAACCTTGAATGATCATAAAAATTTCCTTTATACCAAGATAACAATACAAGCATAATGATCATTCCCAATTGAAAAATTCAAAACCACCTAACACCACTGAGTAGTTAACACAGACATGACAGGGACCAAGCCACAGCTGGTAAGCTCAAAATAATTCAATTTCAATAGCTATCTAGTCCTGTACCAGTCCCAAGTACAAAATCATCACAAAACCCCAAGAAATTCAGCCAAAATGACCCTTGCAACACATCTCAAGTACTACCTCATTTACTTTCTCATGACAAGACACTCCTCTACAACTACCCATGGCAACCTGGACCACACTGGAATAGTTGACAACCATTTTCACCCACTCTAGCCACTCAAAAATTAAATTTTGGTACTTTCTGTCATTGCACACACTCTACAGAAATTTGAATTTGAAAATAAATGGTCACTTTATGGTGCCTACAATAGATCGGCGGTCCCTATTTAAAACCGATTCAACTTTAAGTCCTAATCGTCAAATCCTTCCTTTTCGCGGGCTTAGTGATTTATCTTTTTAAAAAGAACCTCAGTCACTTTTGGCGAACTGGTGACTGAAGGGTTTTGCCAATTCACAAAACACTTTATACTACCGCTAAAGAATTTAGCAATTACACAACCCTCCTCCACTGAATCACCAGACTCTTTAGAATACCACCAAATCTTCTTGCGAAAGAGTGAAACCCCTGAAACTTATCAGAACTACTAGACAATTTTATCCAGACCACCAATAAACTAAGAAACTAACTGGGCCCGCATCTGGAAGATCAATGGCTATCTCAACTTCGCATAGACCTCTGAGATTCTATCAGAAGATATGCCATCCATCGATTAAGAATCTTACCCTGCTTGAAAGAAAACTAGCCCCACTGACACAATACAATCAACAACATGCTGTGTGTGTGAAAATTGTACCTGATCTGTAGACACAACACTTCAGTAAAACATTAGAGGTTAGCTATAATCAAAATCATGCAAAATTGAAAACTATCTAACCAAGCGATTTACTGCCTTCTAGTAGGTGCAAGATTAATATTCTCAGATTGTAATCGAGATCAGTGACCTAGATGACACCTAAATGAAGGATTTGAATGCAATTGATCTAGATATGAGATTGAATGCAATTAATCTATATTTTTGATATTTTCTATGCAATAAGAATGATAAAAACTGATATGAATCTATGCTAATATGAAATTGATATGCTATGAATGCTATTGAAAATTGATATGCTATGAATGCAAAAATAAGATTGATCTCACAAAGATGTCGATTCGCAAGAACTTTGATTCTTCAATTCCAATTCTCCAGCGTGATTGTGCAAAATATGAGATGAATTATGAAGAGTTGAAGCCTTTAATTTATAGAAATCCAGGGCTTTGGAGGTGCATGGATAAAAGCCATAAATCACTCAAATAACTCAGATTGATTTTTGAGTTATCTGATAATAACAGATAATTAAGTCACAAAAACATGCAAAAGCTAAGCTTTAACTCAAAATAGAGTTTAGCTTTAATTGATAATTGACAGTTGTCTGCTTTTATGATTGTGCATGTTTTAATTATGAATTAATTTAATAATAAAGTGATTTATGCTCAACTTAACTGATTTTTGAAATAAAATAATTAATTTATGGGTTAATTAACTATTTTATCAAACTTTTATTAAAAATTATATTATTAAATAATGACAACATGCTTTAATTAATTAAATAAGAATTTAATCAATTATTCATATGATATTAGATTTATTGTCAAAATTAAATAATACAATTAATAATAGATAGACTTAAATTTAATTAAACAATTAAGTGGCAAATATTAAATATAATTAATTAAATATACAAAATATTTAATTAATCAAATTTTTAGGATAAATGTGATTTATTGCCAAATAATTATAAAATTAAAGATAATTATGATAATTAGGAATATTGCTAGGAATATTCTCTGATGCAGAATATAAGATAATCAATTAAGATTTAATGATGTTTAGATGTGCCTTAGGTTAGGACTTTGATGTCAATTTCGTTCGATTTGTCGATATAGGAGATTAATGAACTTATAGCCCATTTTTGGGGTATTACATTTTGCCCCTCTTTGAATTACTGTGCAAAGTGCAGTGGTTCAAAGATAGTTTGTGTTTGATAAAGATATGAAACTGATTCAAAAGATAAACCGATCTCAAGATAGAAATCGATTGAAAGATATTGAGATAGGAGTTGATTGATATTGAATTGATATGGATTAATAGGTCTTGAATGACCAGAGATAATGTTTACTATAGCAGCAAATGAACCTATGATTGTGAAAAAGTGTCAAAATGCCTGATTCTGAACCTTAGGATTGATAAGAAGTGAGTGACCCATTCTAGACTCGATTGTCTTAGCAGAACTAGCAGGTATCACATCTGAATCCTTCAGTTGCCGAAGAACCAAGGAAAGAACACTATGATCCGATGGTTACAAAATTGATACAGTTTACAAGATTAGGAAAATACCAGATTGATATGGATCTTGATGAATCTGATATGCCCCAAGTGATGATAGATTTGCCCTGAGCGATGAGGACTTTTGATGAATCAGCGACTAGACGTGATTGTTGTCTTGATCACTGATGAAAGATATTAATAGATTTGATCGATAGAATTTGATTTACAGACTTTGAATGATGTGCAATACCATGCCCCCTTCGGGAGTAAAATTGAAATATGACAAGAAAAGTCAGCGTTGATAGTTCAGAAGCATGCTAACTGATTTGAGAAGTGGTTATACACGTCCGAGAATGCATTCTGCATCATTTGGAGGTCCTGGAGACTGAATTTGACTATGTTTGGCCATGAGTTGACCATGGTTGACCAAGTTGAAATTTTGATAGTTTGATGTTAGATAATCAGTTAAGTTGAATACTGGATTTCTGTGATGATTGAAGGTTGATTATGCAAGTAGTGAATAAGATAAATGATCTCAGATTTCAATTTTGATCCCGAAAAAGGATTCTACTTGCTATTTCATTGGAGGAACCTTCATGTGGGATTCAACTCTTGTTAGATTGGAAGAGGTGATTGAAGAATCATTTAAGCATTGAAGTTCATTTAATCATTGTGAGATCATGCAAACATGCAAAATGCAACCTAAGACCTAGGACCTACTCACTGATCATATGTCGATTTGTTATCATCATTGAAATTTTTGGTAACCAGATAAATCAATACAATGCCCACTAGTCATGAAACCATAGACATATGAATATCGATTTGTATGCGCAAGAATCAATACAACACCCACTGGTTATACAACCATGGACATATGAATATTGATTTGTTTTCAGAATGTTGGATCAGATATAAGCACCAAGGTACAAATGCCAGGATGACCTGAATATCATGTCCATTTTGATATAGCAATTTGTACAAGCATCAAAACATACACATCGTGATGACTTGAGTATGCCTTGTGTTTAACATACACATCAAAAAATCAAAAGATCATTCTAAATCTAGTGTGAATTACCCGTAGTGACCCTTTATTGTTTACCTCCTTAGGCAAGATCGCGTTTCACAGTAGGAGAAAGAATTCACTTCAAAAGGACAATAGTTAGATCAAACTTCCTTGAATTTTTTGGGTATCAATGGTCGAGGTATGCATGGCCATCCAATTCAAGATAGAGGCTCTTACAGTCAGACACCATTTCAATCCAGAATTTCCAAAGTTGTTAGATTTTCACATACAAGCAGAAGACAAAGAAAAGATTATGCCCCCAGTCATCACTCTCTAAATCCTATAAAGGACATCATCAAAGAGCTCGAAGGGACACAATATGAAAAAATCTCAATGCGAATCAGTAAGCATACAAGGAGATAAAAGCATGTAAAAAGCATAGATTGTTTTCAGTTGAGTTTTGATGTTTGATTGTGTTGTTGTAGATACAAAATCCTTTCTGGAGACAAGATAGACTGACTAACTCAACTTGAAGCTTCAAAGGACTCTGACTCGATAGGATACATCTAAGATACATGGGAGACCATAGGATATGACATTGAGTGCCCCCAAGTGTTAAACATTGATAAGATACAGACGCTTGAGCTGGTTGGTGTACAGACCGGCTTATTGAAAATTGGAAATGCAGAAACAAACCGGGAGATATGTACAAACTAAAGCAAGATTGAAAGCTAGGAAAGACCAAGATTGCACTGATAGATGGAGCATTTGGAACAAGTGGCACCCATTTTCTAGGTTTTCACCATCTTGGCAGAGATTCTATTTTTGCTACCAAGGCACCTGTTTCCAGGTTTTCACCAAGGCACTTTTTTTTTTTTTTTTTTTTTTGCATTTTTCATTTTTTCAATTTTTTTGAATTTTTGATATTTTTTTATTTTTTTGTGAATCATCAAGGCACCTATTGCTAGGTTTTCCCCAAGATGTTAATTTTTTCAGGACTTTTTCCAATTTTTAAGATTTTTTCAAGACATTTACCAAGCAATGAATGTCTTAGGTGTAGAATTTCTTCAGATGGAGAACGTTGATTGGTTCTCGGAGCTGTTCTCCTTCAGTCATTGAGAGTTGATAGGCACCAGAGCCAAAAGTAGCAGTGATAACAAAGGGACCCAGCCAGTTGGGTTCAAACTTCCCCTTGCGTTCTTGATGTGATTGATTTTTAGGATTTTCTCTCAACACTAGATCACCAACTTGAAATTCTCTGTGTCTGACTTTCTTGTTGTAGCCTCTAGACATTCTTTTCTGATACACTCTGAGATGATCATATGCTGCTTGCCTGTGCTCATCTAGTAATTCAAGTTCTTGTAACCTAGACACTCTGTAGTCTTCATTAGTGACAAGCCCATGCATTCTGATTCTGAGTGATGGGATTTCAACCTCAATAGGTAGTACCGCTTTAGACCCATAAACTAAAGTGAATGGTGTAGCCCCTGTAGGCATTCTGATACTAGTTCTGTATGCCTAGAGAGCTGGATTGATCATGAGATGCCAGTCTCTTCCTATTTTATTCACTGTTCTATGCAAGATCTTCAGGAGATTTTTGTTTGAAGCCTCAGCTTGTCCATTCCCTTGAGGATAGTAAATAGAAGACCAATGTTGTGTAATCTTGAATTTAGCACATAAGTCATCTAGATCCTTGTTTTTGAATTGTCCCCCATTATTTGTGATTATAGAGTGAGGGATCCCATATCTGCAAATGATGTAGTTCAGGATGAACATAGAGATCTATTTCTCTATTGCTTGTGTTAGAGGAACTGCTTCTACCCATTTTATAAAATAATCTGTAGCTATGATTATATGGGTATGTCCATTAGAGGAGTGCGGATGGATAGCACCTATGAGATCAAATGCCCATTGTTGAAAAGGCCATTATGTAGTAAAGGGAATCAAATCTCTCCCTGGAGCATGAATCAAGTTGCCATGTACTTGACACTGTTGATAGTTTTTAGCAAATTTAATAGCCTCTTTCTCCATTTCAGGCCAATAGTACCTAACCCTAATAAGTTTTTGAGCTAACATTAAACCGTTCGAGTGTGACCCACATATACCCTCGTGGACTTCCTCTAATGCACGTTGAGACTCTTCCCATTCTAAACATCTAAGTAGTGTACCATCTAGACCTCATTTGTACAGATCATTACCAATGATGACATATCGGGATGCAGATCAGATAAGGTTTCATTTCTCAAAATGGTTAAAGGACTCAGGGATGATTTGGTCATGGAGATAGGAGAATATATTTTTGTAGCGAGATGAGTCATAACCTACAATAGTGCAGATCATGTGGGTTTCAGGGGAGTCATATGTAGGATAGGATAGGGCTTCCACCAGGAACTCGTAGCGTAGCTCATGTTTAGGCTGCTATAAGAGAGTAGATAGTGTCACCATTGCATCAACAGCCTTATTCTCCATTCTGGGTATTTGCTCAAATGTGATAGAGATGAAGTATTTCTTTAAATCATCTACCATTCTCTTGTAAGGAATGAGCTTTTCATCTTTGGTTTGGTACACATCATTGACTTGGTGGATAACCAATTGTGAGTCTCCATGGATGTGCATCTCTGTAACTCTCCACTTTATTGCCATTTTCATACCATTGAGAAGTGCCTCATATTCAGCAATATTGTTTGTGCAAGGAAACTTTAATCTGAATGCTTTGGGTATCAAGTATCCTTGAGGAGTGATGAACAATATGCCTACTCTAGATCCATTTTATGTGTAGGATCCATCAAAGAATAACTGCCATGCTCTAGAAGAGAGGTGCATGATAGAGGAATCGAGAAATTCCATTTGCATGGGTATATCATCAAACAATGGTGCTTCAACTAATTGATCAGCAATGACTTGTCCTTTGATATCTTTTCTTTCAACATATTCAATGTCAAATTTTCTCAAGAGCATGACCCATTTAGCTAGTCTACCTGTGAGGGCAGCTTTGCTTAGGAGATATTTCAGTGGATCAATTTTAGCTACCAAATGAGTAGTATGAGCTAACATGTAGTGTCTCAGTTTCTCTGATGCAAAGATCATAGTGAGACAAGCTTTCTCAATCATAGAATAGTTCTTTTCATATGCCACCAATGTTCTTCTTATATAGTAGATGGCTCTTTCCTTTTTGTCTTCATCATGTTGCGCTAGCAATGCCCCCAGTGATATGGCTATTGTAGAGACATACAAGATCAATGGCTTCCCATGAATAGGAGGCATCAAGATAGGCAGATTCGATAGATACTTCTTGATATGGTTAAAGTTGTTCTTGCATTCTTCATTCCATGCAAAGGTCACACCTTTATGTAATGGGTTTGTAAAAGGCTGTGATATGTCCGCTAGCTGTGCTATGAATCTTTTGACAGATTGAACTCTACCTTGCAACATCCTCATTTGACTGATATTTGTGGGAGGTTGCATCTCTATTATAGCCTTGACTTTAGCCAGATCAACTTCAATGCCTTTCTTTGAAACTATGTATCCTAAGAGCTTTCCAGAAGTGACACCAAAAGCACACTTCTTAGGATTTAGTCGGACACTAAATTTTTCCATTCTGTCAAGGCCCATGCTCAAGTTAGTTAGATGTTTAGTTCTGATCATTGATTTTGCTAAGGTATCATCAACATAATCCTCCATTGTTCTATGCATCATATCATGAAAAATAGATGTCATTTCTCTTTGGTATGTAGCTCCTGCATTTTTGAGTCCAAATGGCATAACATTCCAACAGAAGGTTCCCCACACACATGTGAAAGTTGTTTTCTCTTAATCTTCTGGAGCAATTTTGATTTGGTTGTACCCAGAAAAGCCATCCATTAAGGAATACATTTCATAGCCCGCAGTCATGTCCACTATCATCTCAATGTTAGGCAGTGGAAAATCATCCTTAGGGCATGCTCTATTCACATCTCTAAAGTCCATGCACACTCTAATTGAACCATCTAGTTTTGAAATAGGTACAATGTTAGAGATCCACTCAGCATAGTCTATGACACGGATGAATCTAGCTTTTAGGAGTTTTTCTAGTTCTGCTTTGACTAAGAGTGCAACATGAGGATGCATCTTTCTCAATTTTTGCTTATTGGTTTTACTCCAGGAACAATAGATAGATGGTGCATAATGAGATTGGGATCCAATCCTGGCATATCTAAATATTTCCATGCAAAATTGATCTTTTTTTCTGATAAGAATGTAGTGAATTTATGTTTCTCTTTTTCTGATAGAGATTGTGCTACATGTACCAATTGTGGTTCCTGTGTTGTACCCAAATTGATGGATTTAGTGGGCTCAATTAGAACTGGAGATCTATCCTATAAATGACTTGGAAGGACATCAAATATCTCATCCTTAGGCACCTCAGAGAGGTTTTCACCTTCAGATACATCTTTTCTTTTTACTTTTGTAGGTTCTGAGACTGCCACAAAATGGTTTTCACCCTCAGAACTCTTTTTCTTTTTCTTTTTACTCTTGTTTTTCTGACTAAGATATTTGATGTCTGACTTGGTCATGCTGACACTCGGTTCACTGATGGAAGTCCTCATAGGCTTGATTGCATTGAGGTAACAAGAAAGGGCATAGTCACTTGGAAAGGTGTAGATGCCATGGCTTAGGTTCGTGGAAGTTTGGTCAATAAGATCACGATGTTAGATAGTTAAAGTGGGAAAGGCTTGGGATATGGTGTTCACGGATGGGGATATGTCATCATTGGTCCTAACCTAACACTCAAGTTCAAAGGTGATATTACAGCTCAAAATGTTCAATTCATGAATAGGCTCAACATCATCATGGGAGTCCCCTTCAGCCATAGGTGGATTAGACACGTTAAGTTCATTGTTTCACTCTAGACCTACGTTGGGTTGAGATACAGATTGGTGAATAGCATCAATATATTTCTCTGTTATAAGCTCATCTTCTTCTGGAATGGCACCCCATTCATAGTCATTTGACTCAGCTTCTGATTCAGGATCTCTAGGAAATCTTAGAAAATGTGTGAAATCAGGATGAATACCCCAAGAAGGATTACCCTCAGTCTCTGACTTGAATTCATATTCATGGAAATCAATGTCAGAATAACTACCCCCTTCTTCTTGATCATTTTGATTGCCTTCAAGATTAGTTGGTTCTTGTGGTGCAACCATCTCTTGCGCTATAGTAGGTTCTTGTGTTTCTACTACATTAATTCTTTTGATAGGATCATCTGTATCATCAAGAAGATCTTTGATCTCTTTAGGCAATTTTTCATAGGGGATAAGCTCAGAGCCATCTGAATCATCATCAGAGGGTTCTATCTCTTCTTTCTTAAGAAGGGGTTCTCCTGGTGCAATTTGTTCTATGACATGAGAAAAACCACCTTTGAGATGATAGGGTTTCTTCTTAAACCCTAAGCCACCAGTATCTTTGTTAGCTCTACTAATATGTGAAATGGGTGTCACAAGACCCTTTCTACTGATTCCTAGAGGTCCTTGACCGGAATATCCCATCTTGGCTATCAATTTGTTTCCTAGACCATATGAATTAGAAGGGATTGTAGGTGCTATAGATTCACTAGGTTGAACAATTTTGGATTCAGAATCATCTTTGTATAGCCATGCAAACATAGCTTCATCCTCTTCAAATTCTTGTTTGGATACTTGCTCCGCCACAAAATTTCTTTTGTATGCTTCCATAGGTTCCTTAGGTTTTGATTTAGATTGCTTCAAGGATTGTCCATATGACTTAGGTGAGATTGGGAGAGATGTCAGAGACAAGACTGGCTCTATAGTGTATTCTCCCATCCCATTTTCTTTGATATTGATCTCTTTAGCAATGTCTTCCATCTTGGATGTGGAAGCCACATTTTGTTGCTTGATGGAAGATTCTCTGTTATTAGGTACAAGTTTATCGGCACTTTCCTTCAATGTATTGCAAGTTGTACTCAAATCTGCTGGGATAGTAACTTCTACCCCTTCATAGGGAAATTTCAAGCATTGATGGTATGTAGAAGGAATGGCTTGCATTTCATGTATCCAGGGTCTCCCTAGAAGGATATTGTAAGCCAATGGTAGATCAAGCACCTGACATGTGGTATCTTTGATGACCAGACCCACTCGAATGGGTAAGAAAATGGTGCCTTTAGAAGCTCTTTCTTGTTCATCATAGGCTTTTATGGTGATCTTCTTTCAAGGATCAATAGCCGTCTCTGAGAATCCCAACTGTGTGATTAAGTTGTAAGAACAAATGTTGAGGCCTGCACCCCGATCTATCAACACACGTTTGACTCGACGGTTCTAGATCAAGACTTCTATGTGTAAGGGCTGATTATGTGGGTGACTCAAAGAGTTGTCATCTTCCTCTGAAAAAGGAGATATATTGCGGAGACATTAGATGACCAACCATAGTCTGGAACCTGTCTAGATCTAGATCATCAAGAACATTAGAGCTGAGAAAAGCTTTGTCTAGGATATCTCTATGAGCTGGAGATATTCGAAGTAACTCAAACATAGAGATTTTGGCATTGGTATGCTAGAGTTGTTGGATGATGCTGTAAGATGTAGGTCTTGTATCCTTTGGATTGGAAGATTTCAAGGTAGCCTTCTATTTGGAAGTAGATGTGAGGTTGAAAGGTATCTTAGGGACATTAGATGAACTTGGTGTTTGTCCTTTCAGATGAGCCTGAGCTGCATTAGTTAAGGAATGATTTCAATCTCTTCACACAATTATGATGACATTGCATCTCTCAGAGAGACATGGTTCAACCATATTGATGACAGCACTGTTTCCAGGGTAGGCATAGTTGACTTTTGCCCCCATGTTAGGCCGAGAAGTGGAAACTCCCTTGCCATGTTGTGGAAATAGTTTTGTAAATGCTATGTGATCATTATTTCTGGCAGGATTATCAATTGTGATGTCCCCTTGATCTATCAAGTCTTGAATGGTATGCCTCAAGTGGAAGCATCCATTAGTCTTGTGGCCTTTAGTCCGATGGAAAGCACAAAATTCACTATCTTTCCACCAATATGGTTTTGGATCCAGATCAGGGTTTCAAATTGGTGGTAAAGAGATCATGTTATTAGCTATCAGGGTTCTCAGGGCAGATTCCAAAGATTCTCCCAGGGGAGTAAACTTTCATTTATTATCCCATCATTTGAATGGCTTCTTTGGAGATGGTTCAGCAGATTTTTGCTCTGAAGCTTCAATGGATTTGGTGGCAAGGGTGAGATTGTAGGCCAGTGCCTTTGATGGGGTGTGGATAGTGTCAATGACACCATCAGAGATGATACCTTTGTTTCTATTCCAGTTCTTGTTTTTATCTTTTGAGCTAGATCCAGATTCAAACTTGTCCTTTTGAAGTGTGATTTCTCCTTTCTTGACAAGTACTTTCTCAATCTTGATTGCATTATCCACCATTTTATCAAAAGATACATGATCTTGTATTTGTAATGGATAATTGAGCTCTGGAACAAGGTTATTGATAAAGATTTCAAGTTTCTCCATTTCAGGAATTTGTCTAGCATATAGAGAGAACTTCTTTCTCCACCTCTTGAGGAAAGTTAGGAATGATTCCCCTGGATATTGCTTGAGGTTACAGATATCGATCATGGTAATCAGATGTTGAATATTGTAGGAATATTGTTGATAAAACAATTTAATCAATTCCTCAAAAGTTTTGATCATAGAAGGTAATCTTGAAAACCACTGAATGGATGCTCCTCCCAAGGATCTAGGAAAAAGATGCATTAGATAAGTCAGTTCATGCATGAATTCCATGGATTGCATATAGAACTCTCTGACATGATCTTGAGGATCAGAGTGTCCATCATATTTTTCATACTTTGGTATCTCCACTTTTTTTGGGAATGGTGGCATATACAAGTTTTTGTCAAACAGGAAAGGACATAGGGCCTCCATGGAGAACTTCTTGGGTTCCTTCTCCTTCTTAAGATTGTTAAATTCAACTTGTATAGCATGCATCTATTTTGTCATAGTTTTGAGTGGAGTTTCTTCCTCATGTGTGATGATATCTTCGACATTGAAGTGAGGAGGAAGTTTAGCTCCTTCCTGGGCTAATTGTAAAAAGTATGCCTCTCTATCCATTTTCAAGAAATGCCTCATCATTCTTTTGAATTCATCATCATTCTAACATCGATGGATTTTAGAGGGCATAGGTTCTTGGTCAGCATTATGTTGAGAATGGTGTCCCTAGGATCCTCCTCCTAGAGAACCATGGTTTGTCCCTGCTTGAGACATGATAGGAGTTTTTGGGCTCCCTAGAATAGATTGAGGAGGAGTTTTCTGATTACCTCTGTGAGTTGATAAAGGAGGTATGTAACCAATTTTCAATCGAAAGTTACTGAGACCATCATCTTCGTAGATACCTGACTTGATGAGTTGTTTAAGAGTTGGACCGAGGGTATTGGTCAAAAGTAAGTTCTGAGATATTTCTTCTGATTTCTTGTCTGAAGAAGCTCTGGTCTCCACCATTAACTTTGAATGAAACAGAAGAAAAGGATGAAGACAACTGAAGAACAATTTGATTTGAGAAAATTGGATGACACAACCTTGTCAAGATTATGATAGTTTTGAAGATCTGATGACATGTGGGTGAAGGAAACTATGCC
Source organism: Chamaecyparis obtusa (assembly GCA_027943335.1). Classification (NCBI taxonomy): domain Eukaryota; kingdom Viridiplantae; phylum Streptophyta; class Pinopsida; order Cupressales; family Cupressaceae; genus Chamaecyparis; species Chamaecyparis obtusa. The sequence continues at coordinate 7,948,975 of BSBK01002231.1, forward strand.
CTAGATGTATGGGATAGATCACCCAAAAGATAGCAAACACGAGTTCTCAACACTTAGTCTATTTTTGAAGATTGATTGAAGATTGATAGTTATGACAAGGTTTTGACATGAGATAAAAAGGACTCAAATTGATCAAACAGAAGACTAGATCGGATTCAAAAGATCAAACTTGGAAAATGGTAGAATGCTCAATAGCTACTACTCTATTCCTGACACAATGATATTTTTTATAGATTCTGGAACTAGGCTGGAAACATTGGATATCCTGCAATTTGACAATTTTTGACAACTCTCTCAAATTTTTCCAAACAACACTCTGCAGACTCGTACGACACTGGGTAGTCTATGAAATGATAGTTGCTAAACTTGTATGACAGTTGGGTAGCAATGAAATGATAGTTGTCAATATCATACGATAGTTGTCAATATCATACAATAGTTGCTAACAAGGTTTTGACTTTCTTGAATTTGCTGGCATGAAAACTCGTACGACACTAGGTTCTCAATCATACGACAGATGGGCAATACTGAAATGACATTTGACAAAAGGTCGTATGACTTTTGACTTACTGAAATGACTTTTGACTCCAAAAAGAGTTTTACGTCAATTTTTGCAAAATTTAAGGTTTTCAGTTCTGGATTGTTTGCAAATTGTACTATCCAAATTTTGAAGGTTATACCAGATTTGATCATTTTTAATAGCCAAGTAGATAAACAAACATGCAAAACAGCAAGCAAGTGATTCCAAGCACGTCTGAAAATAATGAACAAGGGAAAAAGCAACCTTGTGCATGAACAATCAAGTGACCAAATTGTGCTAATCCCTGAGAGTACTAATTGTGTATGTTCTAAAAAGTTTTGCAATAACACACATATACCTGAAAGTGAAAAATTGGCCTCTCTAGGGTTTTTAGTAATGGTTTGACTCTGCAACTTTTATGATTCAAAGGGGTGAACTCCAATCCTGGTGCATTAGGGTTTTGACACAGTCCAAGAACTTAATCTTCAAGAGCTGCTAGGGAGAACTGACAACCCAACAATGAACCATACCCATGGAGATTTCTTCCACAAGGACATTTATATAGCGGCTGTCACTACCACGGCGAAAATGGCTATGACCGCTTGAGGTTCCATCAACATAGTTTTCCCTATGAAGGGATTGTCCGCTATGGTTAACCCTCTCTAAAGGTGACTCATAGATTTATACCACAAGGGGACTTGGCTCCAGATCCAAGGTTTTTGACACCTTTTCACTTTTAACCCAAACAAAGCAAGCAAATTAATCCAACACGCTAAGACAAAGTTTTGTTCCACCAAGGTCTGTGATATCAACTCCACGTGATCTATCAACCTCTCCAGGGAGAGAATGTATCAATCAATAAGAGAAGATGCACTAACCAATTTTGATTCACCAAAGCTCATGATATCAACCCTATGTGATCTATCAACCTCTCTGGAGAGAGAATGTGTCGATCAATAAGAGAAGACTCACTAACCAAGTTGAATGTGAAATGTACTAAGTATCCTCCCTACCTACAAGGATTCTATAATCAAGAAAGATTTCGCTAGGAATCCAATCTCTCAAGAATCACGAATAGTGTTAATAGGGCCTAATTACTATGTGAGCAAAGATATACGTTCCAAAAGCAAATCTACCAAAAGCATCCAAAAAGTAGAAAGAGGAACACTTAACGCTTAAAGTGAATATGAGATGAGTCCACAAGGTGGAACACTTAACACCTCACACAAGCTAAAAATGAGTCCCCAACTTAGAAAACAAGTGAGTTCCTAAAAGCACAAAAGGGTTGCCAAGTGGAACACTTAATGCTTCTGTCCTGTTGACCCCTCCCCTTTATGGCACTGAGATTGCAACCACGGGGTGGAAATGAGGGGCTGGTAGATTAGCGAGTCCAATAACCCAAGATAGCAATCAAAATCAATCACAAGTATTCTAAGACTACTTAATGAATCCTTAAGGGATCACAACCTAGTATCAAATTATGCAAGTGTGTAGAAATAGATCAAAAGCATGAAAAGATGCACACAAGCTTGACACGTGAAAGATTTATTTTAAGTCCAAATTGAAATGTTTTCAGAAGAAGGAGAATACCTTGTGATCCTTACAACGCGCTTAGTAGATTTTACCTAATTTTTAGCAATTCTTGCACTTTTCCCAATCAAAACTAGTAGAGAGTAATAAAAAATAGAGAATTTCAATTGTCAAAATTAGCAGTTAGCTGAAATATAAAAAATCAAATCTGATACTCTGCTGTGAAAAATGAAATGACAGTCAAAAATTGGTACGAAAACTTGTATGATAGTGGGTATGCTCCCAGATGACAGTCCAAAAACTCGTATGACATTGGGTATGCTACCATACGATAGTTGAACTCCCAAATGACAGTGAGTATGTAATGAAATGAGTCTCGATCTGATAGACTATCGTACGATAGTGGGTCCAGTATCATATGACAGTGGGTATGCTCCCAAATGACATTTGTCAGAAACTCATATGACAGATGTATGGACAAAAATTAAAAATCATAATTTTGCATAGATCCCGAGAAGAAAAAGATAGAAATTGATAGAATTGAATTGGAAACCCATTTCAGGGCCCCACGGTGGGTGCCAGAAATGTGTGTGTGAAAATTGTACCTGATCTGTAGACACAACACTTCAGTAAAACATTAGAGGTTAGCTATAATCAAAATCATGCAAAATTGAAAACTATCTAACCAAGTGATTTACTGCCTTCTAGTAGGTGCGAGATTAATGTTCTTAGATTATAATCGAGATCAGTGACCTACACGACACCTAAATGAAGGATTTGAAAGCAATTGATCTAGATATGAGATTGAATGCAATTAATCTATATTTTTGATATTTTCTATGCAATAAAAATGATAAAAACTGATATGAATCTATGCTAATATGAAATTGATATGCTATGAATGCTATTGAAAATTGATATGCTATGAATGCAAAAATAAGATTGATCTCACAAAGATGTCGATTCGCAAGAACTTTGATTCTTCAATTCCAATTCTCCAGCGCGATTGTGCAAAATATGAGATGAATTATGAAGAGTTGAAGCCTTTAATTTATAGAAATCCAGGGCTTTGGAGGTGCATGGATAAAAGCCATAAATCACTCAAATAACTCAAATTGATTTTTGAGTTATCTGATAATAACAGATAATTAAGTCACAAAAACATGCAAAAGCTAAGCTTTAACTCAAAATAGAGTTTAGCTTTAATTGATAATTGACAGTTGTCTGCTTTTATGATTGTGCATGTTTTAATTATGAATTAATTTAATAATAAAGTGATTTATGCTCAACTTAACTGATTTTTGAAATAAAATAATTAATTTATGGGTTAATTAACTATTTTATCAAACTTTTATTAAAAATTATATTATTAAATAATGACAACATGCTTTAATTAATTAAATAAGAATTTAATCAATTATTCATATGATATTAGATTTATTGTCAAAATTAAATAATACAATTAATAATAGATAGACTTAAATTTAATTAAATAATTAAGTGGCAAATATTAAATATAATTAATTAAATATGCAAAATATTTAATTAATCAAATTTTTAGGATAAATGTGATTTATTTCCAAATAATTATAAAATTAAAGATAATTATGATAATTAGGAATATTGCTAGGAATATTCCCCGATACAGAATATAAGATAATCAATTAAGATTTAATGATGTTTAGATGTGCCTTAGGTTAGGACTTTGATGTCGATTTTGTTTGATTTGTCGATATAGGAGATTAATGAACTTATAGCCCATTTTTGGGGTATTACACACGCAGACCAATCAAAACACTCTGAATCAGCTCCACCTGACACTGGGACCATCACCAAAGATACATTTGAGACAAATGAGATCAATGGCTAGCGTAAGATCTCAAGCCTCTGACAGATTCCATGAGAACTTACACCCATCATTGGATGGATTACGGATGTCAGGACCCTCTAACCCATCAAAAAATTAGGTCCCATTGACACATGCTGAGTTGTTTACCCATGGACCAATAGGAAAATGCTGATATGGCACACCTGGGAGTTAGGACCCACTGAGAACTTTATACCACCTGGGAGATCAGATGACTGGCGCAAGATTTGAAAGGCTCCAAAGATTCTATGCGCTTATATGCCAACCATCGATCAGGAATCATCTGATTGAGATACCGGGCCCGCTGTGCCTGATAGGATATTTTGATGAATGATAGACCACCACATGAGCCTACCTGGTAGTGGACCTATCTACATTGAAAGGGTTACATCATGGAAATGAATCAATGGTTGTCTTAAGTTCACAAGCCTCTGACACATCTCATGAGAAGATACACCCACTATCGGATGAAGATACTGTCAGAGAGGGGCCTAAGGAAAAAATGAAGTCGAGAACTTAGGAAAAATTAAAACATGACTTAGGGAAATATTAAATCACTGTTGGGCATGCAAACTTAAGAAAAAATAAATGAGTGTTGGAAACAATTGTCTGAAGGAAATTGCTACTCAATTATGTATTATCTTTGATGTCACACATTGTCATAGTCCGTAGCAACCAGTTACTACCGAGCTCAGTCGGTCTACTAGACAGGAATATTAGTGCTTACCGAGTCCACTCGGTTATCAAAGAAAAGCAGTGTCTACCGAGTTCACTCGGTTGCCAAAGAAAATTTAGTATTTACCGAGTTCACTCGATCATCGAAAAAAAGTTAGTGTTTACCGAGTTCACTCGGTCATCAAAAAAAAGTTAGTGTTTACCGAGTTCAGTCGGTTATCGAAGGTAAAAGATTGTCGGTGTTTACCGAGTTCCCTCGGTCTCCGAAAGATTATAGAAAGTTATGGTCACTGAGCATTGTCGGCCCTTGAAGGATTTTTGCAAATAGAGTTTTCTTATTTCAGCTGACTGTTATACTAAATAATGTCGATTTGACAAATCTAAAATCATATAAATAAAAGGTCAAATGTGAAAAGTAAACAAGAAATACAGCAGAAGATTTTACAGAAGAAAAGCAGGAAAGGAGTATGCGAATTTGTGAAGGATGTTCAGATATCCTTGAGGTGCAGCAGAGATTTATTCAATCAGAAAGGATCAGACTTATGCAGAACAGAGATCTGTAATCAGCAAGATAGTTGCATTATTATATAGGTCATTTTTCATTGTTACCTTCTTATCATTGTAACAGTGAATTCTAAATCTCTTAACCGAGTTGGTTTAACAACCGTATTGTAAATCCTCTAACAAGGTGACAATTCCATTGAATTGTTTTCAAGACCTCTTACCAGGCCACTCCTAGCAGGGTGTTTTAAATCCTCTAACAAGGTCACACCTAACAGTGTGTTTTGTAACCTTTTACCGGGTTGGCTTCTAACCGGGCATCACTTCAGAAAAGTGAAAATTAGTATCTAGATACATTGGTGGTTTTTCCCATATTGGGTTTCCACGTTAAATCTTGTGTCTCTTGTGTTCTTAATTGCTTTCTCAATCATATACATGTGCTGATGAATATCTAAAGATAATTTTGCTAATACTTTCTGCATCTTCAAAGTTACTGCAATCTATTTACCGAGTGCTAAAACAGATAATATTGTTAAGATATCCTAAGGGATCTGGAAAGAATTAATTGTGAAGTGATTTATGGTTGACTGATTCACCCCCCTCTCATTCACTTCATCCATATTCCATCAATTGGTATCAGAGCTTTTGGTGCTTGTAGGAAGGGTTTCAAAGACCTAAGCTAAAGATCAGGATGTCTTACAAGAGTGAAATTCCAAAGCTTAACAGAGATAACTTTTCAGCATGGCAAGGTCTCATGCGACTTCATCTGGCTTCCATTGGTGATTCAGGATGCAAATACATTGATGAAGAATACACAATTCCTAATGGCGCGTTAACTGTTGAAGACATTGCAGATAAAAAGACTCACAACACCATGATGATAGACATTGCATCTGCTCTCAGCTATGAAGAATTTGATGATATTAAAGACTGCACTACTGCATATGAAATGTGGATGGCACTGAAGAAAATATATGGTGGTGATGCAAATGTGAAAAGAGCCAAAGCAGAAATCCTAAGAGGACAGTTTGACAAGATGAATATGAAGGAAGATGAAAACATTGCAAAATATGTTGAAAGAATCAAAGCAAGTGTAAGTGCAATTAGAGCTTCTGGAGGAACAATCTCAGATGAGACTATTATAAGTAAGGTACTCAGAACATTACTCCCTATCTATGCAATAAGAGTATCAGCTATTCAAGAAAGAAGATGTGAAACAAACCACAATATAACTTTGGATGCTTTAGTTGGAAGATTGACAGCTTTTGAATTAGACAACTATGACAACTATGTTCCTAGTTCCAAAAATATTGAATCAGCATTTGAGGCCAAGGTTTCACTAAAGAAGAACAAGAAAATTAAAGAAGTTCAGTTAGAAAGTGAAGAAGTATCAGAAGAAATTTCTGATAGTGATCTTGAAATTGTAGAAGCATTACTTGCAAAGAAGTACTCTAGAGGGAAAGGTAAGTATAAAGGTAAAACTCCTTTAATCTATTTTTCATGTGAAGAAATTGGACATATTGTAGCTAGGTGCCCAAACAAGCAAGTCAAGGAAGAGAAGAGAAGTCACAAGTACTATGGCAAAAAGAATTTCAAATCATACAAGGATAAAGGTAAGAAATCATGTTTTATGGCTAAAGATTCTGATGATAGTGAAGAAGAAATTGTCTTTATTGCTATAAAAGATGAATCTGATGATGATGAAGATAAGATGGCACTTATTTCTCATATAAGCAAAGATGATATATGGATAATAGACAGCGGATGTTCACACCACATGACTGGTGACAAGACAAAATTTGAATATCTAGAAGACTGTGACAATGGTAATGTAAGATTTGGAAACAATGAACCTTGTTGTATAAAAGGAAAAGGAAGAATCTCATTAACCAAAGAACTCATATGTGATAATGCTTACTGGGTTGAAGGACTAAAACATAATCTTCTAAGTGTAGCACAGCTAATCAACACTGGTTTCAAGGTTGAATTCATGAATGGTCAAGCAAGACTACTGGATGGAAAAGGAAAACTCATTGGATCAGGCAAACAAACAAAAGGTAACTTATTTTATCTTGATCTCAGTGAATATTCATGCTTTATTGCTCAAATAGAAGAAAGTTGGCTATGGCACAAAAGGTTATGTCATGTGAATTTTGATAACATGATAAAAATAAGCAAATTCAAGAAGGTTAGAGGCATTCCTACTTTGAAGAAACCTGACACTGGTCTATGCAAGAATTGTTAGATTGGCAAAATGAGTAAAACTAGTTTCAAGAGTAAGAACTATCAGTCTAAAGAAATTTTGGAAATTGTGCATACTGATTTATGTGGACCTATTGGAATACAAAGCTATACTAGAGATAAATTCTTTATTCTTTTCATTGATGATTATTCTAGAATGATGACTGTTATGTATTTAAGAGAAAAATCAGAAGCATTTGAAAAGTTCAAATGGTACTTAGCAAGAGTGGAAAAGGAAATAGGGAAAAGATTGAAATGCTTAAGATCAGACAGAGGTGGTGAATTCATCTCCCATGATTTTAACAACTTTTTCATTGAAAGAGGAATCAAAAGACAGGTATCAGCTCCTAGAACTCCTGAGTAGAATGGAATAGCAGAAAGAAGAAACAGATCTATTATGGATTGTGCAAGGACTCTAATGATAGAAAAGAACATCGCTATAAAGTACTGGAAGGAAGCTATCAACACTGCAGTTCATACCTTGAACCAGGTACAACTGAAGAAAGACACATTCAAAACTCCTTATGAATTATGATATGGCTATAAACCCAATATAAGTTACATGAAAATATTTGGTAGCAAGTGTTATATCTTAAAAGAATCCAGAAGAAATAAATTTGATGTGAAAAGTGATGAAGGAATATTCCTAGGATATTCTAGCAAAAGCAAGGCATACAAATGTCTGAACTTATCTACTCACAAAGTCATAGAAAGTATACATGTAAAATTTGATGAGTTTGCAGAAAAGACTGAGGAAGAAAGCAAAAGGGAACCTGAGAACTATAGAAGATTCATTTACATTGAACCTGAAACATTGGCAGACACAACTATCAATAAGGAAGCTATATCTACCGAGCTGAGCACAGTTACCGAGTCACAAACTGAGTCACAGGAAGAAGTTCAAACTGAGTCACAGGAAGAAATTCAGACCGAGTCTCAGCCTGAAGTTACCGAGCAAATATCTACTGAGCCTGAGAAACCTGAAGAAGAGATCCTAGAAGACAACAGCATGAATCATTCAAAAGGCAAGGAACCTATACTAGCCAAATATGTCAGAAGACATCATACACCAGATCAAATCATTGGAAACAAATCAGATGGTACTATGACAAGAAGCAAGCTAAAAGCTACATGTCTGCTTACTAATTTTGAACCTAGAAATATCAAAGATGCATTGGAAAATGAAAGTTGGATTGAAGCAATGAATGAAGAATTAGAACAAATACAAAAGAACAAAACTTGGACTCTTGTACCTAGACCTAAAGATAAGAATGTAATTGGAACAAAATGGGTATTCAGGAATAAGCTGAATGAAGATGGTCAAGTATCTAGAAACAAAGCTAGACTGGTATGTAAAGGTTATTCTCAAGAAGAAGGTATAGATTATGGAGAAACTTTCACTCCTGTTGCAAGATTAGAAGGTGTAAGAACTCTACTTGCTTATGAAGCACACAAAGGATTTAAGGTATATCAGATGGATATAAAATCTGCATTTCTCAATGGAATTCTTGATGAAGAAGTCTACATTGAACAACCTGAAGGTTTTGTTTATCCAGATAAAAGGGACATGGTCTACAGGTTACACAAAGCATTGTATGGTTTAAAACAAGCTCCTAGAGCATGGTATGAAAGACTCCATAACTATTTGATTCAGATTAATTTCAAAAGAGCTAATGATAACAGTAATCTATATATTAAAGAAGGACCGGATGACAAAATTGTATTGGCAGAAATATTTGTGGATGATACTATATTTACAGGGAATGAGGATCAGTGCAAATAATTTTCAGAGCAAATGAACAAAGAATTTGAAATGTCCATGTTTGGTTTAATAAAATTCTTTGTTGGTCTTCAAATTCAGCAAAGCAAGAATGGTATATACATTAATCAATCCAAATACATTAAGGAAATACTTAAGAAGTTTGGTATGGAAGATTCAAAACTAGTTGGTACACCCATGTGTACTGGACTGAAACTTACCAAGAATGATGATTCAAAAGAAGTTGATCAGACCCTATACCGATGTATGATTGGAAAATTGCAGTATGTAGTACATACAAGACCTGATATTGCCTTAGCAGTCGGTATAGTAGCTAGATTCTCAGCAAAACCTAAGGAAAATCACATGATGGCAATCAAAAGAATCTTAAGATACTTAAAAGGAATTGAAGAATATGGTTTGTGGTATAAATTTGGAGGCAATCTAGACTTGAAAGTGTTTACTGATGCTGATTGGGTAGGAAACATTGATGACAGAAAAAGCACAAGTGGTGGAGCATTTTTTCTTGGAAAAAGACTGGTATCCTGGACTAGTAAAAAGTAGAATTGCACATCTCAATCCACAGCTGAAGTAGAATATGTTGCTGCTGCAGTAAACTGTTCAAATATTTTTTGGTTTAAACAGCTATTAGAAGGTATGAAGGTTGAAATCAAAGAACCAGTTGTTATATTTTGTGACAATACCAGTGTAATAAACATATCTAAGAATCCAGTGATGCATTCCAAAACCAAGCACATTGCTATTAAATATCACTTTGTCAGAGAATTGGTGCAGGACAAGGAAATTAGATTAGAATATATTCATACAAAAGAACAGATTGCAGACATTTTTACCAAACCATTACCTAAGGATGCATTTGTGTATCTAAGAGGTAAGTTAGGGGTCATTCCCCTATCCGAGGCTCACTAAATATAGTTTTAGTGATGCATCAACCAGAACATGATTGAAAATCAACTTGTTGATGCAGCATATTCAAGGAATCATTGCATATGAATCATTACTTGAGGTACATTAAGTTTCACCGGTAATATGTGAATTGTCTTTGGCATGTGTTGTCAAAGAGGGAGTGTTTGCTATGTCTTTGCTATTACTTCAAGAAATTTTCAATAATCAGAAGGAAGAATTTTCAGGATAAAGGAAGTTTGCTGACAGAGGGAGATTTGAATCTGAACCGAGCTAACTCTTTCAAATTTCTTATGATATGACATATTGTGTTGCCATCAATGCCAAAGAGGGAGATTGTTGGAAACAATTGTCTGAAGGAAATTGCTACTCAATTATGTATTGTCTTTGATGTCACACAATGTCATAGTCCACAACAACCAGTTACTACCAAGCTCAGTCGGTCTGCCAGACAAGAATATTAGTGCTTACCGAGTCCACTCGGTTATCGAAGAAAAGCAGTGTCTACCGAGTTCACTTGGTTGCCAAAGAAAATTTAGTATTTACCGAGTTCACTCGGTCATCAAAAAAAAGTTAGTGTTTACCGAGTTCACTTGGTCATAGAAGAAAAGTTAGTGTTTACCGAGTTCAGTCGGTTATCGAAGGTAAAAGATTGTCGGTGTTTACCGAGTTCCCTCGGTCTCTGAAAGATTATAGAAAGTTATGGTCACCGAGCACTGTCGGCCCTTGAAGGATTTTTGCAAATAGAGTTTGCTTATTTCAGCCGACTGTTATACTAAATAATGTCAATTTGACAAATCTAAAATCATATAAATAAAAGGTCAAATGTGAAAAGTAAACAAGAAATACAGCAGAAGATTTTACAGAAGAAAAGCAAGAAAGGAGTATGCAAATTTGTGAAGGATGTTCAGATATCCTTGAGGTGCAACAGAGATTTATTCGATCAGAAAGGATCAGACTTATGCAGAATAGAGATCTGTAATCAGCAAGATAGTTGCATTATTATACAGGTCATTTTTCATTGTTACCTTCTTATCATTGTAACAGTGAATTCTAAATCTCTTAACCGAGTTGGTTTAACAACCATATTGTAAATCCTCTAACAAGGTGACAATTCCATTGAATTTTTTTCAAGACCTCTTACCAGGCCACTCCTAGCAGGGTGTTTTAAATCCTCTAACAAGGTCACACCTAACAGTGTGTTTTGTAACCTTTTACCGGGTTGGCTTCTAACCGGGCATCACTTCAGAAAAGTGAAAATCAGTATCTAGATACATTGGTGGTTTTTCCCATATTGGGTTTCCACGTTAAATCTTGTGTCTCTTGTGTTCTTAATTGCTTTCTCAATCATATACATGTGCTGATGAATATCTAAAGATAATTTTGCTAATACTTTCTGCATCTTCAAAGTTACTGCAATCTATTTACCGAGTGCTAAAATAGATAACATTGTTAAGATATCCTAAGGGATCTGGAAAGAATTAATTGTGAAGTGATTTATGGTTGACTGATTCACCCCCCTCTTAGTCACTTCATCCATATTCCATCACTGAGGACATAGGAAAAAATAAAGGGGACCCCGCCGACACATGAAAAACCTAACCACGCACAAGGTAAAGTGAATTTTTAAAAGGCACATGCGAATAAAAGTTTTAAATGGGATGAAAAAGCAACACCAAAATAGAAAAGGGCTAGGGTATTTTGAATTTTTTAAACATCCAACAGCTATATTTTGAAAATTAACAAGTGTTTTAAGCCAGAAACCTAGGAAATACTATAGAGACCAGAATAAAAAGGGGTAGAACCATGAAATTTTTACCAGTGCTAACAGTGGCTCATATTAGGGGATGCATGCCTCTTGCAGGCATGGCAAGGATTTAGAATCATTGGGAGAGCAGACCAACTCAAAATTATGACCTAGAAACAAAACACAGACAAACTAAAAATAGGGAAAAACCTAAACTACTGTTCATGGAAAAGATTCTTCAGGAGAAGTAAAACTTTAGAAATTGTCCATGAATAGGCAATTCCAAATTACCACTAGTTAAGTCCTTCAAGACATAAGAATCTATCACCAATTTGTTTTCAATAAGATAAGGGCCCAACCAAATTGGATCAAATTTTCCATGCTTCCCCTTATCTTCCAACCTTGCTTTCCACATTGGGACCAGGTCATCAATCTCAAAACTCCTTTGAGTAATCCTTCTATCAAATAAGTTCTTACATTGTCTCTGCAATGCCTCATTTCTTTCATGTGCATCCCTCCTTACCTCTTCCAATTAGATCAGTTCATCCATTCTCACTCTCATCTCATCATTCAAATCTTCATCATATGCTTGAATAAACGTATACATCTATAATAAGTTATTCTGAGGCAATCTAGCACTTATTCCATAAACTAGGTCAAATGGGGCACAACCTATGGCTTTCTTTATAGTTACTCTGTCAGCCCATAATGCCCACCATAACTTTGAGTCCCAGGCTTTCTTATTTCTATCCAACACCCTCTTGAGAATTTTAATAAGACATTTATTACTGGATTCAGCCTGGCCATTTCCTTGTGGATGGTATGGGGAAGAAAATGAAATGTGTATCCCATATTGCTGACAAAAATCACTAAACTCCTGTGATCTAAAACAAATTGCATTATCAACCACAATTGTCTCTGGGCAACCAAATCTAGTGAGGATATTCTGCATCACAAAATCAGTCACAACCCTACTAGTGACCTTTCTAGTAGGGATAGCTTCAACCCACTTCGTAAAATAGTTTGTTGCCACTAGTATGTAGGAATGTCCACCACTAGACTTGTTTGGAATTTCACCAATGAAATCCATACCCCACTTCTGGAAAGGAGCTTAAACTGCAACAAGTTTGAGTGGAAAATTTCCATTGAATTTCAACTTCCCAGTAAATCTTTGACATGCATCACATTTTCTTACAAACTGATGGGTATCCTTAAAAACTATAGGCCACCAAAATCCAAACCTAAGGATCTTGTGGGCTATGGTCTTTGCCATGTAATGTCCTCCACACACACCTTGGTGCATTTCCTTTAATAGAGCCTCAGACCTCTCATGGTCTATGCATTTTAGCAATACTCCTTCATTGCTTCTCCACCATAACTTACCATGTATAATAGCATACCTTGCAGATTGCAACTTGACAGTTCTTCTTCTATTTTCATCCATCTCAAGGGGAAGGACTAATTTCTGCAAGTGACCAATGCCATCACTGTACCAATCACAACAATCCATATCACAAATATATGGCCTTTGTTCTTCTTCTAACATATTTATATGATTTGTAATTAAATTGCTTTGTGCCATCAACTTTGCAAGACCTAAGCCTCTTACCAATTTTTTCATCTAGATATCAATATTAAATTCTTGGATCTGGTTGATCCATCTACATCTTCTCCCTGAAACTTCTTGTTGCACTAATATATCCTTAATTGCAGCACTAGGAACATAAGCAACCACCCTAGCTCTCATAACGTAACATCTAAAAGCCTTGACTACTTTGACTAAGGCATAAGCCTATTTCTCATTAATATCATATTTCAATTCTACTACTTGTAAGGATTTACTAAAAAATGATATGGGTTGTTCATATCCCTCTGAATTCTTTTGCAATAAAACTGCTGCAATTGTATGATAAGAAGAAAAAGAAAATATCTGCATGGGCTTACCATAATCAAGTGTTCTCAAAATAGGAGCATCCTTGATGGCCTTTTTGATACTTCTGAAAGATTCATCTGCTTCTTCATTCCATTCAATCTTTGCCTCTTTTTTCAACATCCTAGAGATAGGGATACTAATTTCTACAAAATTTGTAACAAATCTCCTTAGAAAATTCACCTGCCCAAAGAAATACTGTATTCCTTTAACATTTCTAGGTGGTGAGAGCTTATCTATAGTCATAACCCTTTCAGGGTCAATTTTTACTCCATCCTTGGACACAATATGTCCTAAGATCTTGCCTTCCACAACACCAAAAGAACACTTCTTTGGATTCAAAGAAATCCCATACTCCAAAGCCCTGATAAAAATCCTCTGAAGATGTTCACAATGTTGATCTTCCTTATCTGAATATGCTGTGAGGTCATCCTGATACACCACTACAAATTTGTTTATAAAGTCTACAAAGGCTACATCCATAGCTCTCTGAAAAGTAGCTCCTGCATTTGTTAGACCAAAAGGCATTCTAACATAAACATATGTTCCCCAAGGGGTAGTGAATGCAGTCTTAAATTGTTCTAATTCCTTGACCATGACCCGATTATATCCAGAGAAACCATCCATCATGGACATTAACTTTGATCTAGTAACCTTTTTCAACATATTCTCCATATTAGGCAAACCATAATTGTCCTTCAAAGAATTGACATTCAAATACCTAAAATCAACACATAACCTAATGTCACCATTCTTTTTCCTGACTGGAACCAAATTTGACACCCAAGTAGAATGTTTGACAGGCTTAATAATGCCAGCATCCATCATCTTTTTAAGTTCATCTTGCATTTTTGGTGCCAAAGTAGGGTTCACAGGCCTTAATTTTTTCCTAAAAGGTTTAGTGCCTTCCTTCAATGGTATTTCATGTTGGAATAAATCTTCTCTATAGGCTTTCAAATCATCATAAGACCATGCAAACACATGTCTAAATCTTCTGAGAAGATCAATCAGATTTCTCCTAGTTCTTGGGGATAAACACTTACCTATGTAAACATTTTTGGGCATTTGATTTGTTCCTAAATTTATTTCCTCCAAATCATTTACCTTATCAACAAATTTAGAAAGAACAGTCCTTTCCTTATTATCAAATGCCCTCTCAAGAGAAACCAATCCCTTTGGGATTCTATTTGACCTTAATTGCAAAACTTCCCTCCCAAGGACATTTTCTTTTCCATCTTTGATGTCAACATAAGTGCTGAAATCCATCTCTTGACCATCGAAATGAGATTCACACTGCAAAAATCTTAATATGTCTTGATCATCAGAAAATACTTGCCAATTCTCAATATTATCTGGGATAGAAGGCTTGGACTTACACTCAATTTTGGATATCCCTACAAAGGTAATATCTTCTGGCCTTAAAGTTATGTTTGCTAACAAGTCAGCCATCCTATTTTGGCTTCTATCCACCCAATCAATACCAAAGGCACTAAAACCTTCAATTTCATCCCAAACAACATTTCTATATTGTTTCAGCCTTTGATTCTTAGATGCATACTTTGATCTAATCTAAGAAATCACTAACTCAGAATCACCAATCACCCTAAGATGTTTGATTCCATGTTTTGATTCTTGTCTCAAACCAATCAGTAGGGCCTCATATTCAACAACATTATTTGTGCAAGGGAACAAGTGAGTGAAAGAAAATTTAAAAGTCTTACCACTTGGGGATATCAATAGTGCTCCTACTCTAGCACCTTCTTTAGAACTTGCTCCATCAAAATACAGGGTCCATAATACATTACCTTCTACCTTGTTACTTCTTGCATCTCTCTCTCCTGAACTTGGAAAGAACCAATGTCAGTGTCTACAAAACAATTCATATTGTCCTCTTCATCCTCCTCAATCATATGTGGAGTTCTAGCTTCCCTTGAAACTTTCACACTTTCACCTTCAATGCTAAAAGTGGCAAAGGACAAGTCACATTGAATACTTCCTCCCATGGAGGCACTCCACTTTCTAGATAACAACATTCCATATTGAGGGGGAATGTCAACTACAAGAACACTCATAGTTAATTGTTTGTCAGGAAATGCGGCTAATTTATAAGGCAAAGCCTTAATGGTAACAATAACTGGCACCTCTCTTGAGTCCATAGCTTGGCATCTTCCATGAGGTGTATCAACCTTTAGTCCTAGTGACTTCATGATCTCTGTGGGCATGACAGTGTTTGATGCTCTAGAATCAATCATACAATTCTTCAATAATTTTCCATTTATCATAAGGGACAAGAAAAAAGGATCAACAACCCCTGATGCAGTATTTACAATGTTTGCATCCAAATACCTCTGAGGAATCTCAGAGACAATTTCTTCATTTTTACTATCAGGTGTGTCATCTAAAGTAGCCACATGCTTGTCACCTCTGTTCATTTCTTGGACTTTTATGGAAGAGGCACCATTTACCCAATCCAAGGCCTTAACCTTGTGCTCTTCTATTCTCATCATTTCTAACAATGGAACCTTGACAATTATTTGTGAAAGAAATTTAGTCATATCAATGGGAACATAAGAATGGTTGCCCATATCTTCCATAATCTCAAAGATACCTTTATCCTCTTTTTGGACAATCAAGTCAGAGTTACTCTTTTGTACAAATTCATCTTCCTTTTGAGGTATGGGGACAGCTACTTCTGATGTCCTTACTTTACCCTTAGGTATTGCAGTAGGCCCATTCTTCTTTTTTATTTTAACCTGACTGACAACACCAGTACCCTTTTCCTTTTTCTCATGTTTTTGTGTGTTCCTTTCAGAATTCTTGATAAACATGCTACCTGGTTTACCACTTATACCTTCAACTGTCCTACTTCTCAAATTGTAATTACTCCTAGCTTGAGTGACCATGTCTGCAGTGATTTGAGCAATTTACTCATCAGATGGTCTCCTTAAAGAAACCTTCTCCTCACATTTTACCACACCACATCCAACATCATCAAACTCTTCATCTTCTTCATCAGAGTCAATCTCATCCCCTACATGTGAAGAAGTCATTCCACAACCATTCTTATCATACTTCTCTTCTTGTTCTTGGTTCTCTTGTAAGTTCAAAGAAATAACACAATACTCAGGGTCATGAGGAGACTGACAAGTAGCACACCATGGGATATCATCAGTCATATTAACTAAATTTCTTTGCAAAGGATCAAGAATCCTATCATCAAGCCTATCGCTTTTAACTAGAAAAATGGGCTTGACATCCTTCCACTGAGTATTGTATGGGTAATTCTGCATTCTTGGTTGCCTACTAAAATTACTTGAAGCTTGTCTGTCATTTGTGGCAACCTTATTGTTTCTTTTTTCATCAGGCTTTAGACTCTCTAAAGCACTTAGAATCTGCTTTAGATTGTCCTCCTCCTTAGGCTTAAAATTAGCAGACCTTCCCATTTCTTTCTTGTTTTTCACTTGAGGCCTATAATCCTCTCTTCTCCCTAATTTTCCTAATATTCTTCTATTACTTTCTATGTTTATGGCCAACTTGTAAGCTTCCCCAAGATCTCTAGGGTTCTTATCCCTTAAGAGGTAACCCATCTTTGCATCAAAAGAATTTAAGTATGTCACAAGACACACCCTATCATCTAATCTGATAACTTGCAGTAGCCTATGCATATCCTTTTGGAATCTTATATTAAATTCAAGGACCTCCTCATTCTGATTTTTCTTTATGTTATTGAATTCATTCAAGATGAAACCCTCATTTGTTTTATCTCCATAATGTTCCTTGAAACAATTCTTGAATTCATTCCAAGATCCTATACTAGCATGGGGCAATTCTCTAAACCAATCCCTAGCATCCTCAGTCAGAGATTGTACAAATAACTTCATTACAACATCATCAGGCTCAACATTATAGTCATCTATTACATCCATAAAAAATTTTAGATGTTCTTCACATGTAATGACATTGTTTCCAATAAACTTAGGGAGTTTCTTTCTAATTTCATCAGGAATAACATTAGGATATCCAAGAATACCAAGAAAGATAAGTTGTTTGTACCTTTCATGAATAGGAACTCCATGTGGTGGATCCATTCCTTGAGCTGTAGATGTCCTTATGTTTGAACCATCAGGAATTTTAGCAGCACCTGGAATACCATTTGTTTGAGCTGCAAGGTCACCATGATTTCCACCTTGCGCCAAGAAAGAAGTAGCAACATTTGAAGGCCCTGAGGTATGCTTGAGAAAATCAATCTTCTTCCTCATTTCTATAGCAGTAGCCTCCAACTCTGCCTTCTCGAGTTCTTTATCCCACATTTCTTTCTCCTTTCTAGCCTTCTCAAGGTCTGCATCTAATCTCAACCCTTGATCTAATGGGTTTTCCACATGAATCTATTCACTAATCTACACTCCAATAGTTTTTTGTTTGCCGTTATCTCTAGGCCTAGTTATATCATGTGTTTTATACACAATAGGCTATTCCTCTACTCTTTTAGGCTCTAGGAAAAATTTAATTGCCTCCAAATCTAACAAGTACCTCTTTAGCTGATTAGCCCTTATCATGGCTTCTCTTACTTTATCTTCTTTATCTTTTTCTCTTTGTTTCCTGATGGCAAGTTGTTCTTGGACCCTTCTTTCCAATTCATAGACCTCTTCAAAGATCTCTTCTGATTCCGAGAGAGTAGTCTCAGACTCATCATCTCCCACTTGAATTTCATCCTCATACTGGTTCAATCCCAAATCAACAACCTCTTCATATTCTGAATTATTTTCTTCTTGACCAAGCTTGATTTGAGTCCCTTGTCTTGTATCTTTCTTATTTCTTCAAGTATGAGAGACATTTCTTCTCTTCTTTCCTCCCCTTGTTTGACTAGGCCTAGAAGTACTTGGAATACCTTCCTCCATTATATCTTTAGGATGCTCTTTTCTTTGAGACCTAGTAGCTCTATAACTCATTTTATAAAATAAATCCACTAACTAGCACTACTACAGAGATGTTTAAGTTGCCACTCAAGTATATTGGGAATATTACAATACAACTTCCTCACTTTACAGAATACCCAAATGAGCTAGATAAGACAAGGGACAAGAATAACCCTGTTTCTTACAATGATGACCCACTGGTTACAATAAACTTGTGTAACATTTCCCTAGTAGAGTCACCATCTTGTTGGTGTTCAAAATAATGCTTATGCTCCTAGGCTACCAATATACGCTCAGATAGATTTTAGGAATGGTTAGCTCCAAAATGTATAGGGATCTTAGGGTAACTAGACCAACTATAGGGACAAGACTGCCCTCTTCTACTTTAGGCTCTGCAAAACCAAGGTGGGTGCACCTAACCTAGTGAAAATTATACTTCACACACCAAAAACTGGGTCTAAACAATAGATTGAATAGTAAGAAAGTGCTAAATGCTAACCTCACATTCATTGAATCTCCATTACTATAGGGTAGAACATTACAACCAAAGACTTCAAGTTTAGGAATGGTTCTTAATTTATGTGTTTGAATCATAACAACCTCAATCAATATATGTTAATAAAGAAGTACTCATCTAGGCCAGTGCCTCATCCATTGGGCAGAATCTCTTAGACAAACTATACACACACACCAAAGTATATCTAAGATTCAAAGCTATAAACACATTTACAATCTCCTTTACTACTTATAGAATATCCCTACATAGACAAGAGATAAATCTATGTCCCATCTAGAGCATTATTTCATCTAATCCTAGATCAGAACTCAAGCATGAAGACACATACATAAATTAATATGCAATGAACTAGAAAGTTCAAAATCTATCTGCGTTGACACAAAGGAGAGAGAAGAATCATGTATCTGCATTAAGTATGAAGAATCCTCAAGTGTATACAATCAGTCCAAGCAAACCATGCTTGCAAATTATAGCTTAGACCTGCAACTTTCTTTCTACTGTCAACAAATACTAAAACAAATCATTACAATTCAAATTGAGAAGAGGACTCACAACCAAAAGATTTGAATACCTAACTCCCCATAACCTTGAATGATCATAAAAATTTCCTTTATACTATGATAACAATACAAGAATAATGATCATTCCCAATTCAAAAATTCAAAACCACCTAACACCACTAAGGAGTTAACACAGACATGATAGGGACCAAGCCGCAGCTAGTAAGCTCAAAATAGCTCAATTTCAATAGCTATCTAGTCTTGTACTGGTCCCAAGTACAAAATCATCACAAAACCCCAAGAAATCTAGCCAAAATGACCCCTACAACACATCTTGAGTACTACCTCATTTACTTTCTCATGGAAAGACTCTCCTCTGCAACTACCCATGGTAGCCTGGACCACACTGCAACAGTTGACAACCATTTTCACCCACTCTAGCTGCTCAAAAATTGAATTCTGGTACTTTCTATCATTGCAAAACCTTTGCAAAAATTTGAATTTGAAAATAAATGGTCACTTTATGGCGCCTACAATAGATCGGTGGTCCCTATTTAAAACTGATTCAACTTTAAGTCCTGACCGTCAGATCCTTCCTTTTCGCGGGCTTAGTGATTTATCTTTTTAAAAAGAACCTCAGTCACTTTTGGTGAACTAGCAACTGAAGGGTTCTGCCAATTCACAAAACATTTTATACTACCACTAAAAAATTTAGCAATTACGCAACCCTCCTCCACTGAATTTCCAGACTCTTTAGAATACTACCAAATCTTCTTGCGAAAGAGCGAAACCCCTGAAACTTATCAGAACTGCTAGATAATTTTATTCGGACTACCAACAAATTGAGAAACTAACTGGGCCCACATCTAGAAGATCAACGGTCATCTCAACTTTTCATAGACCTCTAAGAGTCTATCAGACCATATGCCATTCATCGATTAAGAATCTTACTGTGCTTGAAAGAAAATTGGCCCCACTGACACAATATAGTCAGCAACATGTGGACCAATCAAAACACTTTGAATCAGCTCCACCTGACACCAGGACCATCACCAAAGATACATTTGAGACAAATGAGATCAATGGCTGGTGTAAGATCTCAAGCCTGTAATAGATTCCATGAGAACTTACACCCGTCGTTGGATGGATTACGGATGTTAGGACCCTCTGACCCATCAGAAAATCAAGTCCCACTGACACATGCTGAGTTGTTTACCCGTGGACCAATAGGAAAATGTTGACATGGTACACCTAGTAGTTAGGACCCACCGAGAACTTTATACCACCTGGAAGATCAGACAGCTGGCACAAGATTTGAAAGGCTCCAAAGATTCTATGTGCTTATATGCCAATCGTCAATCAGGAATCATGTGATTGAGATACCAGGCCCGCCGTGCCTTATAGGATATTTTGATGAATGATAGACCACCACGTGAGCCTACCTGGTAGTGGACCTACTTGCATTGAAAGGGTTACATCATGGAAATGAATCAAGGGCCATCTTAAGTTTGAAAGCCTCTGACACATCTCATGAGAAGATACGCCCACCGTCAGATGAAGATACTATCAGAGAGGGGCCCAAGGAAAAAATGAAGTCAAGAACTTAGGAAAAATTAAAACATGACTTAGGGAAATATTAAATCACTGCTGGGCATGCAGACTTAGGAAAAAATAACTGAGGACATAGGAAAAAATAAAGGGGACCCCGCCGACACATGAAAAACCTAACCGCGCACAAGGTAAAGTGAATTTTTAAAAGGCACATGTGGATAAAATTTTTAAGTGGGATGAAAAAGCAACACCGAAATAGAAAAGGGCTAGGGTATTTTGAATTTTTTAAATGTCCAATAGCTATATTTTGAAAATTAACAAGGGTTTTAAGCCAGAAACCTAGAACATACTGCAGAGACGAGAATAAAAAGGGGTAGAACCATGAAATTTTTACCAGTGCTAACATTGTCATGACATTTTTTTATGAATTTTACAAACCCTAGACCAAGCAAAGCACTTACAAGGAGACTAAAACAAAAATTGGACAAAAACCTTAGAAAATTAAGAATATACCCAACAGGTTCCAAATAGGGGATTTATCTATAGGTAAAGATGTTGTGGACCAAATCCATGAATTCCTAAGACAATTGAGATTTCCCTCTGGTAAAGCAAGGATGTATGACCTTGAAGACTTCATTAGAGTAGTATTGAGAGAAATAAGGAATCATAATTTGGCTCTAAATTAGCCTATGGTAGAGGAGAATGTTATTATAAATATTTTTAGTAAAGATACCTATGAAGAGAGAACCTGTAAATGGAATAATATTGTAAGGGTAGAGGAACAATTGAAAAAGGCAAACCCTACCTTCCCTGGTTTCTTTCCTGATCTCAAATACATTCGGAGAATCAACATGTGTATAGATAATTACAAAGATATTATGTCTAAATTGCCAGACATCCCTGAGGATAAGGAGGAGGAAAGAATAAACGCTGAGGAAGTTGAACTTGATGTGGTGTTTATGGTAGAAATAGAACAAGCTGAGCAATCCATATCTGACCAAGGGCCATCAAAGAAACAAAAGTTGATGAATGTACCACAAAAGGCAAGGTAAAAGGAACTACAAATCCTACAAGGTAATAGACATTACTTTGTTGACTTAAGACAAAAAATTTTGACATCAATGGTAGATGAGGGAGAAAAGGCCCTAGATGAGTTAGAGTTGGCTACAGCTAGATTGGATGATAGGGTCATCCAAGCTAAAGAGTTTACAGATGATGATGAATTCATCAAGTGTGATGAGTTTAAAATTTTTCTCTTTAGAGTTAAGAAGGATGAATTAACACTGTCTTTGAAACCAGGGGAATCACAGGAAAAAACTATTGAAATGATTGAAAAATTACAAGCCTATGATCCCAACAGTGAAACATTAACTATGGAGGAGGCAAGAGATCTTGTAAAGAGAAGTGGCATGTTGCTGATCCCTGGATGGGACTTGGAGTCCTCATTGCTAATGGACCAAATCAAGGGTCAAGATAAAGTTGTAGCTTATGAAGATTTTGGCCCTGATGGACTACAGAGGGGTTCTAGATTCAATAAGGACACTAAGACACTAGCATTATGGTGTGTAGCCCCATAATCTAGTAAGCCTAGATTGGTTGACATCCAAGACATAGCATAAGGTAGCCAATTAATATGGAGGTTGCAGGATACTACAGGATCAGAGATATCAAATCTCCTACATCATGCATCCTCCATGAATAAAGCAGTGCTTGAGGACTTGAAGAACAGGCTAGCCAAGACATTTAGAGATTATGTGTCTACTAGAAAAAAGTTTTAAGAGGGACTAAAGAAGAATTTTTTCTTGGATAAGACTATGAAGGAGCTAAAAGATGAAATAAATACTCTAAAAAATTAGTCCAGGGGAGTTACAAAAGTCTATGATGTAGGGGGGGTCCAAACTAAGCATAAGGGGGGCTTAGCTCCAGAACTTGCAACAGAAAAGATAATAATGGAAGTTGATTAGCCTGAGCCTGCTGATACTAGAATTGCTGAAAATGAGACTTTGAAGAAGGTGCTATTACACATAGTAAATATTTTAAAAGGGAAGTCTCAAATCCTTCATAGTACTTTCATTTCTTTGCAGGGGACAAAATATCAATGTTCTAATGCCTTGTCTATACTAACCCCATTATTTAATACTTGGGACCCATACTTGAAATTCTTTGATAGGTTAGTTTTACTAATGGGGAAAAAATGGAGTTACGTGACAAAATAATTCATGTTAAGGAAATGGTGTTATTAGTAAAGGATTTGTATGCATTTTTCACTAGCAAGTTACAAAATGTTCATGCAAAGCTTAAGGTTTTTGCTGAAGAGTCTGAAGGATATATCCCTACTACTGTGGACAAAGAGGGACACTTGAAGGAATGACTAGAGTGGGTTGATTCTTTCAACCAAATTTTGGAATGTAGCAAGGTGGATTCTTATTTTGTTGGTGATGCTAACATTTCAACTTTTTATGAAGTTGTGGATGAATTGTACAAGTAGGAGATTGACATGAATAAGTTTTTTACTGAATCTTGATCCATAATAGATGCCAAGTGGAACAAATGCCTTGAAGACTTGGAGATAGTTAGAGAGGTAACTTGGCCATCAAAGAGGGAAATTTTCATGTGGGAAAATATTGGAGAGATTCAATCCTTGGCCTTGCCACATTGACATGGATGATGGAAGTAGTTGAGAAAGTTCTGCTATTAGATGAAGAGCCAATAGAGGGAGGTCAGTTAATTCGAATAGGGTATCTTATGTTTGTGGTTCACCTACTGTGGATACACCTTTGGTGCAAATCAAGACTAATTTTGAAGAATCCAGGCTGACAGCTATCACTCTAATAACTATTTCCAAATGCCAATGTTAGTTTTTATTTTTTGATCATTGATCATATTCACTGATCATTGACATTGATGTATAAATTTCAAGGAATTTTTAGTTAATACAAATATAGAAGGATATTTTGTAATTTTTTGATATATCATAGAAGTCTAAGACTTTGTCTCTATCCTCTCACCTCTAAGTCTGGTTACTAGTACTATGATCATTGATTCTTGAATTTGAAATTTCGATGTATAAATTTCAAGGAAGTTAAATTTAATACATGGATATTTTATAATTTTCAATTTTTTTGTCACTGTGCCTATGTAATTTTGTAAAGAGCTCATTGGCTCAAGTCAAGAATCTCAATTCTAATTAAGTAAATGCTTAGTATTAGGAAATTAGGAAATTGACAAATAATAAATTGACTAATGAGTATGAACTATGAACTATAACAAATAAATTATAATAAATTGACAAATGACAATTTCTAAGAAATTAGGAAGCTTTGACCATGTTGGTAGTATTTTCAATTTTCACAATTGCTTTGAGAATTTCTTGCAATTTTCCTCCCCAAGGCCTAAATTTTGATCAAAATGTTAAAACCCTAAGTGCTAGGTTGAGATATGCTCTAAAGTCTAAAAATCCAATAAACCCTAGAAAGGCTCAGATCGGTTCTATTCCGTCGTTACTTTTTCAAGTCACTTAAAAGAACCTTTAAGCATGTACACGCTACTAACAGACCATCGGCAATGTTCTGAAGTAATGCTGGGTTGTTTTGTAACTTCTCAATGGTTAAGTGGTTAGGATGCTAATGGGTCCCAAACTTTCAAGGGACTCCCGACTAACGTCCTACGTAACTTCAGAAATAAAGAGATAGTTAGTTAAAAGTCACATTGTATAACAGTTGTAATCACCTAAAAATGGTCATCTAGACTATTAGCCCTTTGCTAGCATTATTTGCTAAAATCATCAATTTCTTATTCTTGATCAAATCCTAGCTCTATCATTTATTCAATTATTTTCCTTGGGTTAACCATCTTATCCTAAGTATTTATTTAATTAAAAGGAATTTTCTCCCCTTTTATTAAATAAAAAGCCTCCACTTTTCCTCTTATCCTAAGTTGCACAAATAAAACATTATTCTTATTTTATAAAAAGGGAAAAAGCACTTTTTGTCTCATATGGACACAAAAGTCAACTCTTATTTTCTCATTGGAGGATACTTGTGCACATGGATTTCTCCTCTTTCAAGCTCCATCATTGATTAAATCTTTTTCCTCTTAATCTCCATGGTCCATTCTTTCTCATTTCTTATAAAAGGAGAGCTCTCTTCTCATTTTAGGATGAATCTTTTTATAAGAATTTGCAAATAGAAAAGATTGAACCAAGGATTTAGAGGTTGAAGAAAAACACAAGAGAGATAATATGAATGCAATGATGGATTGAATAGATCCAATGAATTCACCTTGAATGATTGATTGATGAATGAATGAAAATGATTACATAATAGGCCTCCTTATATAGGAAAGGCAATAAGAGAGAATGATAAGGAGCTGATAAGCTATCACCTATGCTAGGTGTAATCACATGTCCACCAAATGTGGATCATCCTCCATTATGCAATAAAGTATGTGCAATGGATTAGGATGATAATGTGATAAGAGCATGAAAGGTGGATCTAGCACCAAAAGTGGAATTCCTCCTACACCATGTGCTTAATAGATGTGCACACTCCTCAGTGTCTCAATCACTAACTACTTTGCAATGCATTATCCTAAGTAAGATTAAGTTAAGTGTAATTAGGAATATTTAATTACACCAACACCCCCCTTAAGTGCAAATTACGGAATGCACTTAAACTCACAATGCAAGATGGTTCCTAGAAAATAGGCCATGTTAGGTACCCATGTACAAAATGTAATACATGAAATGCATAACTCTCATAAAGTGGAGAAAGAGGGAAAACCTCATGGGAAAACCCTCCCCCAAAAAGAGAGAAGAAAACAAGATGCATGGATGGATGGAGTGCTCAAGACCCCCCAAGAACTACATACATCATGTATATACAAAGAATTATGCCCCCATAAGAAGGATAGTTGGACACATGATATCCCCCCCCATAATGTAGAAGCTCCCATGTTGATGAAGAGTACCTGCAAACAATAGTTCAACCAATGCTTACAAGAAACATGTCTCCCCTTAGGAAGAAATAGATACATCAAATGATGAAGAAGCCAATCCTTGTGCAAATGGAAGGAGGAAGAAGATGAAGGTCTCCATGCATGAATCTCTAAAGACTGAATAGGTCTCTCCAAGCTCAAAGAATCTATCACCTCATGTGACAAATCAAATGAAGAAGGAGAAGAATCAAGAGTGCCAATCTCCAAAGAATCTATCACCTCATGTGACAAATCAAATGAAGAAGGAGAAGAATCAAGAGTGCTAATCTCCTAAGAAGGTGAAGAAGTATCCCCAGCTATGATGAAACTATCATCAAGGGAAAGAGAAACCCCCTCATGTATGTCTTCCAAATCTGCATCATGAGAATCAATAAGTGTTGAACATACATTCAAGTAGTCATCACATTCTACAAGATTTGAAACACTATGATCATCCTGCTGAATAGTAGAGCCCATGTCTGAAGAAGAAGGAGGTGGAGGAGTAGGAAGATCAACACTTGTCTAAACAACAAAATGATTCAAGTGCCCAAAGTTCTCCTCATAATTATCCCTTGGAAAATGGATGGGTACATCATGTCTATCATCATCATTATCAATAAAATTAGTAAAGGAATACAAGTGGGATGTATGATCAACAACTCCCATAGCTATGACATCTCTAGTCTCCATGTCCCTAATGTAGACATAATTAGGAGTGAACTCAATAATTTTACCTTGTGCCCCATGTGTAATTTGGTAAGTAGAAAGGAGATTAGTGGTCAAGGATGGTACACAAAGAACATCATTAAATGTCCCCTCTCCCATAGGAATAGAACCTTTCCCACAAACTCTCATGAATATGTTGTTACCCATCAAAATATTAGGAGAATTACAAGGCTCAATAGAAGAAAACATATCCATAGAAGATGCCATATGATGTGATGCACTTGAATCAAGAAGCCATTTACCTTGCTGGGGATGTGTGGAAGCCATGAGTGCTTGTCCTTTACCTTTATCTTTGGATGATGATGGAGATGTAGAAGCTACCAAATGTGTAGAAGAAGGAGCAGACATTGCTAAGGGAAACTTAATGTTATGTTTCTAAATAATGTGAGTTATCTTATCAATCTTCTTTTGAAAACACTTATGCTCATCATGTCCTAACTTTTGACAATATGCACATTTATCTCTCTTTCTTCTAGATGATTCTTCTCTTGAAGAGGACTTGAATTCAGTACTATTTGGTGAAGAAGATTCATTACCTTTGTCATGAGGCTTAGGATCCCCATGATATTTCTTTCCTTTTCCATTAGAAGCCTTTGATGTAGACTCACTTGTAATCAATGCTTGATGTGTGGAAGGATTCAACTAACCCATCTGTGCCAACTTTTCTTGTTCCCTTGTGAGTTGTGCTGCAAATTCATCAAGAGAGGGAAATTTGTATGCACTACCAAGAGCATCCATAGTAGCATAGAATGTAGAAACAAAGATTGAATAATCAGGACCAAGCTTGGAAAGAATAGAAAAGATTAATTGTTCATCCCCTTTAAAAATGCCACATGAAGAAAGCTCCAATCTAATAGAATTGAACTTATAGAAAAAATCTTGAATATTGTCAAAATCACTAGGATTAAGACCTATGAGATCATTCTCTAATCTGAATTTTCTCATTCTATCAGGTTTACCAAAGATTCCTTCCAATGTGACCCAAGCATCATGAGGATGTGTGCAAGATGCAATATGAAAGTGCAAGTCACGAGAGATGGATGATCTAAGAGAGCCAAGTGTTTTATCCCTTCTATCAAACCATTTTTTCCTTTCTGCAACACCTATTTGAGGTTCTTGATCCTGCCCAAGAGTCATTCTAAGCAATCCAAGACTCAACAAATGATCACTTAAAGAAACTTTCCATTCATGGTAGTCATATGGAGTGAGGATTTTAACCTTTGAATTATCCATATTAACACCAAATAATGACTGATAACTACTGATAACTTCTTCAAATGACTGATGCAAATCAGAAAACTAAAATCCAAGAATTAATCAATTGCAATTATAGCCCCAAAATGTGTTAGAAATAGGAAATATTGAGAGGGGGGGGGTGAATTAGTATTTCACAAAAATTTTCTTTTGCCCACTTATGGATATAACAGATTACTTTAGTGCATAAAAAGATTATCAAGCTAATTAACAAACATAGCAGTAAATAGAAAGAACTCATAACACATCATATGTTCTCGAGGAAACCCTGGCCAAGGGAAAACCCCAGTGGGGATGGTACCCACAAAGATCACTAATCAAAAGTATCCTGTTAGGGATATTGGACCCTATTAGGAGTCAATTTACAATATATAGTAGATCTATCCTGGTTAAAGGACTTTAGGCCTTGTTAGAAGCCTTAACCCTGTTAGGAGTTAGATTACAAAACCTGATCACCAGCTGAGCTCACTGCCCAAATAGGTAATACGAAATGTTTCTGACTATAATATGGTACTTCTTAAAACTTTACATCAATAGCCTTTGCTGCTATCACAATATACAACTATCGCAAGTTATCTTTTCTTTCTTTTTACATATCACTTCTCTCTTTCATTACATTTCAAGTATGCCTAATATATGAGTTATTAAAACTAATAACTTTACATGGTCAACTTCCAAAATCTTTATCCAAGAGTAAACATCTAGGATTTTTTCCCTTCATAATGTTAAGTCATTATTTTGACAAGCAAAAATAATCCCTTAACTCTTTCGCTAAAACTGTCTCCAAAATTGTTCTGTCTGCAAAAACTATCTTCGGTAAACTTTGAATAACTTTGTCCGTACTACTCCAAAATTTATGTGCACTGAGATGGGGTATCCTCATACTCTA
Source organism: Chamaecyparis obtusa (assembly GCA_027943335.1). Lineage (NCBI taxonomy): Eukaryota > Viridiplantae > Streptophyta > Pinopsida > Cupressales > Cupressaceae > Chamaecyparis > Chamaecyparis obtusa. Next base: position 7,977,996 of record BSBK01002231.1, read on the forward strand.
TAGAAGCTTTAGTTAACTACACAAACAAAAATATTTCTCCAGTGGACGGTGCCAACTAAATCTTCATCGGGTGCTCTGTCAGGATCACTGTATCCATACTTAGACAATTTTTTTCTTCAACTTGCCATACTTTCTTTCCAGATTCTGCACTCTCAATAGAGATCATATGTTGGCATAATGACAACATCTATGCATCCACATTAGCCAAATTTCCAACAATCTCCCCCTTTGTCATTGGTGGCAACATATGGGAAAAATTGGCTAAGTGTGCAAACAAAACTTCAAAAACACTTATACAAAATTGTAGCCAAAAGTCATACAATATCATACTCCATAGAATAGCTCCCCCTATGAGTATCCTTCCTCAACATATATTCAATTTTCTTCTATCTCTCCCCCTTTGACAATAATGACAAAGATAGGGTGTACAAAAATTTCAAAAACTTTATACCTTATTATCAGTTATTGCAAAGCTGGTAGGCTTGCAACACAATCACCAAACTCTAACTTCCAAGATTCAAAATCTTTCTCCCATATCTTCTTGATGGATTTAGAAACATTGAGTAGAGTACTCAATCCGTATGCTACTGTCTGACAAGCTTGCAGGGAATTGAAGCTAAACTTCTGAAATGATGTCTTTGCTGAAAGACACTGCTCAATTTGATCTTCAACAATTGATATCTTGATTGAGACATGCTCTCTCAAGATGTTAACCCTGATCATCTTTCTATTCTTCTCCTTTGCTATCATTCTGATTTCATCTTTCAATTTCCTTATGCTCTTCTCTACAGAACTTATCTTGACATTAGGGCTTGTCAAGGTGTTTGTCTCAACTGTAATAGCATCTAACTTCTCTCTGATCTTCTTATCCTCTTCAACTGTTAGGATTTATGATTTAGTGCATTGTATGCACAAATTATTTCCTATCTCAAAATGTCTCCTCAAATTCTTTATGCATACATCTAAACTACCAATATCATTCTGAATATTTACACTTATATTTTGTTGCATTTCTGCTTCAAAGTCTTCCTGAACTTTTATTTTAGCAATATCCTTCAAGTTAGAAAATTTAAAGTCAAAAGAATTCATTACTAATTGAGCTTTCTCAAGTGGATCTGATTCAGATACCTTAGTGCTGATCACACTCTCAAGTTTCTCTATCAAAACTCTAACTTTGCCTTCAAGGTCTTTCACCTTCTTATTCTTTCCAATAATTTTATTCAGAGATGTGATGAACTCAAGCTGATCATCATCTTCAACTTCTTTTCCAAGGTCTTCAAACATTGAACCAATATGCCTCTTCTTACTGTCAGGTGCACTAATGTCTTCAAATGGTATAGAAGGTGCACTAGAGGTAGTGGCCTCTGTCAAAATTTGTTTACCTTTAACTGACTATTCTGCTGGAACTGATTTTGATACAGTTGGTGTTTCCTGTACCTCTGTATTCTTCTCTAATTCTGTAACCTTTTCTTGCTCTCCCAAAGCCAAATTGTCAACAATGTTTCCTCGATCATGAAATACTACATCATCTGATTCTAGAGTCACTTTGGTGCCTTCAATATCCATTGATTCTTTTCCAATATTGATATGTGAAGAAGATGGAACTTCTTCAATACCAACTTCCTCTGTATGCAGTTCCTCTGATTGCTTCTACTGAGGGTTTGATTCAACATGCTTTTCTGCAACTATATCTGGAAGAACTTGCATTACTGCTTGCTCTATCTCTTTCTGTACTTCCTCCTTTTTGCCTCCAATTATAAGGATTGTTCATCTCTTAGTTCTCAATAAAGTTCCAAGAGACTTCAAGAATCTCTTCAAATGATCTTCATCCTTAACTTCATAGAACTGTCTGATTACATGTTCTCTCATCTTTATGTACTCTTCTTGTGCTCTCTATTTTCTATTCACAAGTCTATTATACAAATCTTCTGGGATCTTACCATGAATAGTGCTAAGTTTCTTATCTGCCACAATTATGTGTGTAACCATTGCATTTTCAAAGTTCAATCTGTCAAATGATCCATATAGATCATAGAATTTATTCAACTTAGTGAAGTCTCCATGCTTCAATATATCTTCATTAACTCTTTCAATTCTTGGTTTCTAAGTTTTCTTCTTGATTGAAACTACATCATCATCTTTAATTACTGCTACATTTCTAGGTATAGGTGGTACAACCACTTTCTGTCTCTTGCTGGGTCCTGTTGCACTCACTTTTACTCTTTTGCTAGGAATAGGAGAAAAAGATTTATCTCCTTCATCTTTTTTAGGTACTTCAACTTTTACCTTTACTGCAATAGGATCAACAGGATCTGCACTTGATGTCTTAGGTGGAATTACAAGATTTTCACTTTGCTTCAAGGCTTCTGTAGTCTTCTTAGCTATGTCAAACTCATGACTTGACATACCAGATTCTTTCAATATTTTCTTCATAGTAGATTCAACTCTCTTACTCAATTGCTTCTTTTCTCTCAAACTTATTGCAGAGTTGAAATTCTCTTCATAGGTTCCAAACCTATTTGCATGACCATCCAACTCACACTTTAACAATCTATTCACATATCCTACTGTTTCTACTTCAGATATTTCATAGCCAAGAGGGTCTATGAATTCCATTCTAGGCTCAACTACTTCAATGTAGGTGAAATCAGTGTCAACCATTAAAAAAATATCATCTTTATGCTTTTCAACTAAGGATTGAGGAATCCTTGATTTGTTCTTAACAATATTCTGAAAAGTCTTCAATACAAGCTTCACACTGTCATTAACTTTATCAAAAAGGTGCTTCATGTAGACTGAGTTTATTCTTTCCATTGTGTTCACATTGTCACTCCAATCAACTGTGTAAGGAAATCTTCTCAAAATATGGAAAAACATATAGGTTATCAAAGATGAAAACCTAAACTGTGTGTACTTAGCCTTCTTAATCTTTTCTAAGTTCTCAAATAACTGAATTTTCAGAATTTCACATAGGTCTACTGGTTTCTTCTCAATACACATAAGATAAGCTACATGAATCATTCCTGCAGCCATGTCATCTTCCCTTGAACTACCATAGAATTTAGTTGTTAGGATCTTGCAAAGGTACCTAACATAATCTTGCTTAATCTTACTTATCACAATTCCTCTACCATTATAACTAGATCCAGTGTTATCTAAAACAATCTTTCTCATGTTCTTTTCATTCAGTGGAATCTCTCCAACTTTTGATAATCTAGTAACTTCATGAATTAGGTCAGCGGTTATATCAATAACTCTATCCTCCATCCAGAATTTCCCATTGTGGATTCTACTTAAAATGATCTTGGTACATTCCTCATCATTGAATTCATACTTCATGGAATATTTGATAACTTCATTGTTCTCTAGGTGCCCATAAGCTGGTTTGATTGACATGTCTTGATTGTACAATTTCCTATAATCATCACTAAAATCTACATCTCCCAAAGTTTCAAACTTACAAACTAAATATCCTTTAACATTCTCAATGTGCAATACTCCATCTAGTACGGATGATAATGCTAGATTGTCATCAATTTCAGTTGGTTCTACTAGTTCTTTCTTAATCCTTGGTCTATTCTTATCCTTAACATTATGAACCATAGAAATATCCATCTTATCAACTGATTAAAGATCAAAAAATACCTCAACTTTGCAAATCTAGGGTTTCGGTATGATCATCGCTGCAAACTGCATCCAAACTTCTTCAAATCATCCTTAACTCTCTTTTCTTCTTTCAAATCTCTTTTCAATTGCTTTGTAATCATAATAACTTCAATTTCAACCTTATAACACTTCACATTAACTCGATCTGATATCGCATTCATTCATTTTGCCGCTAAAACCTCAAAAAGTTGATTCTGTAAACCTACAACCATAAAACTTTCTACAACCTCACAAAACACAATATTTTCTTTTGCACACTTAACCATAGTATTAGTACAACATAATAAACCTATATCTAACTGCGCAAAACTTAACTCATTCAAATTCCTAATCTACACTAATCCTAAGTCCTAAACTATAGAAGCTTACATAATTTAAGTACTTAAAGAAGGGTCAGGTAAAGATTCATCCTTACCATCAGTTACATTACCTTCCTGACTACTTTCAATGCTGACTATACCTCCTTGATCTATGCCTTTGTCAAATTTAACTTCATCTTTATTGCTACAACAACCTTTCTCTTTGTTTCCTGCATTTTCATTCCTTCTTGCATTGTTCCTAGGGTTAGGGTTATGATGATAACCTCCATTGTTCATCCTGCAAAATCTTTCTGAGTGTCCAAACTTGTTGCATATCTAACAAATGATTCCATTGTTTCCAAATATCTATCCTTGCTGGTTAATCTATGACCTATAATTTCTAGCAATATGTCCTACTTTGTTGCATCTAAAACATACTACCACTTTTCTTTGATTCATTTCTTCAATAGATTTCTTATCTGCATTGTTAGTATTCCCAATCATTCTATCATAATTATTCAAAATTACTTTAGGTCTTCTACATTCGTTAGCTCTATGTCCAAAACTATGACAATTATAACAATGTCCATTAAAAGGTTTAAATTGCTTACCTGTGCAATCTCTCTTCATGTGCCCAATAGTATTACAAGCAAAACATCTACCTTTGAATTCCCTTTGCATACCTTTAGATGATTCTTCTTGTTTTGATTCTTCTTGCTTTGATTCTTCTTTCTCTCTAGGTGGTTCTTCTTTAGGTGGATCTTCCAATGTGTTCTCATCTAGCTTTATTTCCTCCACACTTTCAGATGTCTTCAGATCTGGCTTCTTACTTTCATGGTTTGTTTTAAACATACTATATCCAAATCTAGTCCTATCAAAGAATGGTTCTTCAAAAGAAATTTGTTTTTCAGTCTTATCACCTTTTGAATATAGCCTTTCAAGTTGTTGTTTAGATTGAGTTAATTCACCTTTCACAATTTTATTATACTTCTCAAGTTCCACATACTGCACTTTTACTTTTTTAGATTCAGATGTTTCCTTGTCAAGTCTTGACCTCAAATCTTCATTCTCAATTTTCAATTTTTCATTATCAAATCTCAAATTTCCATCTTTCATACTAAGCTTCAGATTTACTATCTTCAACTCATGCTTAAGGATCTCATTTTCTTTTTCTAATTCATCACAATCTTCAACAAGCATATCAGATTTCTTTTCAGATTTTAGATCTTCAATCTTACCTTTTAATTTTTCAATAGCATTCTTTGCATCTTCATATTTTCTTCTTAAGGAGTTTCTTTCATTAGTAAGCATATCAATCTATTCAAGAGATTCTTCAAGATTCTTTTGAAGTTGATCCATATCCATAGAGATCTTACTCAAGCTGCTAAGCTTTCCTTGAATGTTCCTTCTTTGAGTAACTGTGCTCTGATACCAATTGTTAGAAATAGGAAATACTGAGAGGGGGGGGTGAATCAGTATTTCACAAACTTTTTCTTTTGCCCACTTATGGATATAACAGATTAATTTAGTGCATACAAAGATTATCAAGCTGATTAACAAACATAGCAGTAAATAGAAAGAACTCATAACACATCATATGTTCTCGAGGAAACCCTGGCCAAGGGAAACCCCAGTGGGGATGGTACCCACAAAGATCACTAATCAAAAGTATTCTGTTAGGGATATTGGACCCTGTTAGGAGTCAATTTACAATATATAGTAGATCTGTCCTAGTTAAAGGACTTTAGGCCTTGTTAGAAGCCTTAACCCTGTTAGGAGTTAGATTACAAAACTTGATCACCAGCTGAGCTCACTGCCCAAATAGGTAATACAAAATGTTTCTGACTGTAATATGGTACTACTTACAACTTCACATCAATAGCCTTTGCTGCTATCACAATATACAACTATCACAAGTTATCTTTTCTTTCTTTTTACATATCACTTCTCTCTTTCATTACATTTCAAGTATGCCTAATATATGAGTTATTAAAGCTAATAACTTTACATGGTCGGCTTCCAAAATCTTTATCCAAGAGTAAACATCTAGGATGTCATCCCTTCATAATGTTAAGTCATTATTTTCACAAGCAAAAATAATCCCTTAACTCTTTCGCTAAAACTGTCTCCAAAACTGTTCTGTCTGCAAAAACTATCTTCGGTAAACTTTGAATAACTTTGTTCGTACTGCTCCAAACTTTATGCGCACTAAGATGGGGTATCCTTATACTCTATAGAAGCTTTAGTTAACTACGCAAACAAAAATATTGCTCCAGCAGATGTCGCCAACTAAATCTTCATCGGGTGCTCTGTCAAGATCACTGTATCGATACTTAGACAATTTCTTTCTTCAACTTGCCATACTTGCTTTCCAGATTCTGCGCTCTCAATAGAGATCATATGTTGCCATAATGACAACATCTATGCATCAAAATTAGCCAAATTGCATCCACATTATCCATATTAACACCAAATAATGACTGATAACTACTGATAACTTCTTCAAATGACTGATACAAATCAGAAAACTAAAATCCAAGGATTAATCAAGTGCAATTATAGCCCCAAAATGACCTATTTCTCAAAGTGATATGTCTACCCAAAAGAACTAAAATCTGATTGCAGATATGGAAAGTAGACAAAAAATCATGCACTTTCAAAAAAAAATGCACCTCAAAATGTTACCGTATGTGCCCAAATGAAGCCCTGGAAGTTGTAGAAATCAGGAATAGATAGGAACAGTCAACAAGATCTATAATTTCTGAAAAATTAGATCACCAAAATTCCTAATCAACACTACCACTAGAAATTTCAAGAAATTCTACCCAATTTCAAAAAAACTTGCACCCGATTTGGAGCCCGGATGACCAAGTTATGACCTCCCAAAGATGAACTATCAAATCAAAACTACATATGGTGAAGGTAGAGAAATCTCCAAACCCTGTTGATGTTAGTGAACCATAGGGTTAAATTTGATGGTCATATGGCCATTGTAGAAAGCCAATTCTACCCTATTTTGATGGCTAGACAACCATCAAATTTAGGCTCCCGAAAAGGTGATGTCAGCAAAAAAATGGGCCCTTTGCTGATGTGTCTACTGATTGGGTGGGTCGTACTATTTCATACACTGACATGTCAGTGGGTGAGTGTTGGTGATGACATCAGCAAGTGACATGGCACTGTTGATAGGGTCTGCTACTGTCCCCCATGGTGGGGTCTTCTACTGTCCCGTGTGGCACCGTGAGTGGACTGTTGTGTGGCATAATCCCGCGGGGGCCCTGACGGGGCTTTGACCGCATGGCAGCAATCTACAGTGGCCACATGGCTTCCACATGGGTTGGGTAGCATTTAGACCAAGTCACTTCAGTAGTGGTGGATGGGCTGGGAGGTGAGCAGTCAGTGATGCTCTGTGGCTGGGGCGGAGTGGCAGGATAATATCCCACATGCGCTATGGGGCGGGCTTACAAGCACTTTATATATGTGATCATGCTAAGGCTGAAACAAAGTGGAAAGCCTAAGTTATGCTACCACATGAAGCTTGAGTACTCTCCTATTGTGCTGATGATGTCACTGTACATGATGTGCTTGGAACAGAGAATATTCTCTATTGTATCCTATGATATAGGGCATGTACCAACCCGCAAAAAACAAATTTTTGCAGAATAAAAAAAATTGAAAAATTACAAGGAAAGAAAATATAAAAATTACAAAATCATACCACAGAGGTGCAGATCGGGCCGTACGGTCTGATTTTCAAAAAAAATTTGCCTCGATTTTGACTTTCACCTAATATAGGTGAATTTATAGTCGATCTTAACCAAAACAGCCTACCAGACGCAATGGTGAGGTCAGATCTACTCCAAGATGCCTCTATCGCACATTGGTTGCCAGATCTAAGATTTGGACCTTCAAAGCTTGCATCAAGATCTCTTCAAATTAGATGATCTAAATGCTCTAATGGCTCTGATACCATGTAAGAATTTGCAAATAGCAAAGATTTAACCAAGGATCTAGAGGTTGAAGAAAAGCACAAGAGAGATAATACGAATGCAATGATGGATTGAATAGATCCAATGAATTCACTTTGAATGATTGATTGATGAATGAATGAAAATGATTACATAATAGGCCTCCTTATATAAGAAAGGCAATAAGAGAGAATGATAAGGAGCTGATAAGATATCGCCTATGCTAGGTGTAATCACATGTCCACCAAATGTGGATCATCCTCCATTAAGAGATGAAGTATGTGCAATGGATTAGGATGATAATGTGATAAGAGCACAAAAGGTGGATCTAGCACCAAAAGTGGAATTCCTCCTACACCATGTGCTTAATAGATGTGCACACTCCTAGGTGTCTCAATCACTAACTATTATGCAATACATTATCCTAAGTAAGATTAAGCTAAGTGTAATTAGGAATATTTAATTACACCAACACTTTTGAATACTAACCTTATGCCACAGGATTGCTTGGAGACTTTGGAGCTTTTTGAAGACATTCTTGCATCCATCTTTCATTTCTTGCATCATAGCTTCATATTTATGCTTTCCTAGATTAGCTTCATTTCTATGCTCTAGATTAGCTCACATAGATTAATTAGCTTGGATTGTAACACTTGCATAGTTCTTTTTATAGCTTATCTTGCATTCTCATTTCTAGCATAGTTGCATTTCATTCTCATATTGATTCTTGAGGATATTGGCATTCTTGCCCTTGTCTCCAATAAATCTCCCATTGCATGGTTTACTACCAAGTTCATAGGCTTAATAGCTCTAGCTGAGAGCACTCTTAATATCCTTGTACTCCATGCCTAGGGAGCTCTAGATCATTTTTCAAGGTTTTCCATTCATGGATTCCCTTGGAAGTAAAGACTTAGAGAAGTGAACATTCTAGTGTGTACATTTTTGGTGCCCACTGTGGGGCAGAACAACTTTGTTTTGTCCTTCTTTTCTTGAATTTCCGCTACAGGTTTCAGCTATTTTTTATTTTTTTGTGATTTCCATATGCTATCTGTACTTCTATGCATCACTGTTATGGAATCTCATGCGAGGTTTCTCACTGTATCGCATGAAGATTTGTTGTCTCTAGCACTTATGCATGCGACGAAGTGTTTTATCGCACAGGCATGTGTACTTTCTCATGTGAGCCCTTGTACATTCTCACGTGGGCTTGTGATTTCTCATGCGAGGTTTGGTACTTTCTCACATGGTCCTGAAAACTATCTCACGTGAAATTCCATGACAGACAGAGATCCAAAATTCCAAATTTGCTAGTTTTGCTTGCTGTTTTCAGTTTTCCTACTTTCTATTTTCTATTTTGCAAGTGATTTTTTTTTTTGAAAATTCTGGCATTTTTGAAAATCATGCCACTCCACAAAATTGGCACCCATTTTTGAGAAATTTTTGCATATGGTATCAAAAATTGAAGTGTGATATATCGTTGGAAAGCTCTTTCTGAGCCTGATCCAACCATGTTGGTTTCATTTTTAAATTTTGTCATTTGATTAGCTATTTTACTTGTAGATTATTTGATTTTTTGATGTGCTAACCATTGTGGAGCTAACAAGTTGTGCTTGTAGGTACCTTCATTGCTTAAAAAAATTGCTAAAAAAGGATCACATGTCAAAGCTCCAAAGGCAAAAGGGCTACTAATTGTGTTTTGTAGGGCTGCCCAATGCCTAAAAACAACCAATTGCTTGTTTATTACTTTCCTTTTAAGTGTGGCTCGTACTAGTTGCTTCATTTCTTAGGCATTTAATATCTTGTTGTAGGAGTGTTTTGGTGGTAGGAGAGTATGCTCTTCACCCTTGTGGTGAACTAGAAATCTTGACCCACTTCTAGATTTTGGAAGCAAGAGGGTATTTAAACTTTTCTTAGTGTGTTTGGGAGAGATTTTTGAGCTAGGAGAGTATGCTCTTCACCCTTGAGGTGAACCAAAAATCTTGAACCTCAAAGATTAATCCACTTTGTTTAGTTCTAGAATCCTTTAGCGGGCCTTCTCTTGAGCAATCAAGAGGAATGACCCAAGTGGGGACAACCCAATACTGAGCTATTTTGACCCACTATAAACTCAAGGCTATCAAGGACACAAAACCTTGGTAGATGTAGTACTTCTCTTCACTTAATGTGAGTACTTATGGGATTGTGACCATGAGGAAAATGTTGAGAAAGAATGCTTAAGGTACTCTTGTGGCTGTGAGGTCTGTTACTTGCTACAAGGTAAGGAGTCCCTTCGGGGAGTAAGAGGAGTATTATGAATGGAAGCCTTTACTAAGAATGATGCAGGAGCATCTTGGGTCTTTGAGCAATCTTGCATCAACTAAAAACATTTCCTAATTTTTGTACCTATTTTATGTTGTTTGCATTATAATTGTTGTATTTGTTGGTTTCATGGTGTGAGAATCTTACATTATGCTGAGGACCTATTTGGGAACCTTCTCCTATGAGCACATAAAGATTGGATGGACTGTTTCAAAGTTACAGTTGTTTTCCTTGTTGTCGAAACCGCATTTTCCTGCAGTTTTGGTGCTGATTGTTCATGGTGGCGATCTTGATCCATAAGGAATCAGATTTTGTGCTCTTAATTAATTTTAGAGGACCTAAAATAATATCATTTCCCAATATTGTAAGCCCTAATTCATTATGAGTAAAAAGTTATGCCCATTTTTCCCTGGGACCTATTTTCTGCCAATTTTCAGGTGAAACATGTGGTGTTTCTTCTTGTGCACTTACGTGTGATCAAATGAGGCCTTTCATAGTTAAAGGAATGTTTTTGGGTCATGTGAGAACCTAAATCCAAAGGTGCATCAATTTATATTCATTCTAGCATTAGTTTTGGTTTAAATCTTGAGACTGGACTTATATTGTAATTAAATGCCTGACTGGCCGACCTGTGGCTTAGCTGGCTCTATAAGGAGTCTAGATTGTTGTAGTAAGGTATAAAGAGATAATAATGAGTAAGATATAGGAAGGATTATCAAGATATATCATTGGAGACAAAGATAGGATGCAAGCTATAGTTCTCATTTCATAATTCTCATTGTATAAGGCCAAAACCCGAAAGGCCTCACAATCGAGCATGTTGAAAGAAATAATATAATTCTCTATTGTTGTTGCTAGTTGATTGTCTCATATCCATTATGATTTTATTAATTTCATATGATATTATATTTCTTCTATTTTTTAACTTTGATTAGGGCTTGTTTGTGGATTCAAGTGGATTCAATTCTGTTGATTCTACTTGTATCTACCCTGCCCCTGCATCAAGTGGTATCAGACACTTAATATCTTGTTGTAGGAGTGTTTTGGTGGTAGGAGAGTATGCCCTTCACCCTTATGGTGAACCAAAAATCTTGACCCACTTCTATATTTTGAAAGAAAGAGGGTAATTCAACTTTTCTTGGTGTGTTTGGGAGAGATTTTTGAGCTAGGAGAGTATGCTCTTCACCCTTGAGGTGAACTAGAAATCTTGAACCTCAAAGATTAATCCACTTTGTTTAGTTATAGAATCCTTTAGTGGTCTTGCTCTTGAGAAATCAAGAGGAATGACCCAAGTAGGGACAAGCTAATACCAAGCTATTCTGACCCACTATAAAATCAAGGTTATCAAGGACACAAAACCTTGGTAGACGTAGTACTTGTCTTCACTTAATGTGAGTACTTGTGGGATTGTGACCATGAGGAAAATGTTGAGAAAGAATTATTAAGGTACTCTTGTGGCTGTGAGGTCTATTACTTCCTACAAGGTAAGGAGTGTGTGTGTGAATTTTGTAACTGATCTATAGAAACAACACTTCAGTAAAACATTAGAGGTTAGCTATAATGAAAATTGTGCAAAATTGAAATCTAATCTAACCAAGTGATTTACTGCCTTCTAATAGGTGTGAGATTGATGTTCTTAGATTGTTATCGAGATCAGTGACCTAGACGACACCTAAATGAAGGATTTGAATGAAAAACTGATATGAAATATGAATGTAATTAATCTATTTTTTTGGATTTTCTATGCAATAAGAATGATAAAAACTTGATATGAATCTATGATATGTAAAAACTGATATGCTATGATATGCTAAATGATCTAACAATAATATGCAATATGAAGCTAAAATGAATGTAAAAAAAGGATTGATCTCACAACAATGTTGATTCGCAAGAAACTTTGATTCTTCCAATTTCAATTCTCCAGCGTGATTATGCAATTCTTGTGGATTTGAGAGATGAATTATGAAGAGTTGAGCCTTGATTTTATAGAAATCCAGGGCTTTGAGGATGCATGAAAGAAAGCCATAAATCACTCAAATAACTCAGCTTGATTTTTGAGTTATTTTTAAATAAAGGATAATTTAATTCACAAAAACATGCAAATCATGCAAAAATAGCTTTTTAACTCAAATTAGAAGTTTAGATCAATTTTAAAACTCAAAAATGATGTTGAGTTCCAAAAAGTCAATAACTTGCATTGATTTTCTGATTTGGAGTTTAACTACTCTTTGATTGTGCACATGGATAATTATGAATTAATAAATAAATAAAATGATTTATTCTCAACTTAACTAATTTTTGAAAAATAATTGATTTATGGGTTATGTTAGCTATTTTTCTTGCACAGGTAAATAACTAGACCATAACCTGATCTCTCCCTTTTGATGCTCTTTTCCTAGCAAGAGAAATGCTAATTGACAAGGATGGAATCCTTCTTCACTTCGGGCTCCACAGACCCAGGCGGGTGTACCTTACTTCTCTGCTTATGCAAACTAATATGAACTAATACAAACACCTAATAAGTAGATTCACTAATGGATTAAATAGAATAAATATGTCCTACAACAAGATTCATAATTGAGATGAATCTCTATTATGGGAAGCCTACCCACATGCTCAATCTATCTTTCAAACTCATCAACAGAAAGGGAAAGTTGATTGATTAAATTGATGCTAGTTTGGCAAATGACTTCTTACAGTAAAGATCAGTGCCTTCAATCTGGGCATGGAGTCAAAACCAGTAAATATAAACCCAAACTACAAACCATGTTTCATTGATTAATATCCCTACATTAATGCCTTACATTAATACATCTCCATCACTCAATATGAAGAATCATAAACATTCATAGCACCGATTAACTTCCAATCTGCATTTAAGAATTTTACAATCCTTCCTTGAAGGATATCCAAATACAAATAGATACATTCTCTCTTGGAGAAGAAAAACTCAATATCCATTGAACACTGAATTCATACTGAAATTGAAACTTAATACAATGAAGACAATTCTCTGAAAACCATACATGCCTTACATGTACTTCAATTTGCAATCAAATTTACAAATACTTGTATTAAATCTATGACATAAAATGAAGAACGGAAACCATTACACTTAGACAATCATGAACCAAAATTGAACTTCTATTTGGAGCCTCTTCTTGGAGAACCCCCTACTAGAATCACCACAGACCTGGAACCATTCAATGGATGTTTACCCAGAATCTGGAACCTAGACCAGAGTTCTTTCAAAATTGGAACCCCCTCAACTGAAAAGAAAGGAGAATAAGAAGAGAAGGGGGAAACACTAGAAAGCATTACAATTTGACACTTGTTGAACTCTGAACTACTCACTGAATGAATCACCATATCTAGAACAACAAATATGATCTACCCTCATCCACTAAAAACACCTGTTGACCTACTCAAACAAACTATGAATCACTGGATTGAACAAAATAGATACTTTCAAAATATCTTCCCGACTCCCCTGATTCATTCAACTACAAATATCTTGAAACTAGCTAGACTTGCATCAAATCTGATCTCAGAAATGGATTCCTCATTCTCTCACCTTTCCAATGATATATAATAGTCCATATTTGACCCAAAAATGAAGCCACTAGCCATTAATTTAGTCTCTCAGCTCTGTGATTTTGATATTTGAATTCTGGCTCAGAAGACACCAGGGAGCACCATGTGTCAAGTTCTCATTGCATGCAAGTTTAACCCACTAATTAGGTGAACTAGCGACCATAGTATCTCCGAATCACTGAATGAATTCCTCTAACCGCCAGTCTTCTAGCGACCACATGACTGCTTGTACCTCCGAATCACGGAATCAAAGGCCTTAACCGTCAACTACTTAGCGAACACGCGACTGCAGCTTATTCTCCAATTCGCTAGATATTTTCTTCTGCCAGCTAACCATTCAGTGAACTCATGAGAACCCACCATGTGTCACCTTGTCGCATGATCACATGGGCCAGAAATGGCCCATACGATCATGCGACCACCGTTTTGTCCCATATGGCATTCTGCTTTGAACCTTGGCAGAAAACCCTTAACTCCGCAATGGCGATATCCAAACCATTGTCACATGATCGCATGGGCTAGATTTGGCCCTTGTGATCATGCGACCATTGTCAGATGGTCACACAAATCCCAAGGTTGAAGTCCCTTCACTGAGTTTCCATCCACAATATTGGGGCCCACAGTGCACTGCAGTCTTCCAGCAAGGCAAACCCATGAAGAGCCTACGGGCTGCTTTGTTTACATTGCTTGGGAGTGTTTCTAGTTATGAACATTACAAATTTCATATCCTAAATGAATGTGGGATATACTTGTTATAGAGGAAAAATAAAGAACACACCCTCCTACTGCTCGCGGGCCTCCATTCTCCCACACTCGTGCAAGTCACCCTAGCTTTGATATGTATAGACATCTATTTGGAGCGCACCCATCATATACCCCTTTTTAGTTTTTGTGAAGTCTTCAACATTGCATGAGATCTTATCCTCACATGCAGCCTCCTCACTGCCTTGTCGCATGATCGCAAGATAGTATTGTTGGTCTTGTAATCATGCGACCAGCCTTCTCGCCACCGCATCGGGCTGCCACATGTCAGCCTGTCGCATGTTCACAAGGGCTGAAGTTGGCCCTTGCAATCATGCGACCTCCTGACACATGGCTATCTTTGACTAGTCACCACCTGCTACAAAATTTGTGGTCTCAGGTCCCGTCAGCATGAAAATCAAGGTGGGTGTCGCACATGCACGGGTGGAGAGAGCCTCCGGGCTCATCACTTTATCTTTAGTGTTTGTGCATTTGGTAATATACACTACAAATCCCTATTATAGCATGAATGTGGGATAATTAGTTTTAGTTTTTTAAAGATCATTATGCACTTTCGATCAAAATATGGGGCCCACCAACAGGTCACAGCTGCGCAGATAGGAAACGCCGATAAAGAGGAAAAAGTGCGAGGTAAAAAACACATAGGGTTTTCGGTGAGAGATCGAAAACATCCAAGGTTTTTGACATTGACACAAAGGTAAACAAAGGATGTAAAAACATCGAGGGTTTTCAATGCACACCAAAAGTAGCAAGGAGACCGAAAACATCATGGGAAGCCATAAACATTGTGGGATTTTGACACTTAGACAAATTCTGAGATTATTCCTTCCAGACCTTAAAACTTGAATATCTCCTTGGGTTTTGTGATTTAGGAGATGCAATCTGAACTGGAGCAAGGTGACAACATGAAGAACATAGGGCTAAGAGTGCACACCATGAAACATTATTAATTTTCTTTGCACATTAAAACAAGCTTGCAACAAGGCGGGACAACTTCAAAATTAGTAGGGTAGAGGCCATTTTCATAGGATTTTGCATTGACTAGAAAATGGACTAACAGGTTAATCAATCATTTAATCAAATTTTTATTCAAAAATAATATCATCAAATATGACAACTTGCTTTAATTAATTAAATAAGAATTTAATCAATTAATGATAGGATTTTGGATTTATTGTCAAAATTGAATAATAATACTTAGGAATAAATATAATTAAATTCAATTAAATAATTAAGTGGCAGAATTAAATCTAATTAATTAAATATTGAGAATATTCAATTAATCAAACTTTAGGATAAATGTGATTTATCACCAAATAATTATAAAATTAAAGATAATTATGATAAATAGGAATATTGCTAGGAATATTCCCCAATGCAGAATTTAAGATAATCAATTAGGATTCGATGATGTTTAGATGTGCCTTAGGTTAGGACTTTGATGTCGATTTTGTTTGATTTGATGATGTAGGAGATTAATGAACATATAGCCCATTTTTGGGGTATTACATTTTGCCCCTCTTTGAATTACTGTGCGAAGCGCAGTGGTTCAAAGATAGTCTGTGTATGATAAAGATATGAAATAGATTTGAAATTGATAATTGATATGAGACAGAAGCTAATTGATATTGATTTGATATGAGAATAATAGGTCCTGAATGACCAAAGATAATGTTCACTATAGTAGCGATGAACCAAGGATTGTGAAAAAAAGTGTCAAAATGCCTGATTCTGAACCTTATGATTGTGAAGAAGTGAGTGACCAGTTCTAGACTCGATTGTCATAGCAGAACTAGCAGGTATCACATCCGAACCCTTTAGTTGCCGAAGAACCAAGGAAAGAACACTATGATCCGATGTTTGCAAAAATTGATACAATTTACAATATTAGGAGAATACTAGATTGATAT
Organism: Chamaecyparis obtusa; assembly: GCA_027943335.1. NCBI lineage: Eukaryota > Viridiplantae > Streptophyta > Pinopsida > Cupressales > Cupressaceae > Chamaecyparis > Chamaecyparis obtusa. Next base: position 7,994,496 of record BSBK01002231.1, read on the forward strand.
GGATCTTGATGAATCTGATATGACCCAAGTGATGATAGATTTGCCCCAAGCGATGAGTTCTTTTTTTGATGAATCAGTAACTAGATGTGGTTCTTGTCTTGATTACTGAGGAAGATATGATTTCAAATTTGATTATAGACTTTGAATGATGTGCAATACCATGCCCCCTTCAGGATTAAAATTGAAATCTGACAAGAGAAGTTAGCGTTAAAGTTTAGAAGCATGTTAATTGATTTGAGAAGTGGTTATACATGTCTGAGAATGCATTCTGCATCGTTTAGAGGTCCTGGAGACCATGTTTTATGAGCTTTGACCATGAGTTGACCATGGTTGACCAAGTTAAAATTTTGATAGTTTGATGTAAGATAATCAGTTAAGTTAAAAAAATGGATTTCTACTATGATTGAAGGTTGATTATGCAAGTAGTTAATAATATAAACAATCTTAGATTTTAATTTTGATCCCAAAAAAGGATTCTACTTGTTGTTTCATTGGAGGAACCTTCATGTGAGATTTGGCTCTTGTTAGATTTGAAGATGCGATTTTAAGAATCATTTAAGCATTGAAGTTCGTTTAACCATTGTGAGATCATACAAACATGCAAAAATGCAAAGAAACATGCAAAATGAAATGCAACCTAAGACCTAGGACCTAGTCATTGATCATGTGTCGATTTGTTATCATCATTGAACTTTTAGGTAACTAGATAAATCAATACAATGCCCACTAGCTATGAAACCATAGACATGAATATTGATTTGTATGCACAAGAATCAATACAACATCCACTGGCTAGGCAACCATGGACATATGAATATTGATTTTGTTTTCAGAATGTCAGATTAGATATAAGCACCAAGGCACAAACACCAGGATGACCTAAATATCATGTCCATTTTGATATAGCAATTTGTATAAGCATCAAAACATAAACATTATGATGACCTGAATACGCCTTGCATTCAAACACATCAAATAGTCAAGAGATCATTCTAAATCTAGTGTGAATTACTTGTAGTGACCCTTTATCATTCACATCCTTAGGTAAGATCGTGTTTCACCATAGGAGAAAGAACTCACTCAAAAAGACAATAGTTAGATCAAACTTCCTTGAATTTTCTGGGTATCAATGGTTGAGGTATGCATGGCCATCCAATTCAAGATAGAGGCTCTTATAGTCGGACACCATTTCAATCTAGAATTTCCAAAGTTGTTAGATTTTCACATATAAGCAGAAGACAAAGAAAAGATTATGCCCCTAGTCATCACTCTCTAAATCCTATAAAGGACATCATCAAAGAGCTTGAAGGGACACAATATGCAAAAATATCAATGCGAATCAGTAAGCATACAAGGAGATAAAAGCATGTAAAAAAGCATAGATTGTTTTCAGTTTTCAGTTTTCAGTTTGATTGTTGTTGTAAATGCAAAATCCTTTCTGGAGATGAGACAGACTTGACTGACTCAAATGAAGCTTCAAAGGACTCTGACTGGATATGATATATCTTAGATACATGGGAGACCATAGGATATGACATTGATTGCCCCTAAGTGTTAAGCATTGATATGATATAGACGCTTGAGCTGATTGGTGTACAGACCAACTTACTTGAAAATTGGAAATGCAGAAACAAGCTGAGAGATATGTATAGACTAAAGCAAAACTAAAAGCTGGGAAAGACCAAGATTGCACTGATAGATGGAGCATTTTGAAACAAGTGGCACCCATTTGCCGGGTTTTCACCATCTTGGCAGAGATTCTATTTTTGCTACCTAGGCGCCTGTTTCCAAGTTTTCACCAAGGCACTTTTTCTTCTTCTTTTTTTTTTTTTTTGTACTTTTGATTTTTTTATTTTTTTTGTGAATCATCAAGGTGCCTATTGCTAGGTTTTCACCAAGATGTTCATTTTTTTAGGATATTTTCCAATTTTTAAGATTTTTTAAGGATATTTTACCATAGACTAAATACTTTAGGTGTAGAATTTCTTTAGATGGAGAATGTTGATTGGTTCTCGGAGCTGTTCTCCTTCAGTCATTGAGAGTTGATAGGCACCAGAGCCAAAAGTAGCAGTGATCACAAAGGGATCCAGCCAATTGGGTTCAAACTTCCCCTTGCGTTCTCGATGGGATTGATTTTTAGGATCTTCTCTCAAGACTAGATCACCAACTTGAAATTCTCTGTGTCTAACTTTCTTGTTGTAGCCTCTAGACATTCTCTTCTGATATACTCTGAGATAATCATAGACTACTTTTCTACGCTCATCTAGTAGTTCAAGTTCTTGCAACCTAGACACTCTGTAGTCATCATCAGTTACTAGACCATGCATTCTGATTCTTAGTGATAGGATTTCAACCTCAATAGGTAGTACTACTTCAAACCCATAAACTAAAGCAAATGGTGTAGCCCTAGTAGGTGTTCTGATACTTGTTCTGTAGGCCCATAGAGTTGGATTAATCATGAGGTGCCAGTCTCTGCTAGTTTTGTTTACTATTCTGTGCAAGATCTTCAATATATTTTTGTTGGAAGCCTCTGCTTGGTCATTCCCTTATGGATAGTAGATAGAAGACCAATGTTGGGTGATCTTGAATTTGGCACATAAATCATCTAGGTCTTTGTTCTTGAATTGCCCACCATTATCTATGATTATGGAATGAGGTATCCCATATCTACATATGATATAGTTCAATATGAACATAGATATCTGTTTCCCCATTGCTTGTGTCAAAGGGACTACTTCTACCCATTTTGTAAAATAATCTATGGCTATGATTATATGGGTATGTCCATTAGAAGAATGAGGATGAATCATCCTGATAAGATCAAATGCCCATTGATGGAAAGGCCATTGTGTTGTAAAGGGGATTAGATCCCTCCCTGAAGCATGAATTAAGTTGCCATGCACTTGACACTTTTGACAATTCTTAGCAAATTTGATAGACTCTTTCTCCATTTCAGGCCAATAGTACCCAGCCCTAATAAGTTTTCAAGCTAGTGTTAAACCATTTGAGTGTGACCCACAAATACCCTCATGGACTTCCTCTAATGCATGTTGAGACTCTTCTCATTCTAAACATCTAAGTAGCATACCATCTAGACCTTGTTTGTATAGATCATTATCAATGATGACATATCGGGAGGCATTACGGATAAGGTATCTCTTTTCATGGTGATTGAAGGTATTGGGAATGATTTGGTCTTGCTGATAAGAAAATAGGTTTTTGTATCTGGATGAATCATGACCTACAACAGTGCAAATCATGTAGGTTTTAGGGGAGTCATATGCAAGATAAGATAGTGCTTCCACCAGGAACTTGTAGCGTAGCTCATGTTTAGGCTACTATAATAAAGTAGATAGCATCACCATTGTGTCAGCAACCTTGTTCTCCATTCTAGGAATTTTCTCAAATGTGATAGATATGAAATACTTCTTTAAATCATCTACCATTCTCTTGTACGGAATGAAATTTTCATCTTTATTTTGGTACACATCATTGACTTGATGAATAACAAGTTGAGAGTCTCCATGAATGTGTAGCTCTGTTACTCTCCATTCAATTGCTATTTTCATACCATTCAAAAGGGCTTCATATTCTACAATATTGTTTGTGTAGGGGAACTTTAGTCTGAATGCTTTTGGGATGGAGTATCCTTGAGGAGTTATGAATAATATGCCTGCTCCAGATCCATTCTATGTATAGGAGCCATCAAAGAATAATTGCCATTCTCTAGAAGATAGGTGCATAATAGAGGAGTCTAGAAATTCCATTTGCATTGGTGTGTCATCAAACATGGGTGCATCTACTAGTTGATCAGCAATAACTTGACATTTTATAGCTTTTCTTTCAAAATATTCAATGTCAAATTCTCTTAGAAGCATGACCCATTTAGCTAGTCTACCTATGAGGGCAGCCTTGCTTAGTAGGTATTTTAGTGGATCAATTTTTGCTACTAGATGTGTGGTATGAGCTAACATATAGTGTCTCAGTTTTTGTGATGCAAAGATCATAGTGAGACAAGATTTCTCAATCATAGAATAGTTCTTTTCATACACCACCAATGTTCTGCTTATATAATAAATGGCTCTTTCCTTTTTGTCTTCATCATGTTGCGCTAGCAATGCCCCCAGTGATGTGGCTGTTGCAGAGACATATAAGATCAATGGCTTCCCATGAATAGGAGGCATCAAGATAGGCAGATTTGATAGATACTTCTTGATATGGTTAAAGTTGTTCTCACATTCTTCATTCCATGCAAAGGTCACACCTATATGTAATGTTTTTGTAAAAGGCTATGATATGTCCGCTAGCTGTGATATGAATCTTCTGATAGATTGAACTCTTCCTTGCAACATCCTCATTTGACTAATATTCATGGGAGGTTGCATCTCTATTATAGCATTGACTTTAGCCAGATCAAATTCAATGCCCTTCTTTGAAACTATGTATCCTAAGAGCTTTCTAGAAGTGACACCAAAAGCACACTTCTTAGGATTTAGTCAGAGACTAAAATTTTCCATTTTGTCTAGGATCATGCTCAAGTCCTTTAGATGTTCAGTTCTGATCATAGATTTTTGTAAAGTATCATCAACATAATCTTCCATAGTTCGATGCATCATTTCATGGAAAATAGATGTCATTTCTCTTTGATATGTAGCACTAGCATTTTTAAGCCCAAATGGCATGACATTCCAATAGAAGGTGCCCCATGCACATGTGAAAGTAGTTTTCTCTTGGTCCTCTGGAGCAATTTTTATTTGGTTATATCTAGAGAAACCATCCATTAAGGAATACATCTTGAAACCCGTAGTCATGTCCACTATCATATCAATGTTAGGCACTGGAAAATCATCCTTAGGGCATGCTCTATTCACATCTCTAAAGTCTATGCACACTTTGATTGAGCCATCTGGTTTAGAAATAGGTACAATATTAGAGATCCACTCTGCATAGTCAATAACTTAGATGAATCTGGTGTTTAGGAGCTTCTCTAATTCAACTTTTACCAAGAGTGCAACATGAGGATGCATCTTTCTTAATTTTTTCTTGATAGGTTTGACATTTGGAGTGATAGATAAATGATGCATTATGAGATTGGGATCCAATCCTGGCATATCTAAATATTTCCATGCAAATTTGATCTTCTTCTCTATTAGGAATGTTGTAAATTGTTGCTTTTCTTCTTTGGATAATGATTGTGCTACATGTACCAATTGTGGTTCCTCTGTTGTACCCAAATTGATGGATTGGGTGGGCTCAATTAGAACTAGAGATCTATCCTATAAATGACTCAAAAGGACATCAAATATCTCATCCTTAGGTGCCTTAGAGAGGTTTTCACCTTTGGATATGTCTTTTATTTTTACTTTTGTAGGTTCTGAGACTGCCACAAAGTGGTTTTCACCCTCAGAACTCTTTTTCTTTTTCTTTTTATTCTTGTTTTTCTGAATAAGATATTTGATGTCCGACTTGGTCATGCTGACACTCGGTTCACTAATGGAAGTCCTCATAGGCTCAACTACATTGAGGTAGAAAGCAAGGGCATAGTCATTTGGGAAGGTATAAATACCCTGGCTCGGATTTGTGGAGGTTTGATCAATAAGTTCAGGATATTGGATAGTCAAAGTAGGGAAAGATTGGGAGATAGTGTTTATGGATATGGATCTATCATCATTGGTCCTAACCTAATTCTCAAGTGCAAAGGTGATATTATAACTTAAGACATTCAATTCATGAATAGGCTCAATGTCATAGTGGGAGTTCAATTCAGCTATAGGTGGATCAGACTCAATAGGTTCATCATTTCGCTCTAGACTCACATTGGGATTAGGTACATATTGGTGAATAACATCAACATGTTTCTCTATAATAATCTCATCTTCATCTGGTTCTAGAATGGCTCCCCATTTGTAGTCATTTGATTCAGCTTCTGATTCAGGATCTCTAGGAAATATTAGAACATGAGTAAAGTCGGGGTGAATACCCCAAGAAGGGTTACCCTCAAATTCTGATTTGAATTCATACTCATGGGAATCTATCTTAGAATCACTATCACCTCCCTCTTCTTGATTGCTTTCAAGATTAGCTAGTTCTTGTGTTGCAACTATCTCTTGATTTATAGTAGGTTCTTGTGTTTCTACTACATTAATTCTTTTGATTAGATCATCTTTATCATCAAGAAAGTCTTTGATTTCCTTAGGCAATTTTTCATAGGAGATGAGTTCTAAGCTATCTAAATCACTATCTGATGGTTTTTTTTCTTCTTTCTTAAGAAGAGGTTCTCCTAGTGTGATCTACTCTATGACATGGAAATAATTACCTTTGAGGTGATAGGGTTTCTTCTTAAATCCTAAGCCAACTTTGTTTTTATTTTCTCTACCAGTATGTGGGAGAGGTGCCTCAAGACCTTTTCCTCTGATTCCTAGAGGTCCTTTACCTGAATATCCCATCTTAGCTATTAATTTATCTCCTAGACCATATGACTTAGAAGGGAGTTTGGATACTATAGAGTCACTAGTTTGAACAACTTGAGATTCAGGTTCATCTTTGTATAGCCATGATAGCACAACTTCATCCTCTTCAAATTCTTGCTTGGATACTTGTTCTGCTACAAAATTCTTTTTATATGCTTCAAGAGGTTCTTTAGAGTCTAGTTTGGATTGTTTCAAAGATTTCTCATAAGACTTAGGCGAGATAGGGAGAGATGTCAAAGATAAGACTGGCTCAATAGTATATTCTCCCATACTATTTTCTTTGATATTAACCTCTTTTGCAAGATCTTCCATTTTAGATGTGGATGCTTCTTTAGTTGGTTCAATGGAAGATTCTCTGTTATTAGGTACAAGCTTATCTGCACTTTCCTTCAAGGTGTTGCAAGTTGTATTCAGATCTGCAGGGATAGTAACCTCTACTCCTTCATAAGGAAACTTCAAACATTGATGGTTTGTAGAAGGAATAGCTTGCATTTCATGTATCCATGGTCTCCCTAGAAGGACGTTGTAGGCCAAAGGTAGATCAAGCACTTGATAGATGGTATCTTTGATAACTGGAACCACTCTGATAGGTAAGATAATGGTGCCTTTAGAAGATCTTTCTTGTTCATCATAGGATTTGATAGTTATTTTCTTTCTAGGATCAATAGCCAATTCTGAAAATCCCAATTGTGTGATCAAGTTGTAAGAACAAATGTTTAGGCCAGCGCCCCCATCTATCAACACACATTTGACTCTATGGTTCTGGATCAAGACTTCTATATGCAAAGGCTGATTATGTGGGTGACTCAAGGAGTTGTCATCTTCCTTTGAAAAAGAATATATTGTAGAGATGTAAGATGTCCAACCATAGTCTAGAACCTGTCTAAATCAAGGTCATCAAGAACATTGGAACTGAGCAAAGCTTTATCAAGAATGGCTCTCTGAGCTTGAGATATTTGAAGCAACTCAAACATGGATATTTTTGCATTAGTATGTTGGAGTTTTTGGACAATGCTATAAGATGTATGCCTTATATCCTTTGGATTGGAAGATTTGGAAGCAGCCTTCTGTTTAGAAGCAAATGAAAGATTGAAGGGTACCTTAGGGACATTTGATGAATCTGGGATTTGTCCTTTTAGATGTGTTTGAGCTTGTGATCGAGTAACTGTGTTAGCTAAGGAATGATCTCTGTCTCTTCGTATGATTGTGATGACATTGCAACTTTTAGAGAGACATGGTTCAACCATATTGATGACATCATTATTTCTAGGGTAGGCATAGTTGACTTTTGCCCCCGTATTAGGCTGAGAAGTTGAAACTTCTTAACCATGTTTCAGAAATGGTTCTGTGAATGTTGTATGATCATTATTGCTCTATGGATTTTCAATTGTGATGTCTCCACTATCAATCAGATCTTGAATGGTATGCTTCAAGTGGTAGCAATTATTAGTTTTGTGACCTTTACTCCGATGGAAATCACAGAATTTGTTTCCTCTCCACCATTTCGGTTTGGGGTCCTGATCATTTGGTCAGATTGGTGGTAAAGAGATGATGTTATCAACTAGTAGATTTTTCATAGCTGATTCTAAAGACTCTCCTAGAGGAGTAAACTTTCAATGTTTATCCCATCTTTTGTATTCTGGCTTCTTTTGAGATGGTTCAGAAGACTTTTGCTCTGAAGCTTTAATGGCTTGAGTGCCAAGAGTGAGATTGTAGGCTGGTGCTTTTGATGGGGCATGAACAGTGTCAACAACACCATCTGTGATGATGCCTTTGTTCTTGTTCCAATTTTTGTTCTTATCTTTAGAACTAGATCCTGATTCGTACTTGTCTTTTTGAAGTGTGATTTCTCCTTTTTTCACAAGCACTTTTTCAATTTTGATAGCATTATCCACCATCTTATCAAAAGATGTATGATCTTGCATTTGTAGAGGATAATTGATTTCTAGAACAAGGTTGTTGATGAAGATTTCCAATTTTTCTATTTCTGGAATAGGTCTGGCATATAGAGAGAACTTCTTCCTCCATCTCTTGAGAAATGTTAGGAATGGTTCCCCTGGATATTACTTGAGATTACAGATATCAATCATGGTGACTGGATGTTGAATATTGTAGGAGTATTGTTGATAAAACAATTTGATCAACTCCTCAAAAGTTTTGATAGTAGAAGGTAGTCTAGAGAACCAATGCATGGTTGCTCCCCCTAGAGATCGAGGGAAGAGATGCATCAGATAGGTTGGTTCATGCATGAACTCCATTGATTATGTACATAATTCTCTGACATGATCTTGAGGATTTGAGTTTCCATCATACTTATCATACTTCGACATCTCCACTCTTTTTGGAAAGGGCGGCATGTACAAGTCTTTGTCAAATGGAAAAGGACATAGAGCCTCCATGGAGAACTCTTTGGGTTCCTTCTCTTTTTTGAGTTGATTTAGTTTGACTTGTAAAGCATGTATTTGTTTCATCATAGTTGTGAGTGGAGTTTCTTCCTCATGTGTGATGATAGCTTCGTCATTAAAATTAGGAGGAAGCTTAGCTCCTTGATGAGCTAGTTGTAAAAAGTATGATTCTCTATCTTCTTTTAAGAAATGCTTCATCATTCATTTGAAGTTATCATCATTTTTATATTGAGCAATTTCTTCAAGTGTGGGTTCCTGATCTACACCATGTTGAGATTGAGCTCTTTGAGAGCCAAATTTTGTCCCTACTTGAGACATGGTAGGAGTTTGTGGACTCCTTGGATTAGATTGATGAGGGGTATGTTGAGTACCTCCATGAGTTGATGGAGGAGGTATGTAACCAGATTTCAATCGATAGTTGCCAAGACCATCATCCTCATAAAGACCAGAATTGATGAGTTGCTCAAGAGTTGGATTTTGGAGAGTGGTGATAGATTTCTTGTGAGAGGAAGCTCTAGTCTCCACCATTAACCTCAAGTGAAACAAAAGAATAAGATCCACATAATAGAAGAATGAATTGAATCAAGATGATCAGATGATGCAACCTTATCAAGGTTTGATTGATTTGAAGATTTGATTAGATGTGGATGAAGGATACTATGCCCTGGATGTATGGGTAGGTTCCCAAAAGATAGTGGACAAGATATCACAACACTTAGTCATTTTGATGATTGATTGAAGATTGATAGTTATGACAAGGTTTTGACACGAGATGATAAAGACTCAAATCGATTAAACAGAAGGCTGAATCAGATTCAAAAGGCCACTTTAGAAAAATGATTGGATTCTCAATAGCTACTGCTCTATTCCTGACACAATGATTCATTCGACAGATTCTGAAATTATGCTGAAAAAGCTAAATATCTGGCAATTCTGACAATTTTTTGACAACTCTCAAAAATTTCTCAAATGACACTCTGTAAACTCATACGACAGTGGGTGTGCTATGAAATGACAGTTGCAAAACTTGTACGACAGAGGGTGACCAATGAAATGACAGTTGAAAATCTCATATGATAGTTGCAAGAGTTTGACTTTGAGAATTTGCTAGCATGAAAACTCGTACGACACTAGGTACTCAATCATACGACAGATGGGCTATAATGAAATGACACTTTGAGAAAACTCGTATGACTTTCTGACCTCCTGAGATGACTTTTCACTCTAGAAAAGGATTTTACTTCAGATTTTGCAAATTTTGATTTTTTAGATTTGAATTGTTTGCAAATTTCAATGTCTAGATTTGAGAATTGTAATAGATTTGTTCATTTTCAGTAACCAGATAGATAAGAAAGCACACAAAATAGCAAGCAAGTGATTTCAAGCATGTCTGAAAATAATGAACAAGGACAAAAGCAACCTTGCGCATGAAAAATCAGGTGACTTATTCATTCTAATCCTTCGAAGCGCTAATTGTGTATGTTCCAAAAATGTTTTGCAATAATGCACATATACCCTATAAAATGAAAATTTGGCCTCGCTAGGGTTTTTAGTAATAGTTTAACTCTGCAACTTTTATGATCCAAAGCGGTGAACTCCAATCCCGGTGCACCAGGGTTTTGACACAGTCCGAGAACTTAATCTTCAGGAGCTGCTAGGGAGATCTGACAACCCAACAATGAACCATACCCATGGAGATTTCTTCCACAAGAACATTTATATAGCGTTTGTCACTACCATGATGAAAATGGCTATTACCACTTGAGGTTCCGTCAATGTAGTTTTCCCTATGAAGGGATTGTCCACTACGATTAACCCTCTCTAAAGGTGACTCACAATAGTATACCACAAGGGGACTTGGCTCTAGATCCAAGGTTTTGATGCCTCTTCACTTTTAACCCAAATATAGCAAGCAAATTAATCCGACACGCTAAGACAAAGTTTGTCTCACCAAGGTCTATGATATCAACCCCACGTGATCTATCAACCTCTCCGAAGAGAGAATGTATCAATCAATAAGGGAAGATGCATGAACCAAGTAGAATGTGAGATGCACTAAGTATCCTCCCCACCTACAAGGGATCCCTCGTTGAGAAGGGTTTCATTGGGAACCCACTCTCTCAAGATCCACAAATAGTGTTCATGGGGCCTAATTACTATGTGAGTATAGATATATTCCAGAAAGAAAATCTATCCAAAAGTATTCAAAAGCACAAGGTGGTATACTTAACGATAAAATAAAATATGAGGTGAGTCCACAAAGTGGAGCACTTAACCCCTCACATAAGCTAGAAATGAGTCCACAACTTAGAAAACAAGTGAGTTCCAAAAAGCACAAAAGGGTTGCCTGGTGGAACACTTAACGCTTCTTTCCTATAGACCCCTCCCTTTTAATGTGGCACTGATATTGCAAGCATGGGGTGAAAACAAGGGGCTGATGGATTACCAAGTCCAATAACCCAAGATAGCAATTTAGATCAATCACAAGGAATCTAAGACTGCCAATAAATACCTAAGGTGTGACAACTTAGTATCAATTATGCAAGTGTGTAAAACAAAAGCATGAAAAGAAGCACTCAAGCTAGACACATTAGAGATTTATTTTAAGTCCAAATCAAAATTTTATTAGATGAAGGAGAATACCTGGGATCCTCACAATGCACTTAGTAGATTTTACCTAATTTTTAGCAATTCTTGTTGAGTTTTTCCATGCAAGCAAGTGACGAACTCTCCAACAAGCAAACAAGCAAACAAGATATGCAACATCTATTCAATTTATGAAAACCATAGGGTTAGCTCTAAAAATAAATTATTATTAGCAATAATAACCAGAAATTAACCCAAATGACAACTCATATCATTCATTGAACCATGTAAAAAAAAAAAGTGCATACCCATCACAAAATTTTATTTTTTTGCTGCATTTGACCTAGTCAACAAGATCTGATTTTTTTTTATGATTTTGACCACAAAAATAGAAATTCAAAATAGAGATCCCTACTAAAAAATAGAGAGATTTCCAAAAATGTAAAAATTTTAGAAAAATATCTTCATTTGTGCCCTAGAGACCCATTTTATCAAAACAGACAAGTTTTTGTAAATTGACTATTTGAGCTATTATATTGCATCCAAATTTAAAAAACAAAAAATGGACCCCCTGTAGAATTTAAAGAGATTTCTGAAAATATAAAAAATTTTGAAAAATATTCTGATTTGCGTCAGATATTAATTTTTTCCATAATTTCAAGAAAAAATTATTAAAAATTCAAAACATCTCATAAAATTCTAAATTTTTTACTGTAGATTATTTGATAAATTTCCAACTTGTAAACAAAATTTCAAGGAAAAAATCCAAGCCGTTTGAGAGATAAAATTAAATATATGAAACTTTAGGGCTTTAGCTCCCCAAAAAAATCAAAACTAGCATGTAAAGGTGGGTTGCCCCACGGTGGGCACTAGAAATGTGTGTGTGAATTTTGTACCTAATCTATAGACACAACACTTCAGTAAAACATTAGAGGTTAGCTATAATCAAAATCATGCAAAATTGAAATCTAATCTAACCAAGTGATTTACTGCCTTCTAATAGGTGCGAGATTGATGCTCAGATTGTTATCGAGATCAGTGACCTAGACGACACCTAAATGAAGGATTTGAATGCAAAACTGATATGAAATATGAATGCAATTAATCTTTTTTTTGGATTTTCTATGCAATAAGAATGATAAAAACTTGATATGAATCTATGATATGTAAAAATTGATATGCTATGATATGCTAAATGATCTAACAATAATATGCAATATGAAGCTAAAATGAATGTAAAAACAAGATTGATCTCACAACAATGTTGATTCGTAAGAAGCCTTGATTCTTCCAATTTCAATTCTCCAGCGTGATTATGCAATTCTTGTGGATTTGAGAGATGAATTATGAAGAGCTGAGCCTTGATTTTATAGAAATCCAGGGCTTTGAGGATGCATGAAAGAAAGCCATAAATCACTCAAATAACTCAGCTTGATTTTTGAGTTATTTTTAAATAAAAGATAATTTAATTCACAAAAATATGCAAATCATGCAAAAATAGCTTTTTAACTCAAATTAGAAGTTTAGATCAATTTTAAAACTCAAAAATGATGTTGAGTTCCAAAAAGTCAATAACTTGCATTAATTTTTTGATTTGGAGTTTAACTGCTCTTTGATTGTGCACATGGATAATTATGAATTAATAAATAAATAAAATGATTTATTCTCAACTTAACTAATTTTTGAAAAATAATTGATTTATGGGTTAATCAATCATTTAATCAAATTTTTATTCAAAAATAATATCATCAAATATGACAACTTGCTTTAATTAATTAAATAAGTGTGTGTGAGTGATTTACACCTTCATGAAATAACAAGATTTAAAAGACAATTACACTATTTAAAGCAAACTAATCTAAATAATGCACAATTAATCTATCAACATCTCATGGATCTCTAAAATAAAGTGGTAAATGAGGCTCTCAGCTATGACCCTCACTAGTGACACTCTAAAGATGAGAATTAAACTAAGAATGATATGCAAACTAGATCTAATTATCAAATTCTAGCTCTATTTGATAAGAAATCTACAAAATGATCAACAATTAAGCTAATTATCAATGAAAATAGCTAAGTGAGTGGTGTGGATGCAAATTGCAAGAGCTTTGTTGCAATTCAAAGATATGGAGTGGATGATTTATGCTTCTAAATGCCTTCAATATATAGGATTTTCCCAAGGGTAGGGGGTAGAGTGAGATAACCATGGTTATGCTTGGGTAAGGTCAATTGGCTTTGCTTTGTCCATAAATGGGGGGACAAACATTTAAATGGTTTCAAAAGGCTAGACCATTTCAACAAAAGTGAGTGATTTGTGTCCATTTTGTCTCTTTTATGCTTTGTTGAGGGAAATTATGATTTATTAATTAATTAAAGTAATTAAATTTAGCCATGAAGGGTAAGATGTTCATTTTGATTTTTGCTTTCAACAACTATGTCATTAATTGAATTTAATCAATTTCATAGTGTTTTTCCCCTTTTCAAGCTTTATTTAATCATTTAATCATTTAATTGAATTTTCCTTTGATTTGAATTGCCTTTGTTCCATTTATTGATTTTTCGTGCTATTTTGATGATTTGATGCACCTTTTTATTGATTTAAGCCTTTTGCCAATTTTCCATGTCTACAATAAGAATTTAATCAATTAATGATAGGATTTTGGATTTATTGTCAAAATTAAATAATAATACTTAGGAATAAATACAATTAAATTCAATTAAATAATTAAGTGGCAGAATTAAATCTAATTAATTAAATATTGAGAATATTCAATTAATCAAACTTTAGGATAAATGTGATTTATCGCCAAATAATTATAAAATTAAAGATAATTATGATAAATAGGAATATTGCTAGGAATATTCCCCGATGCAGAATTTAAGATAATCAATTAGGATTCGATGATGTTTAGATGTGCCTTAGGTTAGGACTTTGATGTCGATTTCATTTGATTTGATGATGTAGGAGATTAATGAACATATAGCCCATTTTTGGGGTATTACAAGGAGTCCCTTCAGGGAGCAAGAGGAGTATTATGAATGGAAGCCCTTACTAAGAACCATAGATAGAAGCTACCCCATTTTTTTGCTTAACATCTTGGTGCAAGGATTGATCCTAGTGGACTAACCCAGATCACCCCAAGACTACTCACCATCTATGTTCCTTTGGTTGTTCCATTGGCACTTCCATGACAAATCCAACATCTATTGTGGGTAACCACTTTGTGTGAGGTGATGGGACATCAAGTGTGGGCCAAGTTGTTAAGTATTGAGCCTTTGTCCTTCTAGGTAGTAAGTGCTTGAAGTGTTCTCGTTGTGATCTACCTGTGCAAACATTCTCAAACATAAAACATCACGGTAGTACTCATAGATTTTTTTCATTTTGATATCACAATTTCTTGTCTTAGAAAGGTTGCTTTTTCTCTTGCGCAAGTGTTTTATGACATGTTTGATCACCTACTATTTGCAAACTTGTCTATTTCCTGATATTACTATGCTTGAAGCCAAGAAATTATACTTGAAACCTTACACCATTGACCAAATTTCTTTCAAATTTGAGTTTCTCACATTCACTGGTCAAGAGTCATATGATATTGAAACATCATCACACACCCTCAATCAAGAGTCCTAAGTTATTCTGTGATTCTATTGCTGTTGCAATCTGGAGCTGCTAAACTTGAATTTTAACCTGTCGTAGAGTATCTTTCATGTTCTTACCTAAAGTTGGTTTGTTATCTACATGCTTAGGTTTGGTCTAGACTAAAAAAAATGAGCTAAAACTATTGGGTTTGAGCCTAACAAATGCTACTCTTGATCACTTGTCATACCACGGTTACCTCTATAGCTACTTGCTAATTGAGCTTCTTGCTCATCTCTTGACTTGAGTCAATTGATTGCTTTAAGTTCTTGAGCACTTTTGACAAGCCATCTCTATTATTCTATCTTGACAAGTGATCTTCATTAGCTTTTCTTATCTCAATATCTAAAAAACTTTATCTCATTCTATTAGTCAACCAACAATTCTTTTCATGTCGGTTACAACTCGGTCTCAATTTGAGTAGGAGAGTCACCCTCCATTCAATTATACACAGTTACCTTCCCCAACTAGACACTCATGAGCACCAATTAGCAATGACAGCTCTAGTCCTAACCAATCTGAGGATTCTAAGGTCACCCCATGGTACAAAGTAGGCTTCCTCTTTTCAGCATTCAAGACCTCCAAAAATATAGAAAAATGTCTCACTCACTCTAGCTGAACAAGAAAAGTTCCACTATTTGCAAGAACATTTTGAGCATAAGGACAACCAAGCACGTTTAGACAAAATGGATGCTGCTAGGTGCATGGCTATGAAGGGGATGTCTCAAGAACAACCTGAGATTAGTGGCTACAAATATAGACCCCCTCCTTTTGGTACTATTGGAAACTATGGCAACAACACACCACCGAGATCTCCTCCAAGACGGACTTTTGCTGCTCCTTCTTCACCTCCTAGACCTCCTCCCTCTCAGCATGAGGAAGAAGCCAATGATGAGGTTTCTAGTGAAGAACTTATGAGATTTGAACAAGATGAAGCCTCCCAATGTATGATGCTTAAACTTTTAGAGTGAAATGGAGATCAATATTTTCAATTCATGACTTCTAGAGGATGCAAGCTTCCTCCAAGTTATGATGTCTGACAAATTGTCCAAGAAAGAGTGCTAATAGAATTGGAAATCCTTAGAGAGGAATTACAATGGACAAATCAACATCTTTCCCAAATGGAAATAGAAAGGGAGCCTCCAAAGGTCTCTTTTGGAGAGTCTATCTATGCTCTTCCCTTTGATAGGAGTCTATACATGGTCCCATTTCCTAGGGATATTGAGGTTCCCAAATATGACAAGTATCATGGAAATGGTGACCCCCATGACCATGTGCATCACTTTACACTCTTAGCATGGAATTCCTTCATGAAGACACATTTATTTTGTGATTTTTCCCTAGAATTTTAAGAGGACAAGCTCTAGAATGGTTTGTGAATTTGACACCACCTCTTAAAACTTTTGATGAGTTGGCTTGGCACTTCACCCAACATTATTCATACAAAATCCAATAGCCTATCACCATGATAGATCTTAGTGCTCTAAAGAAAAATCAAGGTGAGCCATTTTCCACTTACTTACAACATTAGAGGTCATTGTATTCTCGATATCCTTGACAACTAGATGAAAGATAAAAGATTGACATTTTCGTCAACACTCTTGTGCCAGAACTATATTATGATCTAAGGAAACAACTATTCTCCTCTTTCAATGACATGGTTGCAAGTGCATATCAGATTGAGGATGTGGCCATAAGAAAGGGGGATATTGTTATTAATAAAGATACTAGAGGCAATGGCAAGGATAAGAGAAAACCTTGGAACATAAACAAGTATGTTGTCAATGATGGGGTTTTAGATGTCCCAAAAGCTAAAGAGCCTTCTTTTAACCTTTCTAATGCTATCTACATAGAATAACAACAAGAGGCTTCCAACACTCACAATGCTCCTAAGCCTCAGTACGCAAATAGGCCAAAGAAGCAATACCATCATTGGGTCTACACCAAGTTGGTTGAACCATATGATGTGATTCTTAAGACTTTGGTCTTACACTTCCTGACAATTCTCATCCCTATGATCCACCAGTTAAGCCTGATTGGTGGAGACAAGATCATTTTTGCCATTATCATAGGAATAAGGGACATAAGATAGATAATTTTTTTAAGCTTAAAGATGCCATTCAAGATCTTATTAATGGAGGAATAGTTCTCACAGATCGCTTAGTTAAAAATTCTGATCACAAAGCTTTCAAGACTCCTCTACCTGAATATGAGAAAGTAGAATCATCTCAAGAAAATAAGAAGAATCATGATGCAAATATCAACTATACATATACTCTTGATTCACCTGTGATCAACATGATAGAGCTTGTTGAGAGTGTTCTTATGGTGATATCTCAAGATGATAATAACACCAACCATGGTATGCCAAAGTTGGTCTTGCAAACACTGAATGGTTTGTCTTCCCGAAGTGAGATACTAAATGTTGTTACTAGGGGGCAAGCCAAAATTATCCTTAAAACTATGCATGACCCTAAGAAAGCTTCTTCTTCCAAACAAGTGGTTCCTTTGGTTTTGTCTAGCTATGACTTGGTGCACTAATTACAATGAACACCCTCTTAGATATCCATTTTTTAGTTGCTTGAGCTATCCCCTTTGCACAAAGAGATCCTTGAGAAAGTTCTTTGTACAGCAAATGTTCCCAATGATATTGATCCAGATTGATTCCAAGCTATGGTCAACCACATTGTGTCTCCCCACTACCTATCCTTTTTGGTAGAATATGACACATCTCTTAGTCACCCTCATAATCTGGCTTTACACATTGAAGTTCTAGTCTACCATACCTGAGTCCACCGACGCCTGATAGACAATGGTGTTGGGTTAAATATTGTTTCTTTCCATGTGGTGCAATAGTTGGGATTGTCTAAATTGGCCATAGATCCTAGGTGAAAGATTACTATAAAAGCATATAATGAAGTCGAAATATCTTCCAAAGGTCTTGTTGTGCTACCTATTTGAGTGGCCCCTATCACAAAAGATGTTGTGTTCCAAGTGTTGGACATCCCACCCACATATAATATTCTTCTAGGTTATCCTTGGATCCATGACATGCAAGTTGTCCCTTCCACCTACCATCAGTGTGTCAAGTTTCCACACAATGGAGCTAAGATTGTGATTCTTGGGGACAATGCTATAGCTATCAATACTCTAACTACTACTGAGACATTTGTTCCTCACAACAAACCTTCTCATGATCATAATGCGTCCCTCATTGCTACTGAGAAAAAATGAAAGATGATGAGTATTGGTATGGGAGAATATACATTAGACTCCATTGTTTCTATGCCTACTTCTCCTAAGTCCTATGGTAGACCTTCAGACAAGGAAAAGCCTTATGCTTTTTCCATGATAGTTTTTGGTACATTTATTCAATCATCTGTACCCTTAGAGGCCGAAAAAGAAAAACAAGTTGTTAGGTAGTTGATTTATAGAGAAGAAGAAGATAGTATGATAGTTGCTACTCCCATTTATCCTAAATGCTATGGTAAAGGCTATGAATTTTTGTAGAAAATGGGCTATCAAGGTCATGGACCTTTAAATAACAATGGGCATGCTTTAATTGAACCTTTGAGTCATACTGATGGCCGGTCTTCTAAAGATACCATAGATCTAGGATATGGTGTTGA
Source organism: Chamaecyparis obtusa (assembly GCA_027943335.1). Classification (NCBI taxonomy): domain Eukaryota; kingdom Viridiplantae; phylum Streptophyta; class Pinopsida; order Cupressales; family Cupressaceae; genus Chamaecyparis; species Chamaecyparis obtusa. The sequence goes on from BSBK01002231.1 coordinate 8,013,223, forward strand.
CAATGACATCCCTGAATATTCTAGAAATACTCCCATGCTTAGTGACTCAGATATAGATGTCAAGGAATCACCACTATGCACTATGGCCCAAATGGAAGACTATCTTCCTTCTACCTCACTTCTTGGTATAGTTGAAGCCTCCACATCCAGAATGCATGCTTACTGATGGTACAGTTGAAGCCTCCACATCCAAAAATTTTGTGCCTAATGAGTCATTGAGCTTTGATAGACAGTGTAGAAACATTGCATGATTGATAGAAAGAGGAGATCTCACACATAATGACATGAATACCTCTACTTCTAGGTGTCCTAAGCCTTCTTGGTGCAAACATCCCAGCAAAAGTTCCACGACTGATTCAAATGAATATGAATGGGACACTCTCTCAGATGGATCTTCTATAGTGGATATGGACATTGATGTGATTCATACCTATAGTGACCAACCCAATGTAGTTGATGAGTCATGCGTAGGGTCTGATGAGTTCAATCCACATATTTCTTTAATGGACCATGTTGGTCCTTCCATGACAAATTTAGATCTCGATACTTTTGGAGCCTACCCTATAGGCTCATCTTCTCTTGTCACCAGAGATGATATTCCTTGCATTAATTACCTTGAACCAGTCACTTCACTCTCCCTCATACACTCAGATCTCATAGATTGGTCTGCCCAAGATCAAAGACCTATATTGCCTTCCTTTCAAAATGACTATGAGATTGCCTGCTACGTCAATGCCATTGAACCTATTACTTCTTCCACTAGCAAACCAGTGACAAACATGATTGAATTAGATATCAAGTAACTCAGTCATAAAATCAAAAGAAAAAAGAAATGGTTGGATGGTGAAAAACACATTGTGGCGGTATCCGAGCCTAAAAATAGTAAAAATAAAGATGTATCTAAGGGTGAAAACCTTGTTGAGGCACCCGAGGATGAGGTACTTGGTAGTCTACCAAGCGATTTTGAAGAAAGGTCTTCAATTCTAATAGAACCTACACATCCCATCAACTTGGGAATAGAGGAATCTCCTAAAATCATACATGTGGCTCAGTCCCTTTCAACAGAGGAGAAAGAACAATTTGCTGCATTCTTTCAAGAGAAAAATATCAACTTTGCATGGACATATTTTGATATGCCTAGTTTAGACACTGAGCTTATTATGCACCATCTTTCCATTGCTCCAGGGGTAAAACCTGTCAAGCAGAAGCTTAGAAAGATGCATCCCCATGTGGCATTACTAGTTAAGGCTAAACATGAGAAGCTTTTGAAATCCAACTTTATCAGAGCTATCGACTATGCTGAGTGGATTTCTAACATTGTCCCTATTTCCAAACATGACAAGTCCCTTCATGTATGCACTAATTTTTGAGACTTGAATAAAGCATGCCCTAAGGATGATTTTCCACTTTCGAACATCGACATGATAGTGGACATGATGATGGGCTATGAAATGTACTCCCTTATGGATGGCTTCTTTGGATATAACTAGATTAAGATCACCCTTGGGGACCAAGAGAAGATAGCCTTCACATGTGCATGGGGTACCTTTTGCTAGAATGTCATGTTGTTCAGGCTTAAAAATGCTGGTGCAACCTATCAAAGAGCCATGACTACCATCTTTCATGATATGATGCACAAAAACATGGAGGACTATGTTGATGACACGCTTGCCAAATCACAACAAAGAAGCACTCATTTGTCTGATCTAAGTTTGATATTAGACCGCATGGAATGATTTCAACTTAGATTAAATCCCAAAAAATGTGCTTTTGGTGTCACTTTTGGGAAATTGCTAGGATACATAATATCAGCAAAAGGAATAGAAGTAGACCTAGAAAAGGTGCAAGCTATCATGGAGATGCCACCCCCTCATAACATCAAATAATTAAGGAGTCTTCAAGGCTGTCTCCAATCTATCCAGTAGTTCATTTCTCAGCTAGTTGACAGAGCTCAACCATTCAATCAGAATTTGCATAAGGGAGCTACTTGTATATGGAATGAGGAGTGTTAAAAGAACCTGGACCATCTTAAGGATTACCTAGCATGACCTCCTATCCTTATGCCACCTATCTAAGGGAAAACCTTGATATTATACATTTTTTCTACAACAAATTCTTTAGGGGCTCTCCTTGCACAACATGATGATAAGGGAAAAGAATGAGCTATCTATTATATCAGTCACACTTTGGTTTCTTATGAACTCAATTACACTAGTATTGAAAAGGCTTGTTTAGCTATGGTTTTTGCATCTCAAAAAATTAGACATTACATGGTTGCACATACTACACAGCTGGTTGCTAAAATTGATCCTTTAAAATATCTCCTAAGTAAAGCTGCACCTACTGGACACCTTTCCAAGTGGATATTGATTCTTTTAGAATTTGACATTTAGTATATTGAGAGAAAAGATATTAAAGGGAAAGCAATTACGGATCAATTGGCTGAATTTCCCATGATTGATAATGCTCCTCTTCAGATAGATTTCCTAGATGCCTCAATCATGAATATCACAGGGCATACATGGAAAATGTTTTTTGATGGTTCTCACACAGAATGGTGCTAGTGCTGAAATCCTATTTGTTACCCCTCATTGATACACCATTCCTAAATCATACAAGCTTCTTTTTCCATGCACCAATAACATAGCTGAATATGAAGCCTTGCTAAATGGTGCTAAGCTTTCCCTTGAATGGAGGATTTCTGAGTTGCATATTTTTGGGGATTCTCAACTTGTCATAAACCAAGTAAATGATGATTACCAAACCAAAGATGACAAGTTGATTCCCTACAAGAGGATGATAGACTCACTCAGGAATTATTTTACATCTATCACATTCCAACAAACTCCTAGAGCTGAGAACAAGGCTGCTAGTGCCATGGCTACTTTGGCATCCATTTTGTAACTAGAAGAGCATGAACCACACTTTGAGTTCCTGGTGGAAGAATTGCACTACCCTACCTACAACTCCCCTAATGACCATTTCATTTACACTGTGTTCAGTCATGACTCCTCCTGCTATGCCACCATCTTTTCCTATCTCCAAGATCAAGTTATCCCTAAAAATCTAATGTGCAATGAGAAGTGCCAACTCATCCGTAATGCCTCACACTTTACCCTCATCTTTGGTGACTTGTATAGGAAGGATCTAGATAGAACTCTCCTTAAGTGTCTAGAAATAGAGGAGTCAAAAAAGGTGCTAGCCGAAGTTCATGATGGAATATGTGGATCACACTCTAACAATCTTGCGCTAGCTCAGAAATTGTTTAGGGTTGGCTACTATTGGCCTACTATGCAAGCTGATGCTATTTGATATGCCAAGTCCTACAAAAAATGTCAACTACATGGGAATCTTATTCATGCTCCTGGATGTGAGCTCATTCCCTCTATCACCTACTGGCCATTTTAGCAATGGGCCTTTGACTTGGTAGGCAAGATCCATCCTAATTTTTTGAGTGGGCATAAGTTCATTATTACAGCCTCTGAGTATTTTACCAAATGGGTTGAGGCTGTCCCATTGTCAGCAGCTATAGGAAAACATGTTTCCCTATTTATTTTGAATCACATCATTTGCCGCTATGGTATTCCTTCTTCCATAGTCACAGATAATGGTGGCTAGTTTAAAAACAAAGACCTGAAGCACTTGTGAAAAAAATTCAAAATCAAACAACATTGGTCTTCTGTTTACTACCCTCAAGGGAATGGCCAAGCTAAGGCCTCAAACAAAACATTGCTGAAAATTCTTCATAGAACGGTGCACAAATCAGGCAAGGATTGGCATCTGCAAATCAATCCTACACTATGGGCTTACCGAATTCTATCCACACTCCTACAGGTGCAACACCTTTTTCCTTGGTCTATGGTTCTGAGGCTGTCTTACCACTAGAGGTTGAAATACCTTCACTGAGAGTCTCTCTACATGGTTTGATTATCGATGAAGACCAGAGAGCTATGAGAGTGCATGAGCTCACTACTTTGGAAGAATGTTGCAAGGCCACTTTTGATCACATGCACACCTATTAGAAGAGAATGTCTACTACTTACAACAAGAAAGTTCATCCTAGAGGGTTTCAAGTGGGTGAACTAGTTCTCAGAGAAAATCCCAAAAATCAATAGAATAGGGAGCAGAAAGGCAAGTTTGAGCCAAATTGGTTGGGGTTTTACATTATCATAGAAACATTTGGGTTCAGAGCCTATCAGATATCTACACCTAAGGGAGAAGAGCTTACTGAGCCTATCAATGTTCTACATCTAAAAAAGTTCTATGCCTAAGGTTCTTGAGCTCTTTGTACATATCTTTATTGATCCTGAAAAAATCTCAAAAAAATTCATATATGATGCTGAAAAAATCCTAAAAAGAATAAAATGTCCTAAAAAAAAAGAGCATCCTAGTGAAAACCTAGCAATAGGCACTTTGATGTCTAACCAAAAAAATGCAAAAAATTCAAAAAATTCAAAAAAAATAGAAAAAGTGCCTTGGTGAAAACCTAGAAACAGGCACCTTGGTAGCAAAAATATAAAAAAATTGAAAAAATTCTTGAAAAAATCTATCAAGTGGTGAAAACCTATAAATAGACACTACTTGAGACCCTTGCACCTATGTCTATTAGTCTTGCATGGTGCTCCTTCGCTCCACTTTCCACTTTGCCTCTCCTAGCCTGGAATTGACTCTTGTCTTAGTCTAGGGGGCATACGTTGTTCTAGCTTATCTTGGGTCTCTTTGTGCATTCAGGTTTCTTGGACCTCTTGGTTCCAATGGTGTTTTTCAACACCACCCTAATTGTGTTTTTTAAGACATTCCTAGCATCGAGTGTTTTCTCAACACTTATTAGATATCCTATCCGCAGTCTCAAATGATGCAATATTTCTCACTAGTAGATGCGATACTCAAAGTTTGACTCTATGGCCTACACACATGCACTTAAACACTTGACTTGCTAAAATTTTCTTTATTTCTTTGTGTGTTTTCTATGATGATTTCTTTGATGAGTGTTCTATCCCTAATAGTTTTTGATGATGCAAGCTAGAAGACTGGGGCATGAGGACATGTTTTATTTTCTTTCTGACTGTGGGTATATTTTGTTGATCTTGGTTGTCATGAGCATTTATGCTTGTTCCACTTGACTCTAGGATCTACAAGGTATTATCCTTGACTATTTTGTCCGCAAGTGCATGCTTATAGTCATCTTGACTTTCTTGCATCTCAATGTGAGCATAATCTTGCTATATCAAACTTAGGGAATCTCACTGCACTAGTCATCTTGACTTATATGTCTTTGATGCCTAGGTGGGATTTCCACAATCCTATCTGATATAGATCATGTTCAGATCACATAGTTATACTAGTGTGTATTGTATGATCTTGTGATGCTACCAATAACACTCAATGATGAATATTAGAGTCTAATAGCTTTGTGACCTTGCAAGTAAACCACTTTTTATAATAGCTTGCATTTTTAAGTTCATGTTAGTTTTGCATCTTGCATATGGAGAGAGCTCTCCTTTCATCTTTCATGGACCTATCGGTCAACTGCGCTCACCTTTCACTTCTTCTTGATCATGTCTTTTTCTTCTTGTCTTTCATATGAAATCATTTTCTCTTCATTTCGGGATCGAAACTAAAATCTGACTTCACCTTGATCGTCAAAATTGCATTTCACCCTCTTTTGCACAGTTGGCTAACCATTTGAGGCATGATCCTTTGATCTTCACTAGGGCATCTCCATTTCTTCATCTCCATCTCTCTCACCCTTCTAGTCTTTCATTCATTTCATTCATCTCTCTCTGAAGTCTCCACTGGGGTATGTCTTCACTTCTTGATGGTTATCCTATCGTGCTTCATCTCTTTGATTATGATTTCTAGCGATTTGATCATGTTGCTCTTTCTTTTTCCTTCCCTCTACCTAATTTAAATTTTGATTTTGATCTTGAGGGGGCATACACATCATATCCTATTGGCTATTCTCTAGAGCATATGCTTGACCACTCCATTTTCTCTGATCGATCTATCTTTGTGCTTGACATGTTAGTTCTCATCTCGAGTTCTGATACTATACATCTCTTTCCTAAGTATTCAGTACTTTTTCTACTAGGCTGACCATGCAGGATTTGCTCTCTCTTTGCACTTCATTCTTTGGATTCAAATCTCTATCTATTGCCTTCTTGGCTGATCTATTCTTTGATTTAATGTTTTCTTAGATTGATCACACATTATTCAAAGAGGGGAAAATGTAATCACCCAAAAATGGTCATCTAGACTATTAGCCCCTTGCTAGCATTATTTGCTAAAATCATCAATTGCGTATTCTTGATCAAATCCTAGCTCTATCATTTATTCAATTATTTTCCTTGGGCTAACCATCTTATCCTAAGTCTTTATTTAATTAAAAGGAATTTCCTCCCCTTTTGTTAAATAAAAAGACCCCACTTTTCCTCTTATCCTAAGTTGCACAAATAAAACATTATTCTTATTTTATAAAAAGGGAAAAAGCACTTTTTGTCTCATATGGACACAAAATTCAACTCTTATTTTCTCATTGGAGGATACTTGTGCACATGGATTTCTCCCCTTTCAAGCTCCATTGTTGATTAAATCTTTTGCCTCTTAATCTCCATGGTCCATTCTTTCTCATTTATTATAAAAGGAGAGCTCTCTTCTCATTTTAGAATGAATCTTTTGAATACTAACCTTATGCTGCAAGATTTCGTAGAGACTTTGGAGCTTTTTGAAGACATTCTTCCATCCATCTTTCATTTCTTGCATCATAGCTTCATATTTATGCTTTCCTAGATTAGCTTCATTTCTATGCTCTAGATTAGCTCACATAGATTAATTATCTTGGATTGTAACACTTGCATCTTTCTTTTCATAGCTTATCTTGCATTCTCATTTCTAGCATAGTTGCATTTCATTCTCATATTGATTCTTGAGGATATTGGCATTCATTCCCTTGTCTCCATTGAATCTCTCATTGCATGGTTTACTAGCAAGGTCATAGGCTTAATAGCTCTAGCTAAGAGCACTCTTAATATCCTTGAACTCCATGCCTAGGGAGCTCTAGGTCATTTTTCAAGGTTTCCCATTCATGGATTCCCTTGGAAGTAAAGAATTAGAGAAGTACACATTCTAGTGTGTACAATAGTGTTGAAAGTGAGAGTTAGTTGCATGCCACATGGAAAGCGTGAATGAATGGACTATGACATGTGTGAATAGATGGATTAATATTTGACACTTTGTCAAGAACAATTGGTTTGCAGAGCTTTGTGAGGGTTTGTTGGCCATTAGTGTTGGTGGTTACGAAGCTGTGATGGAGCTTTTGGTAGAAAGGCATAACTTTAGAAAGTTTAATCAGTTACAAGATTAAACAATTGAGAGGTTACAAAAGGATTTGTATGGGACTTCAGAAGGTTATATGAGAGTGGAGAATTGAAGATGTTAAGAAGACTATCAGTCCGTCACTGTAACTTCAGAAGGGTTTGAAAGGCCTCTAATTTTCATGTAGCGAAGTTGAGATAGGGTTAGATGAACCATTTTCATAACTTCACAACCAGCCCAGATTAAGTTTGGAATCTTATTCTTGAAGTTGAAACTTGAAATAACATGGCTACATAACTATGAGGCATTGAGGGCCAAGGCATTTACACTTTACAATGATGAAAAAGGACATTAATAATTATATGAATTCAAAATTTCAAATTACAAATTTCTTGAACATTCTACATTACAAAAATCATGAATTCAAATTACAAAATACAAAAATTAAAATTAAAATTACAAAAATCAAAATTCAAATTACAAAAATCATGAACAATACTTATTACTTGTAGCTGAATATGAGTCAAATTGTCAATAATAAATATTCAAAATCAAGTACATTATCAATTTATCCAACAAGTACAGTAATAAGTATATAGTGTATAAAATTATAAATACCTATTAACCAAATACTAATTCTAAATCACTTCACTCTTCACTTAGTGTCAGTGAGCAGTCTACCTCTTCTATATCCCACATGGAATCCAACTCCTAAAATTGACTACTACTACTAGCAAGAGGTTCTTCTTCAATCTGAGTTGGGTATTCAAAATCAAAAAATTCTTCATCTTCATTCTGAGTCTGGGACAAAGATCCATCATTTGTCTTAGAACCACCATGTTTTGAACTAGTGTTCAAAAGCCCTCATCTTTCACACAGGGAATTTCAAATTGCTAATGCCCTATCATAAGGAAAGTCTCTAACATTTTACTGAGTTAAAAACAACCTCAAGAAAGTTTCCAAATTTTTGTCTAGTTTGTTTCTGATCTTTGATTTCAAAAACCCCAATGCACTGAAAACTCTTTCATCTTCCATCGACCCCAATATCATTGTTTGGTAAAAATTAGAAAGTTTGAAATATTCTGATATTGAATCACGTAATACTTCACTATGCTCTATCCTTCTCCAAAGCCTAGTTATTGCACCAGGTTCAAATGGATTCTCCAAGTTTTTTAACTGCAATTTCATACATGATGCAAATTATCTATATTGTTTTTTAAGATTAGTTGAATCTACAATTCCATCAATTGGTTGTCCATTGCAATCTGCATGTTTTGAAAACTCTCTGATCAATTCATAATTTTTTTATGAAACATATGAGCATCAAGTTGTCTATCTCTGACTTTTTTCCAAAAATGAGGAAACACACAACCCATGGCTTCAATAATTTCTTCTTGAGGGAATTTTTCACGAATCTCACTTGAAAGTTGGTAGAAAATTGACTTCAAATTCTCACTAACAGATTTAACAAACCTGTCAAAATCAACCCTTTTAATTGGAAGTAGTCTGCCTTGCTTGCCCATCTTAGATTGGTGCATTGGTATTTCATATCCTTTCACAAACACACATAAATTATTTTTTGCATTAAATTGTAAAAAAATATCAGCATGATTCAAATCTTAAATTATTTTCCACCTAAAAAAATTTGGGCTTTGAAGTGTTATCATATCTAAGTATAAATTATCCAGGGCAATGCATGTCATTCTATGTAAATCTGAGTACTCACGGATATACATAGTCCTGTCTTGGGCTTTCTTAACAAGTTTGTTCATTAAATCCAGCATGGGGAGAAGACTGGCTAAAGTTAACAAAGTCTCTATATCACTTAACTTATGTAACAAATTCGGAGCTTTGTCTACTGTGAGGCATTGCTCCTATATTACTCTGATCAAGGATTGATATTCTATTAGAAATATTTCTACTGGTCCATGCAAAGAGATTCATATGGTCTCAACATCCTTGAGAAGCTTGTTTCCTGGTGTTACTCCCTCTAAGAAAATCTTAAATTCTGCAAAATGTTTAGAACTTTTGCAGAAGTAAGAGTATATGTCATGAACTAGATCTTCAACTTTTGAGACTGTAGGAAAATAGATTATAATTTTATATGCTACATTCATTCGATAGGCCATGCAATGTATGCCAAGCATGTAAGGTGCAATACTAGTTTGTAATCTTTCACAGAGACCATTCCTTTGGCCTTGCATTACTGTAGCTCCATCAGCTCCAACACACACTAACTTCTTTCCAATTGTCAACTCATCCATACCAACAACTTCATTCAAAACATTCTTCACTTTAAAATATAGGTTTTTTGCTATTGAATTGCCCCTCATTTTACGAACGTAGAGTAGATGAGCTTGGCAGACATGTTCTTTTACTGTATACACATGCATATAGACCCAAGCAGTGTTATCTACTACAGTAACTTCATCTATGGATAATGAAATGAATCTGGACTATTTTACTTTCTCTTGTAAATTTTTCTTTTCCACCTCAAAAAGATAGTTTGCCATTTCCCATCCAATGTTTGTTGACCAATGTGACATAAGATAGTGAGGAAATTTCAAAAAAGATAATAAATTACCATATTTTGAGAAGTCTCTCATAGGATGCCCTCTGGACATACTATGAAAAACAACACTCATCTGAACAGTCTTTGCCAGGTTTACTTCATTGGCTACATGTTTAAACCCATCCTTGATTGGATTTTCACCGCTACCAATTACTACCATTCTCTTGTTATTCTCTTCATATTCTATGGCATACTTAACATGAAGACATTCTTCCTTTGATTTCCATCTCACTACTGATATTTCTTGTCCATCTATGGTCTATTTTTCATAAACCTTACCAATATGCTTTTCTATAGTGTCAAGCTTTAGCTACAACTTCTTCTTTCTTTTAAGTTTTTAAGTACAAATCTTACACCTGCAATATGTTGGTTGTTCATCATTGCTTAGGACTGGTTCAATGAACTAGTACTTTGCTACCCAATCAACCTTAAAATTTCTTTCCATTTCCTACTCCCGCCCCATTTTTACTTCCCTTTTTCTTTTCTTCCTACCAACATCATTATTATCTTCATTGCTAGCATTTTCTTCCAATTGGTTTTGCATATCCCTTATAACATCTTCTCTCATGCCACCATTGTTATCCTCATTTGATGCATTTTGATTTTCATTTAACTCAATGACAACCCCAGCTTGTGGTACTAGTACTGGTGAGCTACTGTGAATGGCTTTTGCACTTGCAATTATAGATGTTGATGGAGCAGAAACATTGCCAACTCCAAAGAAAGCCTTTATGGTAGTATCTTTAAGTTTGGGCATTTTGATGGCCTCCCAGGCCCTTCACTACCCTGAGGAGTCTTACCCTTGTCTAGCTTTTTGATCTCTTCACTAACCTGAGCACGGTGAGAAGTCTGAGTCTCAACCTCCCCTAATATCTAAATCCCTTCAGCATTAGTAGCTTGAGGATACTCAATCTCATGATAGTTACCCTTGTCTAACATCTTCACCCAATGACCTCTCACTAGTCACTAGGATTCTAGCCTCTAGGAATTTAAATTAATATAAATACTGTGAAATTTGAACAAATCATTGTTTACCTTTGTCCTACTTCCTCTGAATTCTGACTCTCTGAAATGTTGAATCTGCTATTTACTATTGCAAGATTGTTATTTGTAAATCTGGCCCTCCGACTCCAAAAATTTGTAATGACGCACAATAAGACTACTTTTAAGTTTTCTAAAATTGATTTGAATTTATATCAATCCATGACTCCAAATTTCAAATTTCAAATTTTATTTTTTAAAAAATTCTCAGGCTTTTGGCAAAAATGTATCGAGTGCCGACTTGATCAATGCTATTTTTGGTGAAAAATTAAAAATATGTGGTGGTCAATAAAACAATTAATTAATGGGTTGGTGAAATATGTCATGGACTAATAAAATAATTAATTAACAGGTTGGTGAAATACATCGTGGACCAATAAAATAATTAATTAATGGGTGGAAAAATAGGTCGTGGTTAAGGTAACAATATAAACCATTTGGCTATTTTAAATTTTATATGCAATTCATAATTAATATCATTGGTGAATAAGAGGTCGTTAAAAGAACCACATTAGATTATTTATAAGTGAATATGATGGTCAACAACATCAAGAGGCAAATCTAATTGGTGTTCTAATGAATATTTAGTAGTTACCGTGTCAAGATTGGGTGAATATGGGCCAACCTATACCTGCATGATTCACCAATTTCATGAAACGTATTCCCCAGAATTCACCAAAAGGTGAATATTCACCACTAAAAATTACGTTGATGCCATGTGTCACTCCTAATCAAACTCAATGCCTCAAACTATGTGCCATATGAAAATCTTTGTTTGGCTGCCAACCTTCTACATCATTGCTGAGTTAGCATCTGCATCACCCTAACCTAGACATGTGTCAACATCTCATGATCCTATGGTCATTATCTTCCTTGCAACTTATTTCACATGGTTATGAAATCTATTTGATTTGATCACTATTTAACTGCCTTCACTCACTACCCTCTACCACATCTCAGATGTTGATTCACTCCTATTGACCATGTACGTGGGACCATAAAATATTCTTCTCATTCATCTCTAGTTGTTTACCACCAAGTTTCCTCTGCACGCAAGAAAGATTCTCAAAAGCTTCATTCCTTTTAGAAACTTAACAACATGTGCGCTAACACATAAAAATATCTTTTAGCCCCCACACAAAAAATTAGGGATAAAGACCTAGACCTTCTCTGCACAAAATGTTTCTCACCATGGAACGATGGCCTCACACAACTGCCAATTAAATTTACTTGAAAGATTCAAAACCCTCTATAGACGTTGTAGATTTATACTTTCTCAAAAATTCAAACATCTCCATTGTGCTAAGATTTCACTTGGCATGTAAAAATTAAAACCCTCAATTAAACCAATTTTGAAAAGTGACACATAAATGAAACTTCCTTTGGATTTGACTTTGAAAACTCATCAACTAATCACTTCATGTCTTGCAACTTGGGATGTAGGCTTACTCTCATATAGGAAGTACAAGGATGAAACTGAGATCTTACAAAAATCAATTGGTTGAATTTTATTAACATGCAAATTTGACCACTTAAAATTGTTGCATTTGACAATCAGGGAAACATTAAATAAATTACAAATGGGAAAGCCTTGGAAATTTGACAAAATGGAAACATTAGGATCTGAAAATGGGCATGGTGGATATTTGTCATGTTTAAAATACAAGGGAACACTTGGATTTAACTCATGAATCATAGGTCCTAAAATGAAAGACCTCAGATTAGACTACTTGAAATTTAGAATAAGTGCAAAGTGCGGATTAACAAGAAACCCCTTCAACTAGGCATATGTAAAACACATCAAAACTGGCTGTGGGGGTCTAAAAACTGCAACATAAGCTATTTGATACATAGTGAGTACATCCACAAGTCATTTTATCATGACACATAATAGGGCTCAAAATGTTCAATCACAAAGTAGGCATGTTCAACTTGTTTTACGCTTGGGGACATGCAAATTGCAAGCTAGCTAGAAATGACACTTTACAAAACCACTTAAATATACAAACTAAAGTCTATAAATGATCAAATGAGATGAATGAAATGTGGGGAACATACCTTTTTCCTGATGCAACATGAAAATTACAAGGTATTTGAATGCTTGAAAGCCAAAACAAGGCACCACAACTCACATGCAAAGGACTTAAAATTTTTTAATAGTGGTAATCTCAAGAATTTGAGAGTACCAACACTATGATTGATGATGATGAGATATTTGTGCCAATTTTTATAATGTGATCCACTCTCCATCTAATGGAAGTCCAATTTTTTTAAAACTGTAGTAAGTCACATGCAACTTTTTCAGAAATCCATATTTGGAAGACTGAGTTGACACAACTGTTTCATCCAATACTGCATTCAAAGTTATCAATGGTTTCATGTAATTCAAAAATTTGTGAGGAGTTGTGTCCTTAGGAAACAAGTCTAAATTAGAATTCATTTTGTCCTCCATCCCTTTTTTGAAAGATTCTTTCCAATGAATTTATTTGATATGTCAACACTCTTCGACAAACCGAGATTTATCATTTTGGTTTTCTTTTCTTATAGCTCAATGAAATTTTTTCTAGCTTTGTCCAAAATTTCCTATCCTTCCCTTAGTTTTTGAAATTTTTGAATGATAGATGATGCCTTTACTGAGGCATCAATGTGGTTGTTAATTCCCATGGATGCCAATTCATTGTCATTAGTACTATAGACTTCTTGCAAAATATGTTTTTCAATATTCTCTTTTTGAATAAACATTTTTGTTTCTCTCGATGTGCTCTTTGAGATTCCAAACAATTACTCTCGAAATTTTATTCAATTCAAACCATTCAGACAACTTGTCACTCATTTGCATTATTTTCCCCCAAATGCTTTCTTTTATATACTTCACTATAGTTTTCATATTTTCATTCACTCTGCCTTCCAAAGCTTTAATTTTATTATTTTCCTTTTGCAAATCTCCTTCCATATGTTCATATTTTTTTCTTTCTTCTTCTGCTTTTTTTCCCAATGTTTTTATTTTTCTGGCTCATGCTCCAATTGGTTCTATAAATTTTTATTTATAGTAACAAAAGACTCCACAATTTTGTATAATTTTTTTAAAGTGGCTCTTTCATCATCAAATTTATTAACTATTTCATCCAATTTTTGCCTCAGTTCCTTCACTTATTCCTCCATTTGTTCATGCTCTGTAATTGATGATGTAGAGTCATAGTTTTTTATCCTTTTCTATAATTCATAGCACTTTTTATCTACTACTTTCCTCTTTTCTTTTTCATTTTCTAGGTCTGCCTGTAACTTTTCTATTTGTTTCTCAATCTTTCTTTTGTCTCTCTCCACCTTGAGAAGTGAAGTATAGATGAATTCATTGGGAATTTTTGGAACACTAATTTTTTCCACATTTTTACTTTGGAAAAATCTATTTGGAGGGTGCTAACATGAAATTAAAAGGGATCTATCTAAATATATGGTGGATTTTTTATCTTTATTTGGGGACATAAAAACCATGAACTACATCATATATTTATTTGGATCATATGTGGGAAAGACCTTGTTTGATGCAATAAGGGCACCCCTCTTCAATGTCTTCTTATTTACTTTATTCATATTTGTTGTTTGTGTAATTTTATTAAAGAAATTATTGTAATAAAAATTTGGGGTTGTTAAAGAAATTGAATGTTTGAAAGGTGAAAAAGAACTTGTAGTGATGTACACACCTCCACCTATTATAGTGGTTCTAGCTAATGTATTTTGAGTAGTAAAAGGCACAACCATACCTAATCACATCCCACTATCACTTGCAAGTGGAGTTTTTGGACTCTTTTGAGGGGTTTGTTATGAAGCCACAAATAATAGATTTGGAGTGGCAATTAATATAGTTGGAGATGTACTTTCCATTATTTTCATAACCTTTTTCTTCTTCAAAATGACTTGATCACTATGATTATGTAAAGTAATACTATTATTGGCCTCTTGTGATAGATATCTTGTTGTTGCACTTGTTTAGAGAAATTAGTATTAGTACCTATTGCATCCCCACTAGTGGAAGTGGCACTTGATTCACCACCAAAAGGAATACCATGTTATGGAATTGGTTGTGATTGAATATGAGTGTTTGTAGAAGGTGGATTTGAAGCTCTAAGAAATGTACATGTAGGGGTATGAGTAGTACCTTTCTTTGATGAATCTGATGATTCAACTCCAATGAATGGTTTCTCACCATATTTTGGTGGAAGTGGTGTGAAAATTTGTAGCCAAGGGCTTTCTCCTTTGGGACCAAGACCATGATCTTCAAAACCCATTTTTTCCATCATGGTTGCCCCTTTGCTATATGTTTCTCTCATGGACTCATCAAATCCACTCAGTTTTACATAGAATATAGTAGTTTTTTGAGTGTATGTGGGATTAAAATCAATCTCATGCTCATTATCATCATCACTTGTTATATGCTTTAGTGGGATTCTCCATATTCCACAATTTTCTAAACTCTTCATCCTCTTCAATTTCATCAAGATCTACAAGGGTCTTTGGGTCGTCAAGATTCTTCCTCATAATCCAAAAATTAGTAACTTTGGTTTGAGTCCAAACTCTATCTTTACATTGTTCTAGTATAATTTGTGGAATAGATTTTTAAGATGGTTCAATAGCTTTTTGGTAGAAATTCTAGGACCCCCTATTCTCATTTTGATTTTGGATGTCATGCTCTATTTCTCTCTATGTGTGCAATGCCATAATTTGTGATGACAATTCCTTTGTTAAAATATTGTTGTTAGCAAAAATTTTCTCCATCTCTTTTGTTACCTCATCCCAAGAGTCCATGTTTTTCAACTTTTCTAGCAATGGTTTACTTTCACGTTGAAATTTTCTTGCAGAGTTCTTATTCACCATAAGCCTTGTTTTAATGACACTTATTGGATCATACTGGTAGTAACTATCAACAACAAAGATAAAATTTTCAAAAAATCATGTGCCACATTGAACGCTTTTCTCTCAAATGTGAACCCTCTACATGAGAAAGGAAAGGAAGGAAATATGGTCTTCTTTTGTTGGCCATAAAAGAGTAAATATGTACTCTCCATTTTACATACATAATCAAATGAAAATACCCTCTTTGTCACATGTATTGGAAATTCAGAGGGTTCTACTTCTAATCTGTAAAATCTTAACATAGCATTCTTTCATGAAGAGCCATTCATCCAATTGTATTTGACTTCTGAGTTGTATATAATTTCTACAAGACACATGTAATCTAGGCATTGGAGTGCTTGTAATTTCATGATATATTGGTGCCAAAAAGAAGTCTACAAAATGGTATTAGTTATTTCTATTATCATGCATCCTTATCTTAGGTGTCCATTTATATATTGGACACACTATTCTATTCTAAGTCTTCTAATCATATTTATAGACCTGAATGTGAATCATGTTATCATTGGTCTCAAATTTTGCATGATAATTTTCTAGAAGAAGATAGAACAAGTAGGTTGTGAACCTAAATATCTTATAGGAACCTCTTTTAATCATTAGTAATTATTTTTGAATGGATTGAACAACATTATCAACAAAATTATATTTTACTAGTTTACATATATAATGGATATGAAAAATCATTTTAAGAAGGCTAGCACCCACTTCCCTATTATTTTCCAATCTTAGAAAAAATGTTAGTAAGGAAATAGTATCCTGAACCCATGGCACAAAAATATTATAATAATAAGGAGGCTTATGGCTCTGATCCAATTGATCATATTCCTCTTCCATCTTTCCTAGGTCAATGTGGACATTTGAGTTTTGTGCTTCAAACCCTAGGTCCAACAAATTAACAAATTCTCCCTCGGTTATGGATAGAATTTCCTCTTGAGTATTTTTATTGATAATTTCTTTTCTATCTTCATCATAATTTTTGGTCCAGACCATGATAATTTTTAAGAAAGGGAATACTTTAGGTAATATCACGTGTCCCAAACCAACCTCCTACAATGTAATTTTATTTGTACTTGCCTTTTACATTATGTTTAAAACACTAAATTTTTGCCTATTTGGATTTCTCACTGCCTCCTTATTGGATAATGCATATCTAATATCTATGATTCACTTATCACCATGGATAGTAGGATCATAAATATCATGATTTTCATCAGTGAACCTAATGTTGTAATCAGTTTGGTTAAGTCTACTTTTTCATTCACTTGGATTTTAGTTATACTTTTCAATTTCCCCATTGCTGGTATTTCTAATGGTTCAAAATAGTGCTAGACAACTAGTAACTACAAGCCTGAATATGCTAACCCTCAACTTCAAATTGAACCTATAATTAATAGTTCTAGTTCTACAATCTAAACCACCAAATTCAAAAATTAAAAATGCGGTATGTAGGTGTTGTGGTTTTTACCCAAAATTTCTATTTGAATAGATTGATGTTGATAGACTATTGAATTATTCAATCTAGTAGCCATTTATGAATCTCCTTGGATTAACTAGTTTGTCCAAGAATCCAAATACCAATATGAGTGATGTCCCTTAGTTTCAAAACCCTAAAAATCTCAAAACCTAAAGGGGGAAATTTTTTTAGAATTATATTATAAACTATTATTAATAACTATTTTTAGGGTAAAAATTTCATTGGTTCTTTATGAGGACTGACATTGGATAGTCTGATATGTCACAGACTCACACATGTCACTTTTCTGGATTATTTTTGAATAATTTTTAATCCTTTACAACTTCTTCTTAAAATAGAGCCTATTATTAACACATTCCAAGGAAGGATAAATCCCCAAATGAGATGTCCAACCTTGCAGCTAGATATTACACAATTGAAATGAAAAAACAAATAAATAATCAATACCAACAAGTAGCAAAAATAATGTTCTATAATTATCACAAGAACATGGATTTACAACAAGTTGGCCTACAATATGGAGTCTTACATTGCATGCTTACACGAGTGATTAATTAGAAAATCATATGATAACCTTATAGATACCCTTTATCTTCAACTATGCTACTCTCCTACTACTAAATAAGAACTATTTCCCTACTTATATACAAGATCGCTAGCAAAAAGTCAACTATTATCTAGTCAACAATCCCCAAGATAAAGGAAAAATATTACAAACATATAGGTCAGGACGTAAATCATAAGAACACCCCCAAATAGAGAGATTATAACATGTGAATATACAATGAGGTCATCCACATGAATAAGAACATAGAAATATGTGCCATGAAACTTTTCATAATGTGAATCTCCATTGCAAGCCACATCTCACCAACCTAACTATTAGAATAGGAAAGTAATATAGGACTGGACCAATCATAAGATAACTTCATCTAAAAATGTTATATTGAGAAAATAAGCTAGACATAAAATCTACATGATATTTAGATCACATCATAATGATCACATAATATAAAAATATAATTGGGATGATCTCTACCTAAAACACAAATAAACTACCCAACTAGTACAAAATACAAACAAACTAAAAGGAAATATTTTTGGGTGATGCAAGATTGCCAATGAACCAAGGATGCTCCTACATTAGACACCCCAAGTGAATATAAGATGTTCCATAAGAGGAACTCATGAACATATAACAAGATTCAAGACATAAACCCCATACTTATTCTTGATCCACATATCCTCCTCATCTACAAAGGTACATTTTTGCAAATGGTTGTGTCGACTATCGAATTCCTTAAACCCTATAGTATACCATCCATCATTAGGTACTACTCTTCTATTGGTTAATCCACAACCACTTCTTTGATTATCCAAATCACACTAATTTATTCTTCCTTTGTCACTCATAAAATCACTAATCAATGTTTTCTTCCTCTTTCTCCCATTTTATTCCATCTATGACATCATTCAACAACTCCCTTCTCTCTAATCCATTCACAAGATCCTACTTATTATCTGATATCACTTTGGTAACCTACTATTGCAACATCATCTGGTCACCACCAACCTTCAACTCCACTTGTTTAGGTTCATTCATTAGATCCTTAAGTACCTAAACAACCTCATAAATCTTCTCAACCACTTGCTATAATTCTATCAATTTAGATTTGAAGTATTATAATCTCCTAAGGTGTAAGTACTCATTACACACATATTCTTATCATTCCTTCCTTCCTCCTTTAAAGGAATTAAAGTGAACTTCCTTCCATCCTTCACTATAGACACACCATTCCTTCAACAATCATGAATAGATCCAACATCATACTGCCAAGGTCTTCTTAATAGAATATGGTAAGCACTCATGTTAACCACATTACACAATACCTCATCCCAATATGGTACAATGTTGAGCTTCACCAAACACTATTATTTCATTTCCACCATATGGCTATCCTGAAACCAACTTATCCCATATGGAAAAGGGTGTTTAAGTCTCCTTAACCTAATATTTTATACCATCTCCTCTAAAACAAGGTTTTCAATACTACTACTTTGTGATATAGATCTAAGCTATCTAGGAAGTCTTTGGATTCTGTGATCTTTTTGTATTTTCTAATGTATTGGTTGTAACTAAGAAGGCTTGAAAACTTGTCATGTTTCATGTAATTAGCTTTTGATGATAATAAAGAATTGAATCTTGTTATATCTTGTTGTTTTGTATTTTCCATGGTGTTGTCTCTTTGATGCAAGACTAGACATCTCTTTTGGGATTTCTCTAGTCTTGGCTATGTCAGGTGGTATTAGAGCGAAGGTTGATATGGTTTTTTCATTTCCTCCAGAGATTCCATATGATTAGAATTATAGATCCATGTTCCTAAACTTGTGAAACCCTACCTGGTTGTTCATGTGATGTAGTAGGTTACAATCTAACTTGCATACAATTTGGAGGTTGTCACAAGGTGGTCAGGTTTGGGATTTATTGCAAAGGATTTTTAAAATCTTGGAAGATTCCTTTTAGAAGATTGGACACTAGGGAAATCACATATCTCTATGATGCAGTTTCAAAGGAAGATAACATAAAAGGTTAGATCAGATGTCAGATCTGAGATTGTGACAATAAAGAATGAGATAGTCACCAAGATCATGAGAGATGTATCTAGTATACTAAGGAACCTTGGAATAGAGGATGGTTATGAAGAAGCTACTGAATATTGTGAGGCTTATGGATCTAGTGGACAAGATAGAGCCAATCGGGTGGAGAGATCTATGGAAGACATAGCTGATCAGTTTGAGAGATCTATGGCTTAGTTGAGTAAAAGTTATCAGATGTAGGTTTACAACTTCTCAAATACATTGAAACCTGAGGAACTAATTGATTGGATCGGTGAGTTAGAAGACTAATTTGAGCTAGAAGACATTGGAGATCCTCTTAGAGTGAGGTTAGCATAGACTAAGTTAAAGGGACATGCTACTTTGTGGTGGAAAAAATTGGAGAGATATAGAGAAGAAGAAGGTCAAATAAAGATTAGTACATGGAGGTTGATAGTGACAAAGCTGAAGGCTAAGTTCATTCCTACCAACTATGAACTTGAGTTATTCAAGAATTTTCAAAACCTAAAGTAGAAGGAGATGATTGTAAAAGACTTGTATCATCTTAAAATGGAATCACTTCCATTTGGATAGGTTTAGCACCCTCTTTCAGTACATTTATCATAATAAACTTGCATTTAGGAAGCATTTATATGTTCTAGGTGAAATTAGGGTTAGGATCCTAGGGATTCTCCTTAATTTTTCCTCTCATGACTCCAATTCCTAGGTAGGATACAAAAATGGATCCTCCTAGCCTTCATCACATCAATCACATGATCTTTTATCTATCACAAACATTCTATTCTCATCAGGCTTCATTTCTAAGTTTCTGGGCATCTTCGGGGCCTTTAAATTGCATCCTGGCAAAAGTTAGGGTTTCTAGTCAAGGTCGACCTTGTACCTAACTAGGTCAAGGTTGACCTTGACCCTGACTAGGTTAGGGTCAACCTTGACCTTGACCTCATCCTACCAGGATTTCAAATTTTCAATTCCCACTAATTTTTCTTTCAGGAATTTTATTTTCCCGTCTCTGGGTCATCTGTTTCGGGCTCTGAAACAATAAATCCTCTAATTACATTTAATTTAGGTCCATTCTCTAAAGGTTAGGACCTAATTGGGATTTAATTCTCCAAGGTGGCCCTTCTAGAGGAGTGTGACCTAATTCACTATAAAAGGAGGCCTTCCTCTCTCATTCGCACATCAAGTTTTGGCAAGACATCACAAGTTCAAGAAATCTCATCAAGTAAGCAAGCTCTCAAGGAGATCAAGCATTCAAGTCTTCAAGTCTTCAAGAGCATTCATATTTGGAGCAAGGGAGAATCATTCCTCCTTGATCCACCATTATCAACATTTCAAGCATTCAAGCATGGAGTAGCAAAAATGGATTGTGGATTTGGTAGAAGTACTTTAGCCTTGGGGGCTTGGTATGATTTTCTATCTTATTCAAATCTATGCATTGTTGCCTCATATACATACATACATATTCATGCTAGGGTTTTGATCTAGAGGATTAGATCTTAGCATACATACATACAAACACACATACTATTTCAATCATCTATTCGTGGAGGCGGGAATCACCAAAACGGGGGTTTGACTAAGGAAAAACCCTATATAGCCACCCCAAAAACCCCATTTTCAGATATCTACAGGTGCAATTTCAAGAATCAGAGGACAGATCAGAGTACCCTTTTCGCTAAAATTTTAGGATCTACGAATAGAATCAGAATTGGACTTTAGAATAAAAAAAGTGGTCTTTGACCTTTTAAAAGGTCAAAGTCATCCTGTGTGAATCTGGAGAAAAGATTTCTGGGTTTTGTCTACTTCGACGTTTCCGGTCCAGAAAAGGTGATAGAATCTTTCGAAACGTCATACAGACTTCAAAAAATAGGTATTTCTAGATCAATTTCATAATGAGGTATGTACTTTGACCTAAATTATTTCCAAGCATTTGCAGATTCATTTGTACTATTACATACTTCTGAAGCCCCTTTTCCATTTTAAATGAATTAGGTGATGAATGTTAGGTTTATTACTATGCTTCCATTTTCCCATTATTCATTTTGGTGAACCCATTTACGACAACTCTTTCTTTTATGGTCTTAGATTTAAATCTTGTAGATTTCTTTCTTGCATTTATATTTAAAAAATAAATAAATAAAATTGCAAAATTCCTTTAAAAATACAAAAATATTTCTATTTTTCATGTTTTTAGTACTTTCTTTGTATTCAAAATGTATGATTCTTGTTTTGAGTACTTTGATGATGCATTTATGATACAAGAGGATAGAATCCCTAATGAGGTACATGGTAGTGAGGATGAAAATGGTTTGAATATGGTCTCCATGGATCTTATTCCTATTTCACTCTCCTCCACAACCTCTCCAATTGACCTTTACCATAGGGTGTGTGCATGGTTACCTTCATGTCCCACTATTTGTAACATTGATAAACCTAAAATGATTTATCCTAAACCTTTGATGACAGTAAAAGGATGTCCTCCTATAACAATTAAGGGTAAACCTAGAGAGCCCTTGAATTTCTTTGATAACACTAATTTCATTTCACATGCTTGTCGCACATGGAATAACCCTCAGCCTACTGTTCTGGTTTCTTTACCTCCTTCTCAACCTACGCTTCCTCAAGCACCTAGGTATCCTTCTACCTTTAAGGAGTACAACTTAGTTGATCAATTATGTGCTACTCCTACCAAAATATCTCTATGGGAATTACTTCAAACATCCCTGACATATTATGAGGCTTTGAAAAAGGCTTTATTTACTCTTCCTGCTTCGCCTCCTAATCAAGAAAATATTCATTCAATTTTGGATTGTATGCATGCTATGCCTTCTGTACCTCCTATTGTGTTTTCTGATGATGATTTACCTTCATTAGAGGTGCAGAATCAATATGATGCTCTAATGGTAGTTGTCTCTATTATTAAGAGTATCATTTGAAGAACTTTAATTGATAATGGATCTAGACTTAATGTTTGTAGCATGGACATGCTCAAAGCCATTAAGGCTGATTTATCTACCATCCAACCTGATAACATTCCTATATGTGGATTTGATAATATTGTGAAAATAAATTTGGGTATTATTACCTTACTTGTTAAGGTGGGTCCAGTTATCTCACATACTCCTATTTATGTTATGCCTAGACCACTTAATTATAACCTTCTTTTAGGAAGACCATGGTTACATACTATGCATGCAGTTCCTTCTACTCTTCATCACAAGGTTCGATTCATCTATAACAATCTAATGTATACATTACATGTAGATGATGCTCTAAATCCTTGTTTAAATGCAGAATATGCCAAAATCTCTGAACCTATTCAACCTAGTAAAGAGATTGAAAAACAATCACCAATACAACAATCTAAAATAAAACAACCTAAAATTCAACAACAAGAAGATCCACCTTCTTCCTCTTCTTTGACTGAAGATGATTGGGGAACATTGGATTTTAATCCCACATTTATTGGCGAATATAAGGTCTCTGATTTAGACTTCATGAAGCAACAGAATGAGTTTGAGAAGCAATTTTTTATCTCTTCTCCATTATCTGAAGAATTAAAAAGTAATTTTGTTGCCACTTCAACCATTGAAATGCTTGACACTATAAAGCCTAATTGTTATGATATTGTGACATACACCACTCCTTGGACTTCTTCTGATATGACTGATCGATATGGTCCTGGTTATCATTTTCTTAAGAAATTAGGATTCAATGGGAAAGGATGTGGTAAATATGAACAAGGTATACAAGCACCCTTGGATAATGAAATCTATGACCATACGTATGGATTAGGATTTAATCCTTACCAAAAACCCTCCACTATTCCTCTTAATGTTAATCACATTTGTAGTGGATAGTTGAAGTTGGTTAACCCATTGCTTATTGATCTTAATCAACAAGCCTCTTTGGATATCTTCCCTAAAGAAGAGGCTTTAATGGAATATTTAGGTGTTTATGAGGACTTACCTAAGTTTCATCACAAGTGAGGAAAGCCTTATTGTTTAAAAATTGATGCTTATTTTGGAGAACATAAAGCACAAGATATTGCTCCGTTACAGATGGATTATTTGATAAGAAGTGATTTATTAATCACTGAAACTATTGATATTCAAATGGATGAAACTAATTCTGAAAGGGTGATAAAACTTGGGAAATGTTTGACTCATGATGAAGATGATCAGTTGGCTTCCCTTTTGCTGGAATTCAAGGATATCTTTGCTTGGACATATTCTAATATGCTAGGTATCAATTCTAAGATTGTTACTCATAACATTGTCGTAAAGCCTAATATGAAACCTGTAAAATAGAAAATTTGAAAGATGAATCCATGAATTTCTTTGTTAGTTAAAGGGGAAATTAAAAAATTATTGAATTCTGGATTTATCCATTCTATCGATTACTCGGATTGGATTTCAAATATTGTGCCTGTATCAAAAGGAGACAATAAGATAAGGATGTGTACTGATTTTAGAGATTTAAATAAGGCATCTTTGAAAGATGATTTCTCGTTACCTAATATCAATATGATTGTGGATTCTACAGCTGGCCATGCTCTGTTATCTTTTATGGATGGCTTTTCAGGATATAATCAAATTTTTATCCCTCCTGAAGATCAATTTAAAACTGCATTGATAATGCCTTGGGGAACCTTTTGTTGGGTCATGATGCCCTTTGGATTAAAAAATACAGGAGCAACTTATCAACGTGTAATGACTTTGATTTTTCATGATTACATTCATAAGATTCTTGAAGATTATGTGGATGACATTTTGGAAAAATCTATAAAATGAGAAGACCATATTACTAACTTACGACAAATATTTGAAAGAGTTAGAAAGTACAATATGAGATTGAATCTGAAGAAATGTGTTTTTGGAGTTGACTCTGGAAAATTATTAGGATTTATAATTTCTAAGCGAGGCATTGAAGTAGATACTAAAAAGATTGACGCTATTATTAATATGCCTCCTAAAAATACTTCTCAATTAAGAAGTTTGCAAGGAAAAATACAAGCTATACGTCACTTTATTTCTAACTTGGCAGACTGAACAATCCCTTTCACTTCCTTTCTTAGAAAGGATACTACTTTCTTTTGGAATGAGGACTGTAAATAGACTTTTGAGAATTTAAGGAGTATCTTGCACATCCTCCTATCTTGCAGCCTGCTAAGTTTGATAAACCATTTCAATTATACACTTCAACAACTCCACAAGCTATGAGTTTGCTATTAGCTCAGATTGATGACAAAGGTAATGAAAGACTTGTATATTACATCAATCAAACTTTATTGGACTATGAAACAAGATACACACCTCTTGAAAGACAATGTTTAGCAGTGGTTTATGCATGTCAAAAACTTAGGCATTATCTCATAAATGCTAAAGTTAATGTGATTATTAAATTTGATCCCTTAAAACATCTTTTCTCACAAACTGATCTCTCAGGCCGCTTGGCAAAATGGGTAATGTTACTTACTGAATTTGATCTTAATTTTATTCCTCAGAAATCAATTAAGGGACAAGCATTGATAGATCATTTAGCTGAAGCTCCTTGTCCTGACTTTGTTGAAGGCTCTACTCCTATTGAATTTCTTGATGACAATATTTTAGCTATTCAACAGGATGATATTTGGGAATTATATTTTGATGCGTCTAAGTGTAAGACAAGATCTAGTGTGGGTATCATCTCAATTCCCCCTACAAAGAAACCTATCCCTTTATCATATAAATTGACCTTTCCTTGTACTAATAACATTGTAGAATATGAAGCTCTTATAGCTAGCCTATGAGCAACTTCATCTCTAAAAATCAAACATTTACATATATATGGAGATTCACAATTGATAGTTGAACAAATTAAAGGTGGATATCAGACTAAAAACAATATAATGACACAGTATAGAGATTTAGCTCTTGATGTCCTTTCACAATTTTCCTCTTACACAATCCAGACATTACCAAGGAAAGATAATCAGCATGCAGATGCTATGGAAAGTGTAGCATCCTTGGTTTCTCTTGAGAACAATGCTAAAAATTTCCACTTTACAATACAAACTCTTAAAAATCTTGCAATTTCTGATAAGATTATCTCTGATTGTTTCAACTTGCATTTGGATGAATGGTATTCACACATTTTTCATTTTTTGAAGGATGGTACTTTTCTTGAATCAACAATAAGGAACATGCGTAATCACATTAGAAAACTTGTAGTATACTATATTATTTTAGGAGATATGCTATACAAACATTCTTACAAAGGTTTATTACTATGGTGTCTTAATAGAGCTGAAATTCCTGTAGCTTTAGTAGAAGCTCATTCTGGTTCTTGTGGAGGACACTTTGGTGGAAAATCCTTGGTTAATAAATTACTTTGAATGGGGTACTATTGGAAAACTATGGAACATTATTCTTTTATGTTTGTTAAGAAATTCCCTCAATGTCAACAGCATAGAAATTTGATTCATGCTCCTTCTCATGAGCTTCGTAATCAAATTTCTCCATGGCCTTTTAGTATTTGGGGTTTTGATCTTATTGGAAAAATCTCACCAACTTCTTCTCAAGGACATATTTACATTCTCACCACTACAGATTATTTCATGAAATGGGTTGAAGTTGTCCCTCTTCATTCTACAACAGCAAATGCTATTTGTGATTTCATCCTCAATAATATTATAGCAAGATTTCGTATTCCCTCAATAATAGTTTCAAATAATGGAACATCTTTTAAGAATAAAGAAGTTGTGAAATTCTTGGAGAAATATAGGATTCAACATAGATTTTCAACTCCTTATTATCCTCAATCTAATGGACAAGCTGAAGCATCAAATAAAATTATTGAACAAATTTTGTGAAAAATAGTTAGTAAGCATGCCAAAGACTAGCATACTCAACTGACTTACGCTTTATGGGCCTATAGGACTAGTGTTCGCACTACTATAGGTACTTCTCCTTATAATCTTGTTTATGGTACTGACGCTATTATGCCTTTGGAACTGGAAATACCATCCTTACGTGTTTCATTTCATGGGATAATTGATAAAGATACTTTTCGTGAACAACATTTACAAGAATTGGAAATGTTGGATGAACAATGAATACATGCCTTAGAACATATAAAAGCTTATCATATATCACTTCAGAAACAATACAATCATAAGGTTATCAAAAGATCATTTATAGTTGGTGATTTAGTTCTTTACGAAAATCAACGGAATGTAAATGCTCTACTAGGTGAAAAAGGAAAATTTATCCCTAACTGGCTTGGACCTTTTGTTATTATTGAAGACTTTGGTTCAGGTGCTTACAAACTTGCTGATATGGATGGTGTTTCTTTTAAGGAACCTATTAATATTATGCATCTTAAACATTACTATCCTTAATCTTATTTTAATCCATGTGCATTTATATATTCCTTATAAATGATTTATTTTATAGGTTATGTAAATTTTATTACATGTTGAATATATTTATGCACTTTCTTTATTTCATTCTTTCTATTAAGTTTTATATTGATGAAAACATAGTAATGAAGTATAGAACTAATCAGTAAAGAAAGTTTTTCATTTATCAATAGTACATAGTTTTTCAAAGTTCTGATACATATGAGGCCAATGGCCCTATCTATCACTACGCCGCTTTGATGGTCGATGACTCTCGGATCTCTTTGCTCTGTGATAGGGAGATGAAGATTTGTGTGTCTGTGTATGGCTTCTAGATATGCTCATGCCCTAAACACATTCTCAGAGACTTTTTACCTCTTCCATTAGCTTCTCCTCCCTCTCTCTACACATCCTCAACTCCTATTGGATGCATACAAAGATATCCGCATGTCTGTTGGGATATCTATACCCAATGGAAGACTCTCACTCATCAGTTGGAAGTCGGTAGGAAATAATGTTATCCTTGAGAACCTTGAATACAAAACTCCTCCACTCCACTACACTAGCTATAGAGGAAAAATACTTTTATTAGTCTAATATCATATTTTTAATCAAAAAATTCATAGTCCATACCTAGGTCTCACTCTTGGACATCACTAAAGTGTCTAGATGGTGGGGGCATGGAGCAACTACTCTCTCCACGCTCGCTATGTCTAGGCCACGATGGTGGTGTCTCTATGTGGGGCCATGGGGGCCATCACAATCTCAATGGTGATGTAGGAGTAATAGGTATATCTACACTAGTATCACTGGCTAGGGGCATGTCCTTAGCTCTATCATCTGCTCTCTCTCCTTCCTCCATCAGATCCCTCTCAGAGTTGTGCTCCTCCTCATTTCTGATATCCTCATCTTCCTCACTATCTTCACTATCCTGGTGTGTCCTTTGTCTAAAGTTTGGATCACCTGTAGGATAATCCTCAAGGAAGATAGGGTGGGTCTCCTCTAAGCTCTAGTACCAGATGTAATCTCAACTAAGACCTAAATAGGATACATCATGTGGTACCTCAACATCCTTTGTCTCATCTACATCACTATCCTCTATATCTACTACTGTAGGCTGATGTATGGCACCGGGTCTCTGATAATATCTTATAGGATGCACATAACAAGGTACTATCTTAGGGACTCCCTGTAGCAAGTCAAACTATCTCATTACTTGATCATAATAATATGGCATCACTATATGGCTCTGGTGACCCACTAGCAACTTATGCTGTTGTGAGTGTCTCATCTAGAATCGGGTATCTGGCCACTCTATCATCTGGAAGTAGGGTCTCCATATCACATCACCATTGGCAATACAGTCAAGATGTACTCTCCAATAGAGAATATCTCCAAGCTACCAAACATCTCTCAATAGATATGCAAAGGCTCTCGCTGTACTCACATCTACCATCACTGGCACTCCCGGTGGACATGTACATGCAAAGTTCTCAAAAATAAAAATCTATAGAATGGTGCACATCGATAGACTCTCTTGCTAATACCTCACCAGCTGAATCAATTCATGGTATAGCTAAAAGAGCATGCTGCAACCCCATGATAACACAGTCCTCTCTTTCTCCATCCTCTATATCAGATGTGTCATAGGTGAACAAAATATGGTACCCTTTGAGTTGGGTAACACAACCAAGGATACTATACATAACATCACCTTTCATACTAGGGGAGTACAACTTGATACTATATATGATAATGAAATGTGATCTGAATGAGTCTACATCACTGGACATCCACTTGTATAGTACTCTGTATCTGCATGAATTTCCTCCCAACATCTATGTGTCCTGGGTCTGACAGTCTCTCCTCAGACCGGAAGCCTCATAATCCTGTATACATCCTCTAATGTCACTATAATCTCACTGGTAGGAAGATGGAAGGAGCATGTATCCTCATCCCATCTCTCTATCAGTGTGAATAACATCTCTTGATGCAGTCTGATCTGTGGAAGGACTGATACCCAGTACAGTCCTACATCCCTCAATAGTTGTAGTCCCTCATCATCCAAATCGGACAGTCTCTCCTTGACCTACACTAGCAACTCCCCAAAGGGATGCTCTCAGAAGTAGCTGAGGTCCTACAATCACAAACCATCATCATATCAGTAATCTACATCATAAAAAATGCAAGTACAATTGATCTAGGTCAAAGTCGACCTCTGTTAGGTCAATGTCAACCTAACTAGGTCAAGGTCAACTTTTCTAGGTCAAGGTCAACCTTTTTGGGTTAGGATAAACCTAATTGGGTCAGGGTCAACCTCAAGGTGTAAGTTTGACTTTTATCAGCAAAAATATGAATCTAGAAAGAATCTTACCTCAGGAAGAGCTCGTCCAGTAGCTAGACGGTATCTCACAGCCTCCAGGCATGTCACTTGTAATTCTTGCTTTCTCAGCATCTTGCTTCTAATTTAGAATTTTTAAATGGTAAGAATGAGTAAGTATTACCTTTTTCATCTCTTTTATAGGTTTAAAATTAGGGTATTTCTTAGAGTTAGGCTAAGACTTTCCTTTTATGCATTTCGATAGACATTCATTCTTTTCATCATAACTTGAGTTAGATAACTCTGTTTTCAGTGCCGTCAGTGGCGTTGGAATCATGATTTAGATATCTAAATCCTTGAACTAGTTTAGGAAGGGTAGAAATTATTCTAATAGGTTTAGGAATGAACTTTTCAACACTCTACATATCTAGTATCTAGAGTTTTCTTATCATCTTGTTTCACCCTTCCAAAATAGAAAGCCGAAATAGGGGGGGCATAAGGGGCTCTATATACTTCTCAAATTATCATATAGTAAGCTCTAGGTGATTATATATTTTCATTAACCTTGTGTATTGTAGGTTCTAATAGTTTTCTATAGGATCTTTACATCGAGGACTTGGCTATATCCTTTTCATTTACTATGATATTTTCTTACTTTAGCTTGCATATTCATGTAGTGTCATATCTAAGCTAAAGTGGGGGCTAAATGTATCATCTTAAAATGGAATCACTTCCATTTGGATAGGTTTAGCACCCTATTTTAGTACATTTATCATAATAAACTTGCATTTAGGATGCATTTGTATGTTCTAGGTGAAATTATGGTTAGGATCCTTAGGATTCTCCTTAATTTTTCCTCTCTCATGACTCCAATTCCTAGGTAGGATAAAAAAATGGATCCTCCTAGCCTTCATCACATCAATCAGATGATCTTTTATCTATCATAGACATTCTATTCTCATCAGGCTTCATTTCTAAGTTTCTGGGCATCTTCGGAGCCTTTCAATTGCATCCTAGCAAAAGTTAGGGTTTTTGGTCAAGGTTGACCTTGTACTTGACCAAGTCAAGGTTGACCTTGACCCTGACCAGGTCAAGGTTGACCTCAACCTTGACCTCATCCTGTCAGGATTTCAAATTTTCAATTCCCACTAATTTTGCTTTTGAGAATTTTATTTTCCCGTCTCTGGGTTAGCTATTTCGGGCTCTAAAATGGTAAATCCTTTAATTACATTTAATTTAGGTCCATTCACTAAAGGTTAGGAGCTAATTGGGATTTAATTCTCCAAGGTGGCCCTTCTAGAGGAGTGTGACCTAATTCACTATAAAAGGAGGCCTTCCTCTCTCATTTGCACATCAAGTTTTGGCAAGACATCACAAGTTCAAGAAATCTCATCAAGCAAGAAAGCTCTCAAGGAGATCAAGCATTCAATTCTTCAAGTCTTCAAGAGCATTCATATTTGGAGCAAGGGAGAATCATTCCTCCTTGATCCACCATTATCAATATTTCAAGCATTCAAGCATGGAGTAGCAAACACAGATTGTGGATTTGGTAGAAGTACTTTAGCCTTGGGGGCTTGGTATGATTTTCTATCTTATTCAAATCTATGCATTGTTGCCTCATATACATAAATACATATTCATGCTAGGGTTTTGATCTAGAGGATTAGATCTTAGCACACATACCTACACACACACATACTATTTCAATCGACTATTCATAGAGGTGGGAATCACCAAAATGAGGGTTTGACTAAGGAAAAACCCTATATAGCCACCCCAAAAACCCCATTTTCAGATATCTACAGGTGTAATTTCAGGAATCAAAGGATAGATTAGAGTACCCTTTTCACTAAACTTTCAAGATCTGCGAACAGAATCAGAATCAGATTTTAGAATAAAAATGTGGTCTTTGACCTTTTAAAAGGTCAAAGTCGACTTGTGTGAATCTGGAGAAAAGATTTCTAGGTTTTGTCCGCCTCGACGTTTCCAGTCCAAAACAGGTGATAGAATCTTCTAAAACTTCATACAGACTTCAGAAAATAGGTATTTCTAGATCAATTTCATAATGAGGTATGTACTTTGACCTAAATTATTTCCAAGCATTTGCAGATTCATTTGTACTATTACATACTTCCGAAGCCCCTTTCCATTTTAAATGAATTAGGTGATGAATGTTAGGTGTATTACTATGCTTCCATTTTCCCATTATTCAAGACTATACTGAGGAGTTTTACAAGATGACTATTTGTTTTGGACATAGATAAATTTCCAAAGAAAAGATGGCTAGGTATATTAATAGTCTAAGATTTAATATCTAGAATAAGATTGGTATGTTAAAGATCGATTCAGTTGGGGATCCTTACCAGTATTCCTTGAAAGTGGAAGATAAGATGAAGATAAGACATCAAGTTAAGTCCTAAGAGGAGAAGCAATAGTAGTTAGGAAAGGACAAACTGATAGTTGAGGATGAACTAAAACCTATTGAGCCAAGGAAAAGGACAAGTAGAGGTGATTTCAAAGGTACTTTTTACAACTATGGAGAATGACATAGGTCATTTGAATTTTCCCATGAAAACATAAGGCTTGATAATAGAAGGATTGTTGTGGTGAATGAAAATATACTACATGAGCCCGAGGGGGAAAACTTAGAAAAATTGTTGGTTCAGAGAACATTGTTTGTTAAGAAGGTTATGGAACCTTGTCAGAGAAGAAAGTTTTTTAGAACCCGATGCAAATCCAGAGGTAAATGTTATAACATGATTATGGATAGTGGTAGTACCAATAACCTAGTTGCTAAGGAGATGGTATAGAAACTTGGTTTGAAGAGAGTGAGACATTTTTTCCTTATAATATTAGTTGGTTGCAAGATGAACATTATTTAGAGGTATGGGAGTAGTGTTTTGTTGATTTTCATATTGGGTAGTATAAGGATCAAGTATTGTGTGATATTATGGACATGAGTACTTGTCACATGTTTCTTGGTAGACCTTGATAGTATGGTTGTAAGGCTATAGATGATTGTGTCAAGAATGTATTCACTATTGAGAAGTGTGGTAGGAAATTTTTCCTAATTCTTTTGCAAGATACATAAATCAGTATAAATAATCTAAGCTTTGGTAGAAGAAGTGATTTGAATTATTCTCAAAGGGTTAGAGGTCAGAAATGAAAAAAACCCCGTGTCATACTAGGAAAAGATGTGAGAAGGAAAGGAAAATAGTTGTTAGTTGTAGGGAAGGATTCACCTAAGTGGAACAAAGGAAAGAGTGTACTAGTTGAGGACTCAGAGGAAATGTATGTCAAGAAACAATTTGGCATTTATGTTTTGAATCCCAAAATATTTTCATAGAGCTACTGAGAAAATATTTTTCACACCTAGGGTGTCTGATGTAGGAGCATCCTAGGGTAGTTGGCAATTCTGTATCAACCAAAATATGTTAGAGTTTGGTTTTGGCTTGAAGTGGCAATCTCGGTTGGAGACTAGAGATTATTTGACATGTAGTGGTAGTTCTTAGTTGGAAGATGTATTAGTTCACCAATGGAATAGGTTAATTAATGTGGAGTTAATTGGTGAATGATCTTGGTGGATGAGTTTGTGCTTGGCATCTTCTTTTGGGTTCTTGGTGAAATGTTTTTGTTTTAGTTCATTGACGAGATCAGTCTTGGTTTTGGTTTTATGTCACCAAGTGGCATTGGTAACTATTATGTGCTACTCGGTTGATGTTCTGACAAGCTCAGTGGTCTAGTTCACTGATAGGTTTATTTGGATTATTTTTTTTAGATGACATGTGCATTTAATTTGGTCACATCCCTCATGACATGGATTGATTTTTAGGATGCCTGAGAACCTAAATATGGGTTTATTATTTCTCCTATGTGAATTATGTTATCCCATTTTCCTATCAATGCCAAAAATCCAAAGAAAATGGTCTTATCCTGTGAAAACCCTAAGAAATTTGTCATGACCACCTACAAACTTGTTTTGATCTGCGAAGAAGATTTATAATGTTTTATGACTTGCAAGCTTAGCCATGGATTAATCAAGATGTAACCAAGGTCCATTTAGGATTGCATGTACTCAATTGAAAAAACCAAAGAGAGATTTCCTAAACCTCTGAGCAATAGGTCTATTCCATGAACAAGGGTTTCCAAAATTTGTCTAAATCCAAAAACCTTAGCCATTTCTATTTCTCCGTTACCTTTTTCCTAGCCACTTAAATCCTTTTCCTTGCATATGCTTTATTCTATTCACCAGTTCTCTAAGTTCTTGGATGGTTATGCCTTTCATTCAATGAATGGGCAAGTACATTGTTCACGTATTCTCTTAGTCTTGCCGATTAGTGGCTTAACCTTCAGCAACCTTGCGGGTGGTTATTTATTCCATCAGTCATTGATTCACATAATGATCCAGTCAAGGTGAGACAACATTCTAAGAATGATTATGAGTCATTGATGATAGATGGATCAAGTGATAGTCGTGTATTCTCCAAATGATACTCAGGGTTAAAGAAATATTCAATGATCATGAGATTACCTTTGTTCGCCCAATCTCTAGACCAAACCCAAGTTAAGATAACTGTTCCAAGATCAGGAGAATGCCTTTAGTTGCTAGATCTCTAGATCACTTAAGGCTAAGCTCTTTCCATGGTTAAATAGTAAATAGCAAAAAGATTTGATGGTGGTCACATAGCCGCAAGGAAAGATGTAGGGAGATTAACCACTCTAGCATTGTGACATCCATTGATTTGGTCGACAACTAAGCATATCTATCAGGTGGGACCAGTTACCTTAGATTTATCACAACCATCAGATTGCAAAGATCTATTTGTTAGAAAGTAAAGTACACCAAGATAACTGAGAGGGGGAGGTGAATTAGTTATCAAATAATTATAACTTTTATCATCTTCAATAGCATTAAACCATATAAGAAATATAATTACCAGCCATAGAAAGATATTCATACACAATAACACAATGACACAAGATATGTTGACTAGGGAACCTCTTGATCAAAGAGTAAACCCCAGTGGGAATGATGCCCACAAAAGATGCACTAATATGAATATTCCTTGTGAGAGGATGGAATTTGTTAGGAGTCTTATGAAATACATTCAGTACATATGAATCCCTATTAGGAGATTTTGAATCCCTGTTAAAAGATTATAACCCTGTTAAGAGTTATGGAAGACAGAAGGATCCACTACCCAAACAGCTTCAGGTTAAGATCACTGAACATGCTGTCCAAATAATCTTTGTATTACTCAATAGAATAATATGTTACCTCTTCTCTGACTATGCCAAACCACACTCACTATTACATCAGATCTCAATTTTAGATCTCTGTACTTCGCATGTCTTCCTTCACAAATTCGCTTTCATGCTTAGCTCTTTTCTTCACTTCATGCATACAACATCACAACTGCTGCTACTATTACACACTTTCACATTACAACTTCATGCTACTATATAAAAATTACCTTTACAAAAAGGAAATACATTCCTTCCTTTATACACCACTCAAATAATTACAAATGAGTTAATATGCAATTACAAAATAAAAGTTTCCACATGCTACACCAAAATTACACAAAACTGTCAGCTTCCAAATACAATAAATCTTCACTCATGTGGCCTTGAAGTTTGCACTATCATCCACATCACTATCAATGTGTCTCTAGCTTCCCTTTAATTGTGCAAAACTAGATTCCATCCCAATTAGGAGATATCATCCAATTTCCACAAACTGCTATTCAAGAACACTACCTGAACACTGCTTCCACCAAAATGATCATAACTTCCATGAATCAATGAATTACTATCTGCACTCTTAACCATAGACATATGACATATCAAAGAGTATATCCTTAATGTTGCATAGCTCCAACTACAATAACCCACGTGTGCTAATCCAAAGTTTGTCGACTTCTCTGCAAGTCTTCGGTAAATCACTGTGTTGACATCAATGACAATCATAGTCATGAATGCAACAACAATTGATATAGAATGGCTGCCAAACACTTTAGAATTCATTCCTAACAATCTTCCCCATTGGCATTGATGGAAAAATAGATCAAAAACATCCAATGTTCCAAAAATCCAATACTGCAACACTGCTTCAAATCCTCTTCATCAATCAAATCTTGCTTCGTTATCCTGTTTAGTTCTCTCCAACAAATGTCTCATATTGTTTTTCATGCATACTTCTCCCCCATTGACATCAATGATAGAAATTCCATGACCAAGTCAACAAAAACTCAATGTAAAAAGACACTTTTCAGAAAATACATTTACTAGAGTCCTTGTTGGATATTCTCTTAATTTTCTAAGGTGTGTGTCTAAATTTTGGGTTAAATCTCCTTCCAGGTGTTTTGTTTGGTCTAGGGTTTGGAAAATTCATAGGAAATTGTCATAGCCAAGTTTAAAAACCCTTACGCTAGGTTTTGTTTTTGAAAATGTCAAATTCATGCAAAAGCCCTCATGATTAGCCCTTATTCTTCTATTTCATTGTTACCTTTTTAGTCACTTAAGCTAATTAAATCGTGCACATGTTTAATGTTTTTGTGTTTGCTGAATCATAAAAGGTCATAGCATGTCTCATATAGTATTCAAAAAATCATT
Organism: Chamaecyparis obtusa; assembly: GCA_027943335.1. Lineage (NCBI taxonomy): Eukaryota > Viridiplantae > Streptophyta > Pinopsida > Cupressales > Cupressaceae > Chamaecyparis > Chamaecyparis obtusa. Next base: position 8,049,467 of record BSBK01002231.1, read on the forward strand.
GAACAAGTCAATCTTATGCTAAGCATCATTTTAGTCACGTGGTCTCTAAGTCTCCTGGTGAACACCTCAACCATTCAGCGAATTGGCAAATGTGTTTGAACCCTATTAGCTATTTTTCTTTATCGCTGAGTCTCCTAATGTTTTGGCAATTATTTTACCCTTTGTGAGAACCAGTGAACAAAGACTATCTCCAGTTCACTTAGTCCTTGGCAGTCATGCATTAACACTCAGCGACCTAGCGAAAGCTGTATTCGCTCATTCTCTGAATCCAGCGGTCAAGGGTTATATCAAATGGAGAATTGGCGAATACCATGGATTTATTTCAAAGATCAATGGCTTTGTTTTAATCTCAAGTATCTCTTGGGTCCTACATGTTTGATTTGGTGAATGAGCGACTGAGTATTTATATTATCATTGTCCAAGTTTGGCGGTTTTGAAAATTTATTGAAAGAAGTTTGGCAAAGGTAATGTTTTTGTGTTCGCTTATTCTCAAAATGAGTTAGTGAAATACTAAGTGATTTAGTGATTCAACGAATCATATGGTCACAAGTTCTCTTAAAGGAAAGATAAAGGGTAGAAGTATTTGGTGAATGGGTGAATCAGAGGATTAGCAAGGTTTTAAGTCTTCAATCGCTTAATCACGTAAAGAAACATTCAATGTTTGAAGTATTGCAAGATTCAGAGAACCCTTGTTCACTGATTCTTGTAATCAAATGATCATATGTTTTGGTGAAATGGTTAGCTAACTACATTCACCAAGTTGCATGATGTTGATGGTCAAAGCTACATGTTTTAGTGATTCAGAGATAAACTATTCACCAAGTTGATAGATATCTGGGTAGTTAGCACTAACATCTAGTGAATGAGTGAAGCATACAGTCGCTAAGTCTCATAATGAAGGTGATAGTTAAGATAGATTCAGCGATTTAGAGAGTAAATGCTTCACCAGTTCTATGAATAATCAGGTGGTTAAGTCTCTCATTAAGTGAATGCGTGAACCCTTTGTTCGCTAAATCTCCAAGAAAATTGATAGTTAGTCGGGACATTAAGAGAATGGGAGATGACATTGGTCACCAGTTCTCTAAATGATAATTGTAGTCAAGTGCTTGAAGGTGATCACTTTAGTCGTTGATTCACTAAGATGATGAAAAGTTAATAATTGCATTGTGAGAACCTATGAAGGCTTTGGTCGCTAGTTCTCTAAAAATGAGCAAGGGTTAACATTGTATTAAGTGATTACGAGAGGCTTTCAGTCACTGATTCGCTAAATGGGCCTAGTTGGAAAAGGTAATAAAAGAAAAGAAAAGGGACCGTTGCCTACATGGATAAAGTACAGTGTCAAGTTGGAGAGTAAACTAATGATCCATCCAATCAGTTTCAAAGGAAGATTGCATGACGTAAATAGGTTTAAAGTGCAGAATCTTAATCATTTGCCTCTTTGCCTTGTTTTTGAGTTGTTTAATTTATCTGTCAACATCCAAACACAGCTAACTCAAAATTTAAAATCTGATGGTATATGAAATTGAATGTGGAAACAATTAAGGAGATTTGTAGTAATTTTGGTAGCTTTACACATTTGATCCATATTGATAAATAAGCTAAGTTCATTGTTTCCTGTGTCCAAAATCAGTCAAAGAGAATTGTGTCTTTTTGAAGTAGTTTTTGAGCACCAAATAAATCTAGTTTGCAAAATTTGAAGGTAATTCTATAGTGAAGATGAGTCAACTTGAGAAGAGTGCAGTGTCTTCCAGCAGTGAAGCCAAGTCTAAAAGTGGTGAAGACAAGGGCAAGCCTAATTATTTAGATGAATTTTTGAAATTGCTACCTGGTTCTAGTCAGAACAAAAGAGCTCCTGATGATGTTTTTGAAGATGTTCTAGGGTTTTGTAGAGATCCTATCACACCGAATAGCATAGGTTATACTATCTTCAACTTCTTTTATAAAAATAGAGATAGTCATATCCCTGTATGTAATGGTTGGGCTTTGGGGTTAGGGAAATTAGTAGTGCCTGATGTATTCCTAGATGCAGATTTAATTGTTGCTCTAGCTAGGCATTATGACCCTATTTCTAAGACTATTAGGAAAGAGGACCAGTCAGCTTTGGTTACTCTTGATAGGGGCTCATTCATGAAGGATTTTAATGTCTATACATCCTCCTCTACTGAAATCGACCTGAGAAAAGAAAAGGAGAGGTACAAGAATAACATAGGGATAGTGAAGGACCAAATGATGAAGCATATCCCAAAATAGGATAAGTATATAGCTCCCCTCCCTACTCACATGAATGCCCCTTACCAATTTAAATCCCTTCAACATTACATGAGGCAAACTTGTTATGGGTTGTGTAGGGTTTTGGGAATTGATGGGGATGCAGAGTTTTTACTAGCTGATCTTTTGATGATTATCCTAGACATCCAAAATTCTTTGGTTAATACTGACTATGATTACATTCAGTATATCACTGATAGAATGCATGAGGGTTTGATTTCTATCAAGGATAGTAAGAGCCCAATTAAGTTCATGCATTATTCTTTGCTAATGCACTTAATTTTGTTCTTCAACATTAATAATTTTGATTCAAACATGCTGAAACCAAGGTTCAACTTTGAAGGCTAGTATAATCTGGTGCAATTATAGGTGAGGAAGTGGAATTCTACTTCCAATGAAGGGGATTTTTGTATCTTTTAGGATTTCATTGTTTATCCTATTGTAAGGATGTTAGGTATCAATACTACAAGGATATCCCCAAGGGTCCTTAGGCTCCTACAACCAATGCAGTTTGTGGACAAATGGGAGGGAGATCATAATTGGGGTGATTTTTACTTGGGGGAGAATGCTACAATTTTGAGAGTCTACGATTGGCCCCAACCCCAACATTTGTTACCAAAATTTGTGCCTCCAAGAGTTTATTGTTTGGAATTTGTGTGGCAGTTGATGTGGACAGATAGAGAGCTTCTAGCCCCTCACACGAAGGGTACATTCACACCTAGGAAATTTAGGATAGGTGACTTCTTGGTAGGAAAGATGGTGTTTCCACAAATTACTGCATGGTTAAATCAGTTCAAAATGGTTGCTGGTGCTTGTAGACATGTAGATCTTGAGGGCTTTATCAAAACTGCCAGGATGCTCTATATTCCAAACATTGGTGTGATTAAGGAACATGAGGGTTTGGATGAAGAAGATGTAGTTAGAAACATTATAGATGATGATGAGGTCAAAAGGAGATGGAATAGGTACTTTGATTTGATAGACCTGTCAAAAAAAGTGATGGCAACCTAGCTTCCTTTTGAGGGTTTCTTCCCTAACCTTCCCTATTTAAAAAGAATTGACAAGATGATAGAGATGCATGACACTCTATCAAATCAGTTGGAGAGGTTGAATGACCAGAGTCAACCAAAGAAAAGGAAAGACTATTCATCTTCTGATCAAGAGGAGTTTTTTGATGAGTCCCTGGAAGGGAATAGCCCACCACAAATTGAGGATGTATAGAGTGTTAAGCCTATTGAAGACCAACAAGAAATAGGGGATACTCCAGAGCCACCTTAGAAGAAATAGAGGCTTGAGGAAGGAGAGCCTTCAAGGCAAGAAAAACAAAAGAGAATAATTGATAGAGCATCTGCTCTAGTGCCAAGTGATAGGGTTTACCATCACCAATTGAGAAAAGAAATAAGAGAAGGAAAGAAGGTGGCCACTGATGAAACAGATAAGGAATAGTCCCTATGGTTAGAAAAGGATATCAGAGAGGTCTATCAGGAGGAATTTTTGAGTGATGACCAGTTTATTAAAACTGATGAATTCAAGAGTTTCCTTATTTGGAATAAGCAACAAGATGTGAGGAAACTTTTTCTTGAAGGTATGGAACCAAGTGAAGAGACATTGAGAGCCTTAGCTTCTTATGATCCTAGCCTTGATCCCATAACTGTAGATGAAGCTAGACAACTGGTCAAGTCAAGTGGAATGCTATTGACTCCAGGATGGGATCTAACTTCTTCATTCATCATAGATCAAATAAGAAAGTAACCATGGGGTATCCTATCATATGAAGTTTACATTGGTGATATGATAAGAGGAAGTGGCTATGACCCTAAATCTCAAGCTGTTGCAATGTGGTCTATGGCCCCTAGGACCCAAAAGCCATCTTTGTTAAGTATAGAGGATAAAATGGAAGGGAATAAGATTATATGGACTGTGCAGAATACAACTGACCTTGAAGTTTCAAAGGTAGTAACTCATTGGGCTAACCTGAATGAAGCAGAGATAGTTCAATTATCTGAAAGGTATTCAAAATTGTTTGAAAGTACAAACCTGGTGACCAAGGATAGAGACTTAAAATTTATGAAGATTAAGCAATTAGAGGATGAATTAGCAGAAATAAAAGTTAAGCTTGAAGAAGCTTCAAAGGTAGTTGTTTTCCCCCCTGTGTAGATTAAGGTCCCTATTGAGATTGATGAAGAAGTCCCTGAGAGACCTACTAAAGATTTGGAGAAGATAAGGATAGAGGCATCTTTGGACACTATGTCAAAGATTGTGCAATACAGGCGGGATAAGATAATAGAGAAGATGGATACAATTTATCAATCAGTTAGCCAATTGCACTAGACCAATAGAAAGGTAAATGAATCATTGGCTACTTTGGAGCCACTTCATAGTGTTTGGTCTGGGACAAGTTTGTTGTTTGATAAACTTGATAGTCTACAGGAACATAAGTCTGAGATCCCTGGGGTAGTGATAGAAGTTTTTAAGAAGATTGGCTTAGTCAGTGTTGTTTCAAAGTTTTTAAAGGTAAATCCAACTAGGTGAAGGCTAGGTTGTTTATGTTTGATAAGCATTATAGCAATAATCTACCATCAATATGTGATGAAAATGGAAATGTGATCAAGTTGGAAGAATGGAAACTGTCAATGGATCAATTGGCAATTACACAAGATGCTTTCCTAAATAGTGACAATCCTTTAGATTTTGAGAGGTGTAATAGCATAATTGACAGTCTTTTCAAAATTGAAAATGATTGCATACGCTTTGTGCCAGAGGCCAAAAATATAACTGACTCCATGTGGGATAAGCAAGTTAGATTATTACATGAATTGTAGACTTACAACTGGCCATTGGATGATGATGTAGCAGCTTGGGAGAAGCTAACAATAAAGAAGAAGAAGAGGCCAGTTGTCCAGCTTATAGAAGAAGAGCAAGAATAGAGCTGCAGATGGCACCTAATCTAGAAATTGGGGGAGAGAAAGTTTCAAACAAAGGATGATGTAGGTTAGCCGGAATGGCGGTCATCATTCATGCAACAAATTTAGCAACCGCTCTGAAATATCCTTAGACAAAGATGCCACCTATGAAATTGTTGAGAAAAGATATTTGTAATATGTTGTTGCAATCTTTTTGTCAGTTTGTAATCTTGTCTCTAGTGTAGGATCTTTTCTAGCCATCCCAAGCTTGTTGCATCCTTTCAAGGATTCCAAAATGGCTAAGATATATATAGCAAGTCTCTGCTCATTTTGGGGGTGGAAAAAAATACTCTGTAAGAAAGGTTCTTAATACAAAACCTTATTTTCTTTAAATGAGAAGATACTGTATCAACACATTTTGACCATTAATACAAAATATTGGAGCTCTGTTACTACCATTTTATTGTCTTTATGTATGGAGTGTTTTAGTTTTCTTATGTATTTAGATTGCAAGGCATTTTGAATACATTATTCACAAGGTGAATATAGGGTTTAAGCTTAAGTTTCTTTCAAGGAAAGAGTAAAATCTTAGGGGAGGTCTCTGGGAATTAATAATCCATGTATGAATTTGATGACAGTTGTAGAAATTAAAAGGATGGTATGTTAGGCATGTCATTTAAGTTTTAGTATATTTGTTTTGATAGATATATGTGGAGGTAGGGTTTGACTTTGATGCCCAAGTGGATAAGACACTGGTTCTAGATCCATTTAAATTTATTTGCCACCCAAAATATTAATAATTGTTTCATTTTACTTTACTGGTACAATCATAATTTGAATCATTCTATGACAAGTTCATGGATGTGTTTTGTAATGCTTTGTAGAAGCACTGAATGAGGTTAACCTTCCTTGAGTCTAACTCTAAAAAGAAGAAGGATGAATATCCTTAAACCATTGTTTCATGTTGTTGCTTTCATGATTTCTATCATTATATTGTGTATCAGGATAATATGGGCCATACTTAGAGTTCTCTCATCTTATTAAGTTGAGTTTGGAAGCAAGGACAGAGTAGTGAAGGAGCTAGTTCACAATTCAGAGCTCAGTTAAATAGTGAATTGATATAGGTATACTCGCCTGAGTATTTATACTCAAAGTGAAGAAGGTTTTCTATCCTTAATACCTTAGTGTTTGCATTTTTCTAGATTATGTCCATTGGGATTATATGAGTATTTGATAATCTACAAATTTGAGCACTAACAGTCCTCATGACTTAGCTCAGATACACATACTCCCCCATAGAGGAAGTACCAACATGCAGTCTAGAAGAAAGATAAGGCTCATATACCACTGGATGGATGCAACCAACTACATCACTTCTCAAAAGTAGGTTGGGGCATAACCCCAAGCATACCTCTCAGATACTCAAATGTATCCTTAGGCAAAGGCTTTGTGAATATATCTGTTATCTACTCCTTTGTACTTATGTACTCAAGTCTGACTTCTTTTTCAGCAACTTTCTCTCTTACAACATGATACTTAATCTCTATATGCTTTCTCTTAGAATGTAATACAGGATTCTTAGACATACTTACTGTATTGGTGTTATCACAATGTATAACAACAGGCTCAAAAAATTTTATACCAATATCCTTCAGTATCTACTTCATCCAAATTAACTGGTTACAATTGTTTGCTGCTACTACATATTCTACTTCTGCTGTGGTTTGTGAGATACAATTCTACTTCTTACTTAGCCAAGAAACTAATCTTCCTCCAAGGAAAAATGTTCCTCCATTGGTGCTTTTCTTATCATCAACACTACCTCCTCAATCAACATATGTATATGCACATAGGGTAAAATCATCATATTTTTCATACCATAATCCATAGTCCATTGTGCCTCTTAAATATCTCAGTATCCTCTTTACTACTACATAATGTGATTCTCTAGGTTCAACTTGAAATCTTGCTATAATTCCAACTAAATGTTCTATATCAGGTCTTGTTTGAGTCAAATACTACAATTCTCCAATCATAGATCTATATTTCTTCTGTTCTACTGTAGGAGTCTCATTTGTGCTAGATAACTTATGTCTAGTCACCATAGGTGTTCCAACTAGTTTACAATCCTCCATTCCAAATCTTTTCAACAAGTCATTCAAGTACTTTGTCTGACTTACAAAGATGCCATCATTGTTTTGTGTTATCTGTAATCTCAAAAAGTCTTTCATTTCACCAATCATAATCATTTCAAATTCAGTCTTCGTTTCATCAGCAAATTTATCACTAGCTTCATCTTCTCCTCCAAAGATAATGTCATCAACAAAAATAACTATAACTAACAAACCATTTTCAATTTCTTTTGTGTATAGATTGCTATCAGCTGTACCTTTTATAAATCTCAACTTTAACAAATACTTATCCAATCTTGCATACCAAGTTCTAGGTGCTTGTTTAAGTCCATATAAAGCTTTCTTCAATTTACATACCATGTCTCCTTCTTGAGTTAAAGGAAAACCTTCAAGCTGCTCAATGTAGACTTCTTCCAATTCTCCATTCAAAAATGCTGACTTCACATCCAGCTGATACATTTTGAATTTCTTGTAAGATGCATATCCCAAAAACATTCTTACTACTTCAATTCTTGTAACAGGTGCAAAGGTTTCTTCATAGTCAATTCCTTCTTGTTCTGAGTAACCCTTACATACCAATCTTGCTTTGTTTCTTACTACTTCTCCTTGTTCATTCATCTTGTTTTTGAATACCCATTTAGTTCCAATAACATTCTTTTCTTTAGGTCTAGGGACCAATTCCCATATCTTGTTCTTCTCAATCTGATCTAGTTCTTCTTTCATAGCATTAGTCCAACTTTCATCTTCAAAAGCTTCATTAGTAGTCTTAGGTTCAATTTGAGAAATCAAACATAACTGTTCTTGTGCCTTATTTCAAGTAAGAACTCCTCTTTTGATGCTCCCAATAATTGTGTGTGTGAAAATTGTACCTGATCTGTAGACACAATACTCAGTAAAACATTAGAGGTTAGCTATAATCAAAATCGTGCAAAATTGAAAGCTATCTAACCAAGCGATCTACTGCCTTCTAGTAGGTGTGAGATTAATGTTCTCAGATTGTAATCGAGATCAGTGACCTAGATGACACCTAAATGAAGGATTTGAATGCAAAAGATGGATATGAAATTGAATGCAATTAATCTATATTTTTAATATTTTCTATGCAATAATAATTGTAAAAACTGATATTAAATCTATGCTAAATGAAATTGATATGCTATGAATGGTATTGAAAATTGATATGCTATGAATCTAACAATGATATGTAATATGAATGCAAAAATAAGATTGATCTCACAAAGATGTCGATTCGCAAGAGCTTTGATTCTTCAATTCCAATTCTCCAGCGTGGTTGTGCAAAATATGAGATGATGTAGATGCAAATTTGAGAGATGATTGAGAGATGAATTATGAAGAGCTGAGCATTGTTTTTATAGAAATCCAAGGCTTTGGAGGTGCATAAAAAAAAGCCATAAATCACTCAAATAACTCAGCTTGATTTTTGAGTTATTTTTAAATAAACGATAATTAACTCACAAAAATATGCAAAAGCTAAGTTTTAACTCAAAATAGAGTTTAGCTTTAATTGATAATTGATAGTTGTTTGCTTTTATGATTGTGCATATTTTATTTATGAATTAATTTAAAAATAAAGTGATTTATTTCTAACTTAACTGCTTTTAAAAATAAAATAATTGATTTATGGGTTAATCAATTATTTAATCAAACTTTTATTAAAAATTATATTATTAAATAATGACAACTTGCTTTAATTAATTAAATAAGAATTTAATCAATTATTCATATGATATTAGATTTATTGTCAAAATTAAATAATACAATTAATAATAGATATAATTAAATTTAATTACACAATTAAGTGGCAAACATTAAATCTAATTAATTAAATATGAAAATATTCAATTAATCAAACTTAGGATAAATGTGATTTATCGCCAAATAATCATTAAATTAAAGATAATTAAGATAATTAAGAATATTACTAGGAATATTCCCCAATGCAGAATTTAAGATAATCAATTATGATTCGATGATGTTAGATGTACCTTAGGTTAGGACTTTGATGTCAATTTTGTTCGATTTGTCGATGTAGGAGGTTAATGAACTTATAGCCCATTTTTGGGGTATTACATTTTGCCCCTCTTTTAATTACTGTGCGAAGCGCAGTGGTTCAAAGATAGTCTGTGTTTGATAAAGATATGAAACTGATTCAAAAGATAAACCGATCTCAAGATAGAAACAGATTGAAAGATATTGAGATAGGAGTTGATTGATATTGAATTAAGATGGAGATAATAGGTCTTGAATGACCAAAGATAATGTTCACTGTAGTAGCAAATGAACCTATGATTGCGAAAAAGTGTCAAAATGCCTGATTCTGAACCTTAGGATTGATAAGAAGTGAGTGACCCGTTCTAGACTCGATTGTCTTAACAGAACTAGCAAGTATCACATCCAAACCCTTCAGTTGTCGAAGAACCAAGGAGAGAACACTATGATCTGATGGTTGCAAAAACTGATACAGTTTACAAGATTGAGAGAATACCAGATTGATATGGATCGATGAATCTGATATGCCCCAAGTGATGATAGATTGCCCCGAGTGATGAGGACTTTTGATGAATCAGCGACTAGACGTGATTGTTTGTCTTGATCAGTGATGAAAGATATGATTTCCATAAAGATATGATTTCAAATTTGATTACAGACTTTGAATGATATGCAATACCATGCCCCCTTCGGGATTAAAATTAAAATATGACAAGAAAAGTCAACGTTGAGAGTTCAGAAGCATGTTAATTGATTTGAGAAGTGGTTAAAACACGTCCGAGAATGCATTCTGCATCGTTTGGAGGTCCAAAAAGACCAAGTTTGACTAGGTTTGACCATGAGTTGACCATGGTTGACCAAGTTGAAATTTTGATAGTTTGATGTTAGATAATCAGTTAAGTTGAATACTAGATTTCTGTGATGATCAAAGGTCGAATATGCAAGCAGTTAATAATATGAATGATCTCAGATTTTGATTTTGATCCTGAAAAAGGATTCTACTTGCTGCTTCGTTGGAGGAACCTTCGTGTGAGATTCAGCTCTTGTTAGATTTGAAGAATTGATATGAAGAATTGTTTAAGCTTTGAAGTTTTTTTAGTCATTGTGAGATCTTGCAAACATGCAAAATGCAAAGAGACATGCAAAATAAAATGCAACCTAAGACCTAGGACCTAGTCACTGATCATATGTCGATTTGTTATCATCATTGAACTTTTAGGTAACTGGATAAGTTAATACAATGCCCACTAGCCATGAAACCATAGACATATGAATATCGATTTGTATGCGCAAGAATCAATACAACACCCACTGGTCAACAACCATGGATATATGAATATTGATTTTGTTTTCGAAATGTCGGATTAGATATAAGCACCAAGGCACAAGCGCCAGGATGACCTGAATATCATGTCCATTTTGATATAACAATTTGTACAAGCATCAAAACATAAATGTTGTGATGACCTGAGTACGCCTTGCATTACAAACACATCAAACAGTCAAGAGATCATTCTAAATCCAATGTGAATTACCCGTAGTGACCCTTTATCGTTCACATCCTTAGGCAAGATTGCGTTCCACAGTAGGAGAAAGAACTTACTCAAAAAGATAATAGTTAGATCAAACTTCCTTGAATTGTCTAGGTATCAATGGTCGAGGTACGCATGGCCATCCAATTCGAGATAGAGGCTCTTACAGTTGGACACCATTTCAATCCAGAAGTTCCAAAGATGTTAGATTTTCACATACAAGCAGAAGACAAAGAAAAGATTATGCCCCCAGTCATCACTCTCTAAATCCTATAAAGGACATCATCGAAGAGCTCGAAGGGACACAATATGCAAAAATCTCAATGCGAATCAGTAAGCCTACAAGGAGATAAAAGCATGAAAAGCACAAATTGTTTTTAGTTGAGTTTTGATGTTTGATTGTTGTAGATGCAAAATCCTTTCTGGAGACGAGACTGACTGACTGACTCAACTTGAAGCTTCAAAGGACTCTGAGTGGATATGACACGTCTAAGATACATTGGAGGCCATAGGATATGACATTGATTGCCCCCAAGTTTGAACATTGATAGGATACAGACGCTTGATTTGATTGGTGTACAGACTGACTTATTGAAACCAAGATATGCAGAAACAAACCGGGAGATATGTACAAACTAAAGCAAGACTGAAAGTTGGGAAAGACCAAGATTGTGCTGATAGATGGAGCATTTGGAACAAGTGGTGCCCATTTGCTGGGTTTTCACCATCTTGGTAGAGATTCTATTTTTGCTACCGAGGTGCCTGTTTCCAGGTTTTCACCAAGGCACTTTTTCTTTCTTTTTTCATTTTTTTATATTTTTCATTTTTTCAATTTTTTTGTACTTTTCATTTTTTCAATTTTTTTGTACTTTTGATATTTTTTTATTTTTTTGTGAATCATCAAGGCGCCTATTGCTAGGTTTTCACCAAGATGTTCATTTTTTCAAGACTTTTTTTGATTTTTAAGATTTTTTTTCAAGACATTTACCAAGCACTGAATGCCTTAAGCGTAGAATTTCTTCAGATGGAGAACGTTGATTGGTTCTCGGAGCTGTTCTCCTTCAGTCATTGAGATTTGATAGGCACCAGAGCCAAAAGTAGTAGTGATAACAAAGGGACCCAACCAATTGGGTTTGAACTTCCCCTTGCATTCTCGATGGGATTGATTTTTAGGATTTTCTCTCAAAACTAGATCACCAACCTGAAATTCTCTGTGTTGGACTTTCTTGTTGTAGCCTCTAGACATTCTCTTCTGATACACTCTGAGATGATCATACGCTACTTGTCTGCGCTCATCTAGTAGTTCAAGTTCTTGTAACCTCGACACTCTATAGTCTTCATCAGTGACAAGTCCATGCATTCTGATTGTGAGTGATGGGATTTCAACCTCAATAGGTAGTACCACTTCAGACCCATAAACTAAAGTGAAAGGTGTAGCCCCAGTAGGTGTTCTGATACTTGTTCTATAGGCCCATTCTGATACTGGTTCTGATACTAATTATGATAATTGTTCTGATACTGGTTCTGATGCTGTTCTGATATTCATTCTGATACTTGTTTTGATACTTGCTCTGATAATTGTTCTGATACTTGGTATACTTGATAGCATCTTTTTCCATTTGCAAACTCTCAAGCAAGATCATATCGTGCAGTCCCAATGTCTAGCAAGGTGGAGAACAAGAGGGATTAGTAAGCTGGTGGAAGAGATGGAAGATAAGAGAATGAAGGAAAATGAAGGGAAGAAATCCTCAAGGGGAAAGTCCTCAAGAATACCCAAGCTAGGGAAAAATTGTCATGTAAAGTGCATTTGGACAAGCAATGAAAGGCTAGCATAGGATAAGCACAAAATCATAATGCAAAAGCAGGAAAGAGTGCAATCCAAAGGAGTAGACATGTCAAGAGGCTTCATAGCACTGTGTTTTACTCTTTCTTTCTTTTTTTATTAGATCAAGACCAAAGGGGAAAAGGATAGCGATAGGCGAAAATGAATGGAGGAAGATGGATATGAAGGCTAAACATGGAAGGAATGAAAGCAAGATCACCGTAAGATAGCTCACAAAATAGTCAAATATTCGTGTATAGATCAACATTGTCAAGATCAAAGAGAGAAGATGGAATGGATGAAATATGTAGAAGAACTACGCATGATGCCTGATTGCCAGGTTTTCATCATGGTACTTATCCAAGGTGCCACAAGGAAGTGGTTTTCACCATAGGATGAATTTATTTCTCTTTACTTTTGCTACCAAGGTGCCTGTTTCCAGGTTTTCACCAGGGCACATTTTCAATTTTTTTTATTTTTCATTTCTTTTTTTTTTGGAAGAAGGCAATCTTTTTAGATAATGCTCTTTGAAAGGATAAACCATGATATGCCAAGGATTCAAAATGATATGCTCAAAGATGCTGATAGGGAAAGGAACATGGCAGAGAAAAATGGAGGATAGGGTTTTATGTAAAGCGAGTGAGGTTGGAAGATAGGAGGAATAGGCAAATGAGGAAAAATGATAGAAGGTAGAAGGATAATGCATGGAAGGATTGTGAAAGGGTAGGTGGAAAGGAAGGCAAGATCAATGTAAACACACACCTTGACGGGTAGCGAGAGGGTGGAGGAAATGTGAATGAAGGAATACGTGAAGGAATATGGTGAATGGATAGCAGAGGTTGTGGTTTAGGCACATGGAATGGAAGAATAGTTTTGGAAGGAGATGAAGTGGAAGTCTTTGGAAGCTTGAATGTCAACTTCACTTGTTACTCAACACCAAACTTTTTCAAGAGAGACTTTGGAATCCATATAGCCGTAGGTTTTTTATTTCCTTTTGATGATCTAGAGATAATATCTTCAATGATGGATTTTGGAACCCATACTTGTCTTGTAGTTTTTTTCTTAGATATCTCTTTGGACTTTATACTTCCATGTCTATTAGAGGAGACATGGTGATCTTCTCTTTTTGATGGATTCTTGTATTGCTTCTTTTTCTTGTATTGAACATTCAAGTTACTTCCAAAAGACTTGGGTCTTGTGGAAGAAGGAGGAGATGACTAGTTTAGATGGGTGGGTGGATGAAAAGGATTCAAGGGTATGCATCTATGTTGATTTTGAGGAAAGATGGGAGATGGAGGTATGTAAGGACCTAAGATGGATGGAAAATTAGGAGAGTTAGGAGGGGAAAGTGAAGGGACATAAGGACCCAAGATGGAAGGAAGGCGTGAAGATCTTTGTAGTGGTGGAAGAGGTCCAAGGATGGAAGTGGAAGGTGCAAAAGGATAATCAATAAGTTCATCATCATCTATATGACAACCAAGGATATCAGCATCTTTAAAGTGAGCATTAGGATTTTCAATAGAATCATGAACATCTTGAATAAGAACATTTTCTTTGATAGGATCATTCAAAGCTTGCAAAGACTTAGGAAGAGTAGAAAGTGTAAGTGAACATGGAGTGGTAGAATAAGAAGATGGAAGACTTTGATCTTGACAAGGATCTTTGGATAGCACCAACGCATAATTTGTCTCTTGATTTTCAATAGGCTTAACATTGGAAGTAACAACACCATTGTCAATAAGCTCAACAGTGTAAGTAGTAGCTTGATCTTGCTTAGGAGAAGACTTAAGACATGGTGGAATGCATGAAAAAGGGTGTGCAAAATCAAAAGAACCATGAGGTGGATAAGAGACATCGTGAAAAGGAGTGGATGACATGGAGGGTTCTTGATCTTGATCTTCCTTTATGTTCTTTTCTTCATCATTTTTAGAGTCTTCTTGACATGGAGCCACTTCTAAGGACAAGGAAACATGTTGGGATTGTATGGATGACTTTGGAAGAGATGGTGGAGGACTAGCTGAAGTAGGGATTATAGCATATGAAGGCTTAGGCTCTTTAGATTTATCATTATTGAAAGTCTTTGCAGCCAAGTGAAGGTTAGCTTGAGTTTCTTTAAGAGGTAGCCCTAGGGGATAACTATAGGGAACCACATGAAAAGTATCAGGGCTTGTGTCAGATGAAGGTTCTATGAAAGATTTGAAAGACTCGGAAGCTTTAAGAAATATATGGGTATTGGAGGAAGTAGGGGATGGAAGGGAACCATCACAAGACAAAGGTCCAACATTAACATGATCTTTCTTGAGAGTGTAATCTTTATTTTCAGCCTGAGAGTTCTTAGAGGAGAGATCCTTATAGTATGTATGTTTATAATCAGCACGGTAAACTTTCTCTTCCTCAAGTGAAATAGATGGATCATCTAGGTATTGTGCATAGAAATCATCAAAGTCTCTTTCATAATCAGAATCATATGGATCACCCTCGTGATCTATCCAATGTGACGGCCCATTTGTAGTAAGCAGGAATGGATGATGAGGAGGACTCTTAGGAACAGAGGTATCATAGGTATCATTACATTGTCTGTTGTCATAGTCATCATAGTCTTCAAAGCTAGATGTGTCACTCTCCGTGGAAGAGGTATCATATTGCTCAATTTTTTTTCGGGGGCATGGTGACATGTACAAGTCTTTATCAAATGGAAAAGAGTATAAAGATTCCATGGAGAACTTTTTAGATTCCTTCTCTTTCTCAAGTTTGTCAAGTTGGACTTGCATAGCTTGCAGCTGCTTCATCATAGCGGTGATTATAGCTTCTTCCTCTTGTGTACTAATTCTTTGAGACATGTGTACTGATTCTCAATAGCTATTGCTCTATTTCTTGACACAATGATTTGTATGACAGATTCTGAAAATAGGTTGTAAACGCTGAAGTATCTGGCAATTCTAATAATTTTCTGACAACTCTTGAAAATTTTCCCAAACGACGCTCTGCAAACTCGTACAATAGTTGGGTAGCAATCAAAAAATAGTTGAAAAACTCATACAATAGTGGGTAGCTAACCATACGATAGTTGACAATCTCATACGACAGTTGCCAATAGGATTTTGACTTCTTTTGAATTTGCTGGCATGAAAACTCGTACGACACTGGGTAGTCACTCATATGACATATGGGCTGTACTGAAATGAGTTTTGATGAAACTCGTATGACTTTTGACTCCAGAAAAGGATTTCATGTCAAGTTTTTACAAATTTTTGGTTTTCAGTTTCAGATTATTTGCAAATTTTACTGTCCAGATTTTGAAGGTTATACCAAATTTGATCATTTTTAATAGCCAAGTAGATAAATAAGCATGCAGAACAGCAAGCAAGTGATTCCAAGCACGTCTAAAAATAATGAACAAGGGCAAAAGCAACCTTGTGCATGAACAATCAAGTGACCAAATTGTGCTAATCCCTGAGAGTACTAATTGTGTATGTTCTGAAAAGTTTTGCAACAACACACATATACCTGAGAATGAAAAATTGGCCTCTCTAGGGTTTTTAGTAATGGTTTGACTCTGTAACTTTTATGATTCAAAGGGGTGAACTCCAATCCCGGTGCACCAGATTTTTGACACAGTCTGAGAACTTAATCTTCAAGAGCTGCTAGGGAGATCTGACAACCCAATAATGAACCATACCCATGGAGATTTCTTCCACAAGGACATTTATATAGCGGCTATCACTACCATGGCGAAAATGGCTATTACCGCTTGAGATTCTGTCAATGTAGTTTTCCCTATGAAGAGATTGTCCGCTACAGTTAACCCTCTCTAAAGGCGACTCACAGATTTATACCACAAGGGGACTTGGCTCCAGATTCAAGGTTTTGACACCTCTTCACTTTTAACCCAAACAAAACAAGCAGATTAATATGACACGCTAAGACAAATTTTTGTTCCACCAAGGTCTGTGATATCAACTCCATGTGATCTATCAACCTCTCTGGAGAGAAAATGTATCAATCAATAAGAGAAGACACACTAACCCATTTTGATTCACCAAAGCTCGTGATATCAACCCTACGTGATCTATCAACCTCTCCGGAGAGAGAATGTGTCGATCAATAAGAGAAGATGCACTAACCAAGTTGAATGTGAAACACACTAAGTATCCTCCCTACCTATAAGGATTCTGTCGTCAAGAAAGATTTCTCTAGGAATCCAATCTCTCAAGAATCACGAATAGTGTTCATAGGGCCTAATTACTATGTGAGCACAGATATATTCCCGAAAGTAAATCTACCAAAAGTACCCAAAAAGTAGAAAGAGGAGCACTTAACACTTAAAGAGAATATGAGATGAGTCCACAAGGTGAAACACTTAACACCTCACTCAAGCTGAAAATGAGTCCCCAACTTAGAAAATAAGTGAGTTCCTAAAAGCACAAAAGGGTTGCCAAGTGGAACATTTAACGCTTCTGTCCTGTTGACCCCTCCCCTTTATGGCGCTGAGATTGCAACCACGAGGTGGAAATGAGGGGCCGGTGGATTAGCAAGTCCAATAACCCAAGATAGTAATCAAGATCAATCACAAGTATTCTAAGACTACTTAATGAATCCTTAAGGGATCACAACCTAGTATCAAATTATGCAAGTGTGTAGAATAAAAGCATGAGAAGATGCACACAAGCTAGACACATAAGAGATTTATTTTAAGCTCAAATCAAAATGTTATTAGATGAAGGAGAATACCTGGTGATCCTCGCAATGTGCTTAGTAGATTTTACCTGATTTTTAACAATTTTTGTTGAGCTTTTCCATGCAAGCAAGTGACGAACTCTCCAACAAGCAAACAAGCAAACAAGATATGCAAAATATATTCAACTTATGAAAACCATAGGGTTAGCTCTAAAAATCAATTATTATCAGTAATAATAACCAGCAATTAACCCAAATGACAACTCATATCATTCATTGGACCATGTAAAAAAATAAGTGCATACCCATCACAAAATTTTATTTTTTTTGCTGCATTTGACCTAGTCAACAAGATCTAATTTTTTTGATATGATTTTGGTCACAAAAATAGAAATTTAGAATAGATACCCATACTAAAAAATAGAGAGCTTTCCAAAAATGCAAAAATTTTAGAAAAATCTCTTCATTTGTGCCCTAGAGACCCATTTTATCAAAATAGACCAGTTTTTAAAAATTGACTATTTGAGCTATTAAATTGCATCCAAATTTAAAACACAAATAATAGACCCCTTGTATAATTTGAAGAGATTTCCGAAAATGTAAAAATTTCAAAAAAATATGCTGATTTACGTTAGATATTAATTTTTTATAAAAAATAAAAAAAAAATTATTAAAAATTAAAAATAATTCATAAAATTCTGAATTTTTTTTCAAAGCTTTCTTGATATGTCTCCAACCTAAAAAAAAAATTTCAGACCAAAAATCTAAGCCGTTTGAGAGATAAAATTAAATTTTTGAAACTTTGGGGTTTTAGCTCCCAAAAAAATCAAAACTAGCATGCAAAGGTGGGTTGCCCCACGGTGGGCGCTAGAAATGTGTGTGTGAAAATTGTACCTGATCTGTAGATACAACACTCAGTAAAACATTAGAGGTTAGCTATAATCAAAATCGTGCAAAATTGAAAGCTATCTAACCAAGCGATCTACTGCCTTCTAGTAGGTGCGAGATTAATGTTCTCAGATTGTAATCGAGATTAGTGACCTAGACGACACCTAAATGAAGGATTTGAATGTAAAAGATGGATATGAAATTGAATGCAATTAATCTATATTTTTGATATTTTCTATGCAATAATAATTGTAAAAACTGATATGAAATCTATGCTAAATGAAATTGATATGCTATGAATGCTATTGAAAATTGATATGCTATGAATCTAACAATGATATGTAATATGAATGCAAAAATAAGATTGATCTCACAAAGATGTCGATTCGCAAGAGCTTTGATTCTTCAATTCCAATTCTCTAGCGTGGTTGTGCAAAATATGAGATGATGTAGATGCAAATTTGAGAGATGATTGAGAGATGAATTATGAAGAGCTGAGCATTATTTTTATAGAAATCCAAGGCTTTGGAGGTGCATAAAAAAAAGAGTCATAAATCACTCAAATAACTCAGCTTGATTTTTGAATTATTTTTAAATAAATGATAATTAACTCACAAAAATATGCAAAAGCTAAGTTTTAACTCAAAATAGAGTTTAGCTTTAATTGATAATTGATAGTTGTCTGCTTTTATGATTGTGCATATTTTATTTATGAATTAATTTAAAAATAAAGTGATTTATTTCCAACTTAACTGCTTTTAAAAATAAAACAATTGATTTATGGGTTAATCAATTGTTTAATCAAACTCTTATTAAAAACTATATTATTAAATAATGACAACTTGCTTTAATTAATTAAATAAGAATTTAATCAATTATTCATATGATATTAGATTTATTGTCAAAATTAAATAATACAATTAATAATAGATATAATTAAATTTAATTACACAATTAAGTGGCAAACATTAAATCTAATTAATTAAATATGAAAATATTCAATTAATCAAACTTAGGATAAATGTGATTTATCACCAAATAATCATTAAATTAAAGATAATTAAGATAATTAAGAATATTACTAGGAATATTCCTCGATGCAGAATTTAAGATAATCAATTATGATTCGATGATGTTAGATGTGCCTTAGGTTAGGACTTTAATGTCGATTTTGTTCGATTTGTCGATGTAGGAGGTTAATGAACTTATAGCCCATTTTTGGGGTATTACAATAATATGTTCAAAAGGATGATTCTTTAACAAAATCTTGCTAGGTGTCACTGTCTCAAATCTCTCTGTAGATGTAGGTTCTTCAATAACTTCATTGTGGCTTTCATTCAACAAATCATTATTAGTTTCATAAAACAATTCAATAGTTCTAGTATTAGGCTTAGGATGAGCTTCTTCATCAGATTCATAATCAAGCATTCTTTCCTGAATTTTGAACTTTTCATCGACTTTAACATTTGCACTCTCAATAATAGTCTTAGTTCTTTTATTGAAACATCTATATGCTTTTTTTTTCAAAGAATATCCAAGAAATATACCTTCATCACTTCTAGGATCAAACTTTCCTATATCATCATCTCTCTTTATATAACATTTACCTCCAAAAATTCTAAAATACTTACCATAGTTCATAAGGTGTCTTATCTGTGTCTACTCTGATTTGTACTCTACTCATTGTATATACTGTTGTGTTCACTGCTTCTCTCCAGAATATCTTTGCCAAATTATTTTCAAACAACATAGCTCTTGCCACTTTAGTCATTGATCTATTCCTTCTTTGTGTAATGCCATTTTGTTCAAGTGTTCTAGGGGCTGAATACTATCTTTTAATGTCATTTTCTTCACAAAAGTTGTTAAACTCTCTAGAAGTAAATTCTCCACTTCTATCAAATCTCAAACATTTAATCTTCATTATAGATTCATTCTCAACTTTATTCTTAACAATCTTAAACTTATCAAATGCTTCAGATTTTTCTTTAAGAAATATAATCCACATCATTCTTGTAAAATCATCAACAAGAATCATAAAATACCTTTCTCCATAGAATCCTCTAGTCCTGGTAGGACCACTCAAATCTATATGAACAATCTCCAGCTTCTCTGTAGATGCAAACTTCTTACTAGGAAAAGAACTTCTCTTCTGTTTAGCCATTACACATTCTTTGCAAATCATGTTAGTAGGCTTCATAATTCTAGGTAAATCTCTTACTGCAAGTGTAGTACTTACTTTCACAATGTTATCAAAGTTTATATGACAAAACCTTCTATGCCATAACCAACTGTCATCAATTTTAGTAATCAAACATGTCATCTCAATAGGATTCAATTCAAATACATTGCCTCTAGTTCTAGATCCAGTTCCAATCAGATTTCCATCTTTATCCTTTATCACACAAGTTTTCTTAGTAAACCAAACTTGATATCCCTTATCAACTAACTATCTAACACTCAAAAGATTATGTTTCAATCCATCCACAAAATAAAAATCATCAGTATTAGTCTTTCCATCAAGATTAATATATCCTATAACTTTAATCAAACAAGGTTCACTATTTCCAACTCTAACTACTCCACCATCATATTAATTCAACTTTATGAGCTTTTTCATGTCTCCAGTCATATGATGTGAACAACCACTATCTATAATCCAATCAGCTTTCTTTTCAACTTGAGAAACTAAGGCTTTTTCTTCCTTAACATCAGATTTGAGATTTTCTTATTTAATTGCTACAAATCCTATGTCATCATTATTTTCAGTATCACTTTCACTTAAAGTTATTTCTATACTAGCTTCAAGATCTTCATCATTAGCATAATAACATTCCTTAGATCTTCTAGGTTTGAAATTACTTTTGTACTTTTTAACTCTCTTAGGACATTTAGATGCAAAATGACCATATTCTTGATAAGTGCAACATTTAAATATTTTCTTACCGCCTAGTTCTCTTTTCACAAGCAAGGAAATACCTTCTTCAATCTTCTTATCTTCTTCATTTCTAGATCTACTACTACCAGCATAATCTCCCCTCACACTGATGCTTCTTGACAAAGTAGGGTGAACACTAAGAGCACTAAATGTTGTCTCCATTCTAGGTAAGTATCCTGATAATCTCAAGTTCATTTCTGCTACTTCCAATCTTCCAAGAAGAGTCTATCTTGTAAAGTTTTTTGTACAAGGTATCACTTGTTCAATCATCTATGTTGTCTTCTTAAATACAAGAGTCAATGTCCTCAGAATTTTCCATATCACTTCATTCTCTATCTTTGTTCCTCTACAAGATTTTATACCTAAAATGATCTCTAACATTCTACCAATATAACTTCTAACAAATTCATCTTCCAACATTCTTATATCTTCAAATGCACATATCCAATTATGTAATCTAACTCTTTTTGCATGTTCATCACCTTCAAAAGTAGAGTGTAAAGCATTCAAAATTTCATGAGATTTTTTCAAATATTTTACCTGACTATACTCATTCTCTGATAGTGCTGTCAAAAGTGCTTCTCTTGCAAGTATGTTACACATGAATAGATCTCTCTCTTCCACAATACATGTTTCAAGATTGTCCTCTTCAATGATAGTCTTATTATTCTTTGTAATCAACCAATAACCTAGTCCTAAACATAATAGGTGTGTCTTCATCTTTTCTTTCCAGCTATCAAAATTTACTCCATCAAACTTAGGGCTTTCTTTCCTGAAATTCACCATGGATCTCCTTAAGCTATTAAAATTCTTTTTCAAGGACAAACTACTCTGATACCAATTGTTAGAAAGTAAAGTCCACCAAGATAACTAAGAGGGGGGGGGTGAATCGGTTATCAGATAATTATAACTTTTATCATCTTCAACAATATTAAATCATATAAGCAACATAATTACCAATGATAGAAAGATATTCATACAAAATAACACAATGACACAAGATATGTTGACTAGGGAACCTCTTGATCAAAGAGTAAACCCCGGTGGGAATGATGCCCACAAAAGATGCACTAATATGAATATTCCTTATGAGAGAATGGACTCTGTTAGGAGTCTTATGAAATACATTTAGTACATATGAATCCCTGTTAGGAGCTTTTGAATCCCTCTTAAAAGCTTCTAACCCTGTTAAGAGTTATGGAAGACAGAAGGACCCACTGCCCAAACAGCTTCAGGGTAAGATCACTGAACACACTATCCAAATAATATTTGCATTACTTAATAGAATAATATGTTACCTCTTCTTTGAGTATGCCAAACCACACTCACTATTACATCAGATCTCAATTTTAGATCTTTTTACTTCACATGTCTTCCTTTACAAATTCTCTTTCATGCTTAGCTCTTTTCTTCACTTCATGCATATAGCATCACAACTACTGCTACTATTACACACTTTTGCATTAAAACTTCATGCTACTATATAAAAATTACCTTTACAACAAGGAAATACATTCCTTCCTTTATACCACACTCAAATAATTACAAATGAGTGGGCATGTAATTACAAAATAAAAGTTTCCACATGCTACACCAAAATTACACAAAACTGTCAGCTTCCAAATACAATAAATCTTCACTCATGAAACCTCAAAGTTTGCACTATCATCCACATCACTATCAATGTGTCTCTAGCTTCCATTTAACTAGGCAAAACTAGATTCCATCCCAATTAGGAGATATCATCCAATTTCCACAAATTGCTACTCAAGAACACTGCCTAAACACTACTTCCACCAAAATGATCATAACTTCCATGAATCAATGAATTACTATCTATGCTCTTAACCATAGACGTGTGACATATCAAAGAGTATATCCTCAATGTCACATAGCTCCAACTACAATAACCCACGTATGATAATCCAAATGCTGTCTACTTCTCTGCAAGTCTTCGGTAAATCACTGTGTTGACATCAATGACAATCATAGTCATGAATGCAACAACAACTGCTATAGAATGGATGCCAAAAACTTTAGCATTCATTCCTAACACTATCAACATGCATTCACTAGGTCTAGTTAATAAATATTGTAATGAACTGACATCTTGCTTTTGATTTGACGGTGGTCGTGTTACCACAAAGGAAAAGCGCTTAAAAGATAGTAATCGTGGGATTGCGACAACCGTCCGATCTTCCTATAGGTAAGGACAGATGGTGTGGTGGGTCTAATCCTAGTTGTTGTAGATATGTTTCATTTTCATTGGTCATGAAGGAATCTAACATGGAGGTTATTAGTGGGGCCGAGGGTTTCAGTCTATTAAAGGGACACCAGATGTAAGTTAATCTAATAGTTGTCGCATTGTCATGAAGAAAAGATGCATGAGG
Source organism: Chamaecyparis obtusa (assembly GCA_027943335.1). Classification (NCBI taxonomy): domain Eukaryota; kingdom Viridiplantae; phylum Streptophyta; class Pinopsida; order Cupressales; family Cupressaceae; genus Chamaecyparis; species Chamaecyparis obtusa. The sequence continues at coordinate 8,073,024 of BSBK01002231.1, forward strand.
TTTTAACCATTACAAAAACATGACAGTCATTGATTCTCTCTCAAGCAAAGATCAATGGTCATGTTTTAAAGATTGATGAAGATGGTGGGTCCATTTTCCAGGTGTTTCTAATGTGCTTTTTTCTGATTGGTTATCAAGATAGATGATGTGGTCAGATAGTTTTCAAAGCAAAATTGACTGTTATGTCAATTTTTAAGAGCCACCCGATGTGCCAGGAAGGATATGAATTGAAAGTCACATTTTAAAATTTGATTAGTTAGTCATTGAGCCAAAATTTTAAACTGATTAAGGGTTTTTGCCAGGGTTAGAAATAGTGAGCCAAAAATCCATAAAGCCAGATCAGATTTGGTCATGTTTCAACTTAGATGCAGGTGAAAATTTATGAGTAGGATCATGGTCATTATCGTTTGCTAATTTTGTGTCCTAAGGTGCTTCTTCTAAGGAGAAGTTGATATAAAATCCATGCCATCTCTGATGCAGCCTAAATCAACGGGGGTTTTAATAATAATTTCTCTATCCTTTTGAGGTACTTGGCTAGAGTGTTGCTCAGATTGATGATCAGTTTAATCTTGATGGCCTTGTGTTAGGTGGCATGTCTTGTCTATAGTAATTCAATTACTTGAGGGTTGTTGAAGTTTTAATGTTTCCCTAAATGATCTTTTGCTTGTTGAATCCTTGTTTCTATAAAAGGGTTTTTCTGATCATTTAGCAGGTGTTGGTTGGAAAATTATTGAATACAGGAGGCTGAAAAGATGAATGTGCATCATCAGTTCATAGTGTAGCACTTTTTCCTAGTTGTATCAATATAAGGGGAAAACCTTCTTCATGTTTTTCATATTTTCCAAGGTATTTTCTGAATCAGATTGTAATACAAGGATTGGAATCCTCATACTTAATATAGTTTTTCATTCTCAAATCTCTCCTTTAGTTGTTCTTGATAAATTTTGAGTTTTCTAACTTATTGCATAGGGTTTACTTGTGAATATGTTTTATCTCTTAGTCTTGATCTATGATCGGGTTAAAAGTTTCTAAGTGAAGCATAGATTCATTTGGTTCAACAGGAAGGATGCTTGTAAGTAGTGTAAGAGTCTGGTCAACTATGTTTATGGATTGGAATCTCTAATGAATCTAGTATTTGTTCTTGCATTCTATGTCTACTTTAGGTTTATTGCCCAATGGATAAGGCACTGATAAAAAACTAGTATCTCTTGTGGTGTTGCAAGTCTGACACGGTTGTTTACATTCTGCAAGAAACCTAAATCCAAATCTTTCCTATCCTTTTATGTTCATGGTTGTATGGTTTCAGTTCCATCATAGCAATGGAGAGTCAATGAATGATTGGTTATCATTTAGTACTTTCTTGCTATCATCTTCTTTTTTCAATCTAGTCTTGGTGTTGTAAGAGTATTGTTTTCACTAGATTAGGTACACCTGCCTTGGGTTTTTAGAGCCAAAAGTGAAGAGGGTAGACTTGTCCCTATAGTTGGTTTAGTTACCTACTAATATCTCTACATTTGGAATTAACCCCTCCTTAAAATCAGTCTTAGGTATATTGGTGTCTCTTTGAGTGTAAAATCCTTTTCAGGAACCAACAAAATGGTGACTCTATGAGCAAAGAACCTGATGGAGCAACAAAGAGAGTTGTGGATCTACCCTGCTTCCCAATTAATAAGTTAAGTTTCAAGTGCACTACTTCTAGGTATTTTTTGATCTTCATGTGTATTTCCATAAGATTAGTTGTAAAGTATTTTGTCCCATATCAAGTGTTTCAACACTAATAAGAAGGGAAGAGTGACATAGCATAGTTTCATGTTTCCATGTTGACTATCATGTTATTGTCAAGAAACATTGAATATTTTTAGAGGTATGAATGTTTTGATATACCTCTTGTAAAGGAAATATAAGATGAGTGGTTCTCATATTTTTTCAAATCAGATGGATAACCATGGGAAAGGCCAGTCTAGAAGATTGTGTTTTATCAACTTAGATAGAGCTTTAAGTTGTGCCCATGTTCCAAGATCCCCCAATTATTTTCCTAGTGAGTTTATGAATTTGATTCTAGTTTTGATGGTTGGTTTGAATCAGCATTAGAGCCACTATTAGCCCATTTTCCTATCATGCCAAAAATCCAAATAAAATGGTCTTATCCTATGCAAACCCTAAGAAATTTCTCATGACCACCTACAAACTTGTTTTCATCTGTGAAGAAGATTTATAATGTTTTATTATTTATGAGCTTAGCCATGGATTAATCAAGATGTAACCAAGCCCCATTTAAGATCACTTGTAATCAATTGAAAAAACTAGAGAGAAATTGCTTGAAGGTCTGAGAAATAGGTCTATTCCATTAACAAGGGTTTCCAAAATTTGTCTAAATCCAAAAACCCTAGCCATTTCTATTTCTCTGTTACCTTTTTCCTAGCCACTTAAATCCTTTTTCCTTACATGCTTTATTCTATTCACCAGTTCTCTAAGTTCTTGGGTGGTTATACCTTTCATTCGACAAATGCGCAAATACACTATTCACGCATTCTCTTAGTCTTGGCAGTTAGTCACTTAACCTTTAGCGACCTAGCAGGTGGTTATTTATCCAATCAGTCACTGACTCATGTAATGATCTGGTCAAGGTGAGACAACATTCTGAGAATGATTATGAGTCATTGACAATAGATGGATGGGGTGGTGGTTGCATATTCTTCAAATGATACTTAGGATTAAAGAAATATTCAACGATCATGAGATTACCTTAGTTCACCCAATCTCCAGACCAAACCTGAGTTAAGATAAGTGTTCCAAGATCAGGAGAATGCTTTCAGTCACCAAATCTCTAGATCAATTAAGGTTAAGCACTTTCTATGGTTAAAGAGTAAAGAGAAGAAAGATCTGATGGTGGTCACATAGCCACAAGGAAAGATGCAAAGAGATTAACCACTATGACATTGCGACAACCATTGATTTGCTCAAAACTAAGCATCTCTGTCAAGTGGGACCAGTTACCTTGGCTTTATCAGAACCATTTGATTGTGAAGATCTATCTATGTGCATTCACTGGGCCCAGTTAATAAAGGTTGTAACAAACTGACATATTTCTTTTGATCTAACTATGGTCATGTTAGCACAAAGGAAAAGTGCTTGAAAGATAGTAATTGTGGGATTGCAACAACTATCTGATCTTCCAGTAGGTAAGGACAGACCATGCGGTGGGTCTGATCCTAGGTGTTGTAGATATGTTTGATTTTCATTAGTCACAAAGGATGCTGACGTGGAGGTTTTCAGTTGGGCTAAGGGTTTTAGCATCTTAAAAGGATGCCAGATGTAAGTTAATCTAACAGTTGTCACATTGTCGTGAAGAAAAGATGCACAAGGTTTTAACCATTGTGACAACAGGACAACCATTGATTCTCTCTTAAGTGAAGATTGATGGTCCTATTTTAAAGACCGATGAAGATGGTGGGTCTAGTTGCCAGGTGTTGGTGATGTTCCTATTTCTGATTGGTTGCCAAGATAGATGATGTGGCCAGATATTATTCAAAGCCAAATTGACTATTATGTCAATTTTTAAGAGCTGCCCGATGTGTCGGGAAGGAGATGAATTGATGGTCATGTTTTAAAATTTGATTAGTTAGCCGTTGAGCCAAAATTTTAAATTGATTAAGGGTTTTTGTTGGGGTTAGAAACAATGAGTTGGAAATCCATAAAGTTGGATTAGATTTGGTCATGTTTTAGCTCAATTGCAAGTGAAAATTTATGAGTAGGATCATGGTGGTCATTGCGTGCTGATTTTGTGTCCTCAGGTGCTTTTGCCAAGGAGAAGTTGATATAAAAGTCACACCATCTCTGATGCAACCTAAATCAATGAGGGTTTTAATGATAATTTCTCTATCCTTGTGAGGTACCTGGCTAGAGTGTTTCTTAGGTTGATGATTAGTTTGATCTCGATGGCCTTGTGCTGGGTGGTATGTCTTGTCTACAGTAATTCAATTTCTTGAGGGTTGTTGAAGTTTTAATGTTTCCCTAAATGATCTTTTTCTTGTTGCATCCTCGTTTCTATAAAATGATTTTTTTGATCATTTAGTAGGGGCTGGTTGGAAAATTCTTGAACATAGGAGGCTGAAAAGCTGAATGTGCATCCTCAGTCTAGAGTGTAACACTTTTTTCTATTTGTATTAATACAACAAAGAAACCTTCTTCATCTTTTTCATATTGTCTAGGGTATTTTTTGAATCAGATTGGAATCCTCATACTTAATATAGTTTTTCATTCTCATATCTCTCCTTTAGTTGTTCTTGATGAATTTTGAGTTTTCTAACTCATTGCATTAGGGTTTAATTGTGTATATGTTTTATCTCTCAGCGTTGATCTATGATTAGGTTAAAATTCTTGGAGTGAAGCATAGATTCATTTGGTTTAACAAGAAGGATGCTTGTAAGTAGTGTAAGATTCTGGTCAACTATGTTTATGGCTTGGAATCTCTAATGAATCTAGTAGTTGTTCTTGTATTCTATGTCTTCTTTTGGTATATTTCCCAATGGATAAGCCAGTGATAAAAAAACTAGTATCTCTTGTGGTGTTGCAAGTGTGGCATGATTTTTTACATTCTGCAATAAACCTAAATCCAACTCTTTCCTATCCTTTTATGTTCATGGTTGTATGGTTTTAGTTCCATCATAGAAATGGAGAGTCAATGAATGAGTGGTTATCATTTATTACTTTTGTAGACACCGAAAAATCCTTCAGAAAATAAATTATTTTTGTTTTCTGAAAATCTTTGATGACATCATCATTTATTAATTAATTATTTATTTAATTAATTAATTTATTTTTATGGCATTAAATCCCTCTCTCTTAATTAAAAATCTTTAATTAAGGAATCTAGCCTAAAAATGTCATTTGGACATTATCCCTAATTTATTAATTATTTAATTAATAAATTGACCAAAAACTTCAAAAATAAATTAATTTATTTTTTATCCCAAAGTTGGCCAAAATTCTTAAGAGCACTAAACTCTTCTAAGAAAGTCCTAAATCTTCCTCTAAATGGGTCAAATCCCTAAACTAGTCCCTTCAAACCCTAAGCCTAGATATTTAATATTTATTAAATTTACCTTTAATAAATATCTAAATCTCACCAAAAGCCACTTGCCCATCCCTTTCTCCTAATCCTAATCCTAATCCCCTTTCTAATCTTGTCACATTCCATTAGCAAAAGGTTTACCAAAACTTATGCTAACCTCCTCTTAGTCATCCTCCTTAGTCAACAAGGATTGACACCTCTTGGCCACCTCTTGCAAATGCATTTAAGGATGCATTTAAGCCTTCCTTATCTTTCTTACATGCATTCATTATGCACTTAAGACCTTTTTATCCCTTCCTTGCCACCTCTTTGCCTTGGGCACATTTACCAAATTGTGCACATGCCCTCAAACTTTCAACTCAATCCTCCCTTGACACTTGTCAGGACACTTGTCCTTGACTCAACCCTAACCTTAGCTCTAACTCTGACTCATCCTTTTAAACCAAGCCCTTCCCTTTTCCTATAAATACCCTCACTTCCTAAGGCAAATCATCTTTCAACTCTCAAACTCAATAGCAAAGTTATAATGCCATTTTCATTCTAGCATAAGCATAAACTCATCATTTTAGATCATTTTCAAGCTTAAATCACATCTAAATTAGTTTAATTGGATTAACATAGATTCATTTCTTGTTTAATCAATCTTAGTACATCTTTTAGCTTTGCATATTTGTGTGTTCTTGAGGCCTTTGAGGCAAAATAGGTTCCTTATACCTATTTTGTGTCATTTTGGGTCTTCTTGATCCTCAAATAATCCTAATTTGCATGCTCCAAGTGCTTGAGTTTGCACACCCACATCCATCTATATCCAAGCATATCAAACAGTGCATGGGCACATCCATTTTAGGCTCAAACTGAGGTGGCTTTGATTTTAGTTTGTTTACCATTAAATTTGATTTGATTATATGCTATGACGTTTGTTTGTCTTTGGCCTTCAAAACAGGTTTAGGTGCACACTCAAATCCTAGTCTACATTCTGGCACACCCGGTGGGACTCAAACCATAATCATTTTGATGAGATTATACTTTATATGCTTGTATTTGTAGGAAACAAATGAAATGTCGCCTTCAAGCAAAGAAATGTCGCCTACAAAAATTAAATGTCGCCTTCAAGCAAAGAAATGTCGCCTTCATGAAAAGAAATGTTGCCTACATACAATCCAGTCATGCCTTCTTGCAATGAAATCATGCCTTTGAGGAAAGAAATGATGCCTATGAGCTCTATTTTCATGCCTGCATAACTGAGATTTTCCTATGATCGATAACTTCTATTCCATCCCAGAATTCTCTTCTGTCACCTGCATGTAAAGAAATCACGCCTTTGATGAAAGAAATCACGCCTCTGCATATTTATCTGTCACCTTTAGAGGTACAGAATGTCACCTGTAAAAATGAAATGTCACCTCTGCACTTTCCAGCGTCGCCTATAAGCTAGACAGTGTCACTTTTTGGTTTTTTGTCTTGAGTTGCTTGGGACTGGTTTTTCATTTCTTTTATTACAACAAAGGTCAAAACAAAATCTTGAATGACATTAAGGAAATGAACTTAGGTCCTAAGTGTCATTGTCAATTTGAAAATCAAACCAAATCTTGAATGCACTAAAAGGAACGAACAACTCTATTCCCTCTCTCATTTCAAATTCCAAAGCAAGCAAACAAATTCAATCTTGAGTGATCTAAGGGATAAAACAAAGCTTTTTCAAAGTTCTTAAATCAACTCGCTAATCAAATCTTGAATGCACAAAAGGAAAGAACTTGCAACCGTTCAAATCATTTACATTTTGGAGAAAAGAACAAATCAAAAATCTAATCACGAGTGTCTTCATTTCAAAGTTTAAACATCACTTAATTAAATTTGGGAAAATGAACAAAATCTGCTTGATGTGCATGTAGGAGTTTTTCAATTCTTGCATAATCCTTGATTAGAGTAAGCAATGTGGAACATTTGAACTTGGACAAGTTCACCTGTTCTACTTTTAGCGAGGCCTGTCCAAGGAGAAGCGCTTCCTCCTCGGAGAATGACCTCAAACTGGTATCCCCTCCGGCCGGTATACAAATAAGTGAAGTCCAAAAGAATCACTTATATCTCCTAATCACCAGGCGTTCGTGCCAAACACGTGTCTGGGGATTGTAAACATTCCTCTCCCCCAGCATTATTGGCAAGGCTCTTAAGTGAGTCACGGATGATCAACAAAACTGGGTATGGAGACACCACAGAATCATTAGCAACCTGATAAAATAGAGGCTACCCTATCTACATCCGAAAGTATCAAAATCCTTGTGCAAGGACTGATTCCAAGGGGTTTACTGGGTCGCCTCAAGATTACTCACCATTTGTATTCCCTTATGGGGGATACCAAGCTATGGGCAAGTGATTTTGATACTCACCTTCCTTAGGTAGATCTGTTTGAAGTGCTTGACAGTCAAAGACTCCGTGAAAACACTTGTTGAAACATACACTTTCAAAGCTTTATCAGAGTCAGTTGTCTTTGTTTGTATCCCGCAGGGTTGCTTTGTCCCTTGCGGGGATTGCTTTGACTTTAACCTTTGCCATTGGAAACCTTTGTCTCAAAATTAGAAGCCTCTTTTCCAAGTGATGCCCAGCAAGAACAAACATCCTAAAGCGAAGTTGCCCAAATCCCAAGCCTATCAAGAGTGAAAAGTTGCCAAGAAGAACACCAAGACCTATCAATCCACTATCCAAGCAACCCAAGCAGAGGAGAAGTCCCAAACCAGACTTGAGAACATTTCCCATAATGCCTGCATCAAACAATTCACCTACTATTTCCAAGTAAACCATCGTTTCATCAGCCTTGAACCAGAAAATTAGCCAAAATCCTTGTCCATGTCTTGTTCCATCTTCAGATCTTGAAATCTTGTCTCAAACAGCCTTGCATCTTAGTTTCATCCTAGTTTCACCCTTTGCATCAGAATCAAAACCCTAGTTGCATCTCAAGAACATCATAAAAGTTGCATTTGCATTCATCTTCCTACCAACATTCTAGATTCAATCCTTGTCATTTGCATTATCCCTTTAGATAGAGCATTGTCCCTTCACCCTTCAATACCTTTTCCACCAGCATCCCCCCATCAGCTTTCCATATCTTTTTGGCAGATCCATCATCCTTTGTTCCAAATCCAGAGATCCACCAACACTTAGTGTTTACCCTTTTGAGTTGTTCCTATCCCATATCCAAGATCAGAGACCATCATCCTCTTTTTGACACAACATGTTGTCATAAAGAAATCAAACCTTGTCCTTGCATAGCCATCATCTTGAGCAAGAGATTGGAGTGTATTGATAAGAAACTTGTTGACCGAAGATCATTAGTCTATCTTAGGTTGACCCCATCATATCTCTGATCCTCCATTTGGGAAAAATAGTAGCTCATTTGTTGACCACTCAGTAATCTTTCACCAGCTTTTCACCAGCAACCTATCTTTCCTCCACCGTCTTGATCCATATCCATTCCATCAAGCTTCCATCATCGCCATCTTAATCCCTATCTTTGCATTTTCATCTTAGAAGTCATCATCTTTAGAAGTTCATCAACTTTGCATCCATCAACATCTTTTAGCCAAACATCTTGCATCCATTTAGCACTTGCATCTCCATGCCTGTTGAGACCAGATCTCAAAAAAGAAGAAGCATGAATCCTTATCCACCAACAACCTCATCTGATCCCAACCTTTTCACCAATGCCATGATGACCTACAATCCCCAGATCCAAGCCAGTAACCCATGTGAAGATCCAAACATCCCTTTATCCCCGTTGGCAATCCAAGCATTTGCAAATCCTCCAAAAAGCCCACCAGCGACCAATGCCCTTGTACTGCAACATCAGCAAAGCACATTTTCCCACTATCTACCAAAAAGTACCTCCATCCCACCATCTCTCTATCCACACATCCCCATCAATACTATCCAAGTGCCAACACAAGCATATTCTCCATTTGACCAATCATTCCCTGATCCTATCATGCAAACACCCCAAGAGCTTTCCACCATTCCCCTTTTCTTGCAAGGAAGCCTCGCCAGTGCCGCAACACAAGCTGTAGTGCCATCTGTTCCATCTCCTACCCCTTTTGCTTCATCATCTGCTATGGCTGCCCAAGCCCAAATCCAACACTTAACCCAAAGTCAGCTTCCACCTCTCACGCAAGCTTTTACACCAAAAGCTTTGCCACCATCTGCAAGTCAAGAAACGCCTCTCACCATCAAAGGAGCACCGTCACCCTTCACCCCCCAAGCACCCGTACCTTCTTCTTTTGGGTTAGCGCAATCACTTCCCATTCCAACCTCATCTTTCTCTTGGGTGTTTCCTTCATTTTCCTCCTCACAAGCATCCGCTCAACCACAATCTCAACAAGCTCCTTTCTCTCAACCATCATTCATGTCCCAAGCTCCCGTTGCTCCTACCATTCCATCATCCACTGCAGTGCACCCTAACACAAGCTCTTAGTGGGGCCTTACACAAGAAGAAATGAAGGCATGGGGGATCCCATCTCAATCCCCTACATCTATGGTTGCAAGTCAACAAACCGCCTTCGCCCAAGCAGCACAGCAGCAACTACCCCAACCACCGCTAGCTTCAAGCTATTCGTCCCAAATCCCAAATACCTTCTAGTAAGTTCCACCACCTCAACAGCCAACTTTCCCCAGCTATCTTACCCCATCACCCTTTGCTTCTAGCTTCCCCACATCTGTTCCACCTCTAAGTAACACAAGCATGCACCCAGCTTATATCAGCCAAACCCAAAGCCAACCTTAGCAACTACCACCATCATACCTGCAAGTAGCATCATTCCAACAGCCTCCCCCATAGCAACCACATGTCCTCTTTCAGCAAACACCCATCATTCCTCAACAACAGCAAGTCCCTTGCTATCAGCCCCAGCAACAAATCCCTATCATCCCCCAGCAACAACAAGTTCCCACCCATCAGTTACAGTAGCAAGTTCCAAATGTCCAATATCAACAAGCAGTCCCACAACAACCGCCAGTTCAACAACAGTAAGCAGCCCAACAACATCAAGCGGTTCCATATCATTTACCACAATATCCCCCTATGCTACACCAGCAATATCCCCAGCAACCATTGCCCCAAAATCAGTTCCAACCCATTTATCCACAGCAAGCGCCATATCGAGTTCCATAGCTTCCATCACAAGAAGAAGTCCCAGTTCCCTCGCCACTCAATGCTAAGTGGGAAGCAATGAAAAATGCTCTAAAAGAGCTACAAAGTGGAACAGAGAATAAAACATACAAGTTCGAAGAGGTGTGCTCATATCCCTTCGATCGGTCCATAGCAACTATCCCTTTCCCCAAGCATTTTTAGATGCCCAAGTTCGACAAGTATCGGGGGAAAGGAGATCTAGTAAACCATATCAAAGAGTTCTACATGGCATGGCAAGAAGTGGCTTACAGTGATAACTATCTCCTGCGCCTGTTTCCCAAAAGCTTGGGAGGAACTGTTGTTGAGTGGTTTTACAAAATACCACATGGGACAATAAAAACCTTTGCTAAACTCTCTGAGAAGTTCATCACACACTATGCCCATAATGTGGAGAATGAGTTGTCCTTGCTAGACCTATGCAACTCAAAGCAGAAAGACAAAGAAAGCCTTGCAGAATACTTGCAAAGATGGCAGAATCTTACAACCAGGTTATCATATCAGCCGCCAGAGAAGCATCTAACAAAGATCTTCATTGATAACTTGCATCCAAAGCTATCCCATCACATGCGAATGAACTATCTCCAAACATACCAAGACATCAAGAGCAAAGGCATAGGCATCGAGAAAGCTCTCCTAGACGAAGGCACTATTCGTCACTTCAAGGATGATTCCAAAAACAAACCCAACAATGATAAATCCCGTTACTGGAATCGTAACAAGAATGTTGTTACAAATGGAGCCACTGACACTAAGAATGTACAATTCATTGTGGCTAGTCCTACACTAGCTCAAACATACCAACCGCCACAAGTGCCCATCTATCAGCAACCACCAGCTCCCGCATATCAAGCACCTATTTATCAGCAGCCTCCTCAAGCTCATCAACCACCCGTGCAACAGTATCGGCAGTAATACCAACAGCAAAAACCAGCATGTCAAGGCAATCCTGTTAATGCAGTTAACGTTGCCCCAAGGCAGAACAAACCCGACAATCAGAACAATCCAAAGAGGACTTTCACACCTTTGGGTGAGCCTCTGGATCAGATCTTTTATCGGCTAGCCAAGGCAAATATGATCACATATCCGCCCATCCCATAGAAGGATGACAACACACCAAAGTCCGATTGGTATAAAGAACATGAATACTGTGATTACCATCGTGTGAAGAGGCACACAACATTGAAGTGCATGCAGCTTAAGAACTACATCCAGGATCTCATTGATCGCAAGGAGATCCAGGTCGATGCACCAACTCAAGCTTCACCCAACGCCGGTTTGCAAATATATCAAAATGTGTTTCCTCAACACGATACCGGGAAGAATCAAGCCAATGCCAATCAGCCCCAAAATCATGGCAAAGGCAAGCAAGAAGATCACACAGCGGCCTACATCAACTATGACAAGTATTTCGGATGCATAACTCAAGTTGAGCCCATCCAAGATGAGCCCACCATCAATACCATCCATGTTAGAGGGCCGGATCGACAATGTGCTGCAACTACCCGTAGTGGTAGGATAACTATTGCCGGTGCTCCTCTGAGGTCAGCTGCTCCTCCAAGGCCAACATCTACTACATCCACAGCACAGTCTAACACCAGGCCAGCATCAAATACATGCGCAACATAGCATAATGCACCAAGTGCACAATACAATATCATAGAGCATCTTGGGAGCATGCCAGCCCAAATATCTATCTTGGATTTGCTCCGCACATCACCCATCCATCAGGAGATCCTGGACAAAGCTCTAAAAGAAGGCCATATCCCCACAGACATTAACACAACTCAGTTTGAAACTCTTGTGGGACACCTATCAGCAGCATGTGCCTTATCCTTCAAAGAATCTGATATACCAGATGTCACTCCTGACCATACTCTCCCTCTCTGCATTGCTGTCATGGTCAGAGATTTTGCCATCAAACGAGTTCTGGTGGATAATGGCTCAGCCCTCAACTTGTGCACATTAAAATTCATCAAGAAGATCAGGTTCATGGAGGCTGACATACAACATGAGATGATCACTATCAAAGCATATGACAACTTGGAGCGTACCTCTGAAGGTACTATCACCTTGCCTATCCAGCTAGGCCCAGCAACGCAAGATACTGTCTGCCACATTGTTGATCTTGACCTACCATTTAATATTCTTCTCGGCCACCCATGGATCCATTCCATTAAGGCTGTACCATCTACTTACCATCAGTGCATCAAGTTCCACATCAAGGCACTGAGGTTACCATCCACGCTGATCCTAACCCCTTCGCATACTGCCGTGAGATGGAAGCATCTTTCCCTCATTCTACTCATTGTCCTGGAACCAATATTGGTACTTCTATTGCTAGCTCATCCTGATCCCATCGCGATCTAGAGACCATCCTCTCTTCCACCTTATCATCTGTCAAGATCAATGACCAGGGTTGTGGCGAATACAGCCTCAGTGATGCATTTGTTGTAGGGGCTCTTCCACGTGATCCACATACTCAAGGGTGCCCAAGTTGTCAAAAAAAGCCTGTTGAGGAACATCATAAGCTCAAGCAAATAGGAAATATGACTTTTGAGTCTCATGGTACCATCAACAACAAAGAAATGGATCCAGATATTAACAAATGGTTGTATAAAGATCCCCCATCCCGTGACACGCAACTTCTTGAGTACTTCAAAGAGAAATATCCAATCCCATACAAGAATGTCACAGAACAATATAACTATCAAGGCGGTGGTCTAGGACCACAAGAGGATAGAAATTTGTTTCCAATCACACCATCACAAAATCTTGAACATCGAGGACTTGGCTTTAATATCCCTTGCCTGCCCGAACAAGAGCCCAATACCGCAACTGAGGGCACTAACATGACCAACGTGAACTTTTCGAATAGCCAGGATGACCTTGTGGAAATCGAAGACATCCCCGAAGAGAAAGACATCCGATCCTATGATGATATCTTTGCCGACGACACCCTCTTGGAGACTTATGTTCTCCAACAACTCTCCATTAACCTCATAGATCTTCCCCTCACAAACCCTGACCTCATAGATTGGGACCAACCAAGCATCGCACACATCGATGAGTTCCAAAGTGCACAAGCACTCCTAGAATTCATGGGGGCATCAGGTCCAGTAAGCAATCAAGATCCAACATCAACCTCTGTCTATCAGCTTCACCCAGAAGGATATTTTGGGGAAGAGGCAAGCTTTAGTCACAAAAATGATAAAGAAAAAGAACATCATGAGTCTTTATGTGAAAACCCTTCTGGGGCACATTCTGATTCCAAAATAGTAAAAATAAAGGGCGTATCTTCTAGCGAAAACCTGGCAATTCAGGCACTAGAAGATGAAGCCTTGCCTCTTCCCCCTATCCAAGATTATAGACCAGAGCAGTCACTGATCATCATAGAGGAAATCAAGCCAATCAACTTGGGAATAGAAGAATGTCCAAGGATCACCTACATTGCAGTCAACCTAACAGAAGGAGAAGAAATCGCTCTCAGTGCCTTGCTCAAGGAATCCATCATCAACTTTGCATGGTCATATGCCCACATGCCTGGGCTTGATCCAAACCTTGTTGTTCATCATCTATCAGTAGATCCAAACGTCAAGCCAGTGAAGCAGAAGCTAAGGAAAATGCATCCAAAGGTAGCATTACTAGTTAAAGCAGAGCTTGAGAAGCTCCTTCAAGCAAAGATCATCAGAGCAATTGACTATTCAGAGTGGATCTCTAACATGGTGCCAGTCACAAAGCCTTCTGGCGACATCAGAATCTGTACTGATTTTAGGGACTTGAACAAGGCATGCCCTAAGGATGATTTCCCATTGCCAAACATAGACATGCTTGTAGACCTCACAGCGAGTCACGAAATGCTATCACTCATGGATGGCTTTTCTGGCTACAACCAGATTCATATAGCAGAAGTAGATCAACATAAAATAGCATTCACAACCCCATGGGGTACCTTCTACTACAATATGATGCCCTTTGGGCTAAAGAATGCAGGAGCAACATATCAGCGAGCAATGATAGCGATCTTCCATGACATGATCCACAAGATCCTTGAAGACTATGTGGATGATATCCTTGCAAAATTCAAAACAAGGGATGAACACCTCAACATCTTAGAGCGTGTGTTTGATCATCTGAATCATTATGGCTTAAAGCTTAATCCAAAGAAATGTGTCTTTGGTGTTACATCTGGAAAGCTCCTAGGTTTCATAGTATCGCGACGAGGCATAGAGATAGACCCCAAGAAGGTCAAAGAAATAACAGAGATGCCTCCACCAAGAACACTCAAATAGCTCAGAAGCCTACAAGGAAAGCTTCAATCAGTGCATCGGTTCATTTCTCAGTTAGCAAACAAGTGCCAACCTTTTACGCATCTCCTATGCAAAGACACAAGCTTCAAATGGGATCCCATATGTCAAAGAAGCTTTGATAAGCTCAAGGAGTATCTTGCCAATTCTCCAATCCTAGTACCACCAATTCCAGGATGCCCTCTCATACTCTACATCTCAGCAACCACTATAGCACTAGGGGCACTCCTAGCACAGCATGATGATGAAAATAGAGAACGAGCTGTCTACTACATCAGTCGCACTCTTGTGGGCTATGAGCTTAACTATTCACCCATGGAGAAAGAATGCCTAGCAGTGGTCTTTGCCACTCAAAAACTTAGACATTACATGCTTAGCCACACAATAAAGCTCATATCAAAGGTGGACCCTCTTAAGTATCTGTTATCAAGGACAACCCTCACAGGCCGTATGGCAAAATGGGTCATGATACTCAGTGAGTTTGACATCCAGTATATTGATCGCAAAGCAATCAAAGGGCAAGTCATTGCCGATCAGCTAGCAGAAGCACCACTGGTGGATGCCTATCCACTAATCATGGAATTCCCTGATGAACACTTATGTGTGATCGAAGAATAACCCATGTGGAAACTATACTTTGATGGCTCCTACACATCACATGGATCAGGGGCAGGAATCCTATTCGTCACACCTCAAGGTGACTACATCCCAAAGTCATTCAAGTTGGGATTCCCCTGTACCAACAACATTGCAGAATATGAGGCACTCATCTTAGGTCTCAAAACAGCTATCTAATGGAACATCACAGAACTACAAGTCTTTGGAGAGTCACAGCTCATTATCAAGCAAGTCCTTGATGAGTATCAGACAAAGGATGACAAATTGCTACCCTACAAGCAACTGGTGGATAAACTAAAAGAGCATTTCCTACATCTACAATTCAATCAGATCCCAAGGCTTCAAAACAAAGCAGCAGATGCAATGGCAACCATCAGATCCTTATTGGAAATCCCATGAGACGCAACATAATATGAATTTCTAGTCGAGCAGCTACACTTGCCAGCTTATGAGAACACCGATGCAAACATGGTGTGTGTCTTGGTTGGTCCCCAATCCCCATGGTACCATGACATCCATGCATATCTAAAAAATGATATCATATCTCCCCATCTCACCAATAACCAATGCCAAAACCTTATTCGCAGAGCTTCCCGCTACACTCTTGTAGCCAGCACCCTATATCATCGCGGGTATCACAATGTCCTATCTAGATGTTTAGATTCAAATGAGGCCATCCTGGCCTTACAAGAAGTTCACGCTAGAATTTGCGGTGCCCACACGAGTGGCATGGTTCTAGAAAAGTAGCTACTTAGAGTTGGATATTATTGGCCAACAATGGAACATGATGCGTGTGAATTTGTCAAGAAATGTCTCCCATGTCAACAGCATGCCAATTTGATACATGCACCAGCACAGGATCTACAGCCTATTGCACCACCATGGCCTTTTTCATGTTGGGGCCTCGACCTCATTGGCTTGATCACCCCCCTCTCTTCGGATGGACACAAGTATATCATAATAGCCATAGAGTACTTTACCAAATGGGTTGAAGTGATTTCGCTCACCCTTACTACTGGCATCCAAATATCCAAGTTCATCCTCTATCATATCATTTGTCACTTCGGCATACCATCTACCATCTTCACAGACCATGGCACACCTTTTGAAAACCAGCATGTGGATGATCTGTGTGCCAGGCTCCACATCCATCACCATTTCTTCAGTCCATATTTCCCTCAAGGAAATGGCCAAGCTGAGGCAACCAACAAAACACTTTTGAAACTTCTCAAGAAGATTGTCAATGATTCTAGTCGTGACTGGCATCTCCAAATTAATCCCGCCCTCTGGGCTTATCACACTTCTTATCGCACTCCCACAGGCACCACCCCATACTCCCTTGTATATGGTGCTGAAGCCATTCTGCCGATCGAGGTCGAGCTTCCATCATTGCGAGTCTCCATGAAGAACTATACAACTGATGAAGACTATCATGTGGCCCGGCTCACACAGCTAGATCTGCTAGATGAAAAGAGACAGCAAGCCTACGATCACCTAGTTGCATACCAGAATCGACTCAAAATGAGTTATAACAAGAAGGTCCATCCTAGAAAATTCCAGGTCGGTGACATGGTCCTTAAAGAAAATCAGAAGGTCCTAGAAAATAGAGAAAAGAAAGGCAAGTTTGAGCCTACTTGGTTGGGCCCCTATGTTGTCACCGCATCCTTTGGCTCTGGTGCCTATCAGCTATCTACACCAGAAGGTGAGCCCTTGAATGATCCTATCAACATAATCCATCTAAAGAGGTTCTATGCCTGAACCTGATCCTACATATATCAGAAAATCCAAAAACATTTAAAAAAGCAAAAAAGCAAAAAAGTAAAAAGAAGAAAAGAGAAAGAGAAAATAATCGTCCAACGGTGAAAACTTGGCAATTCAAGCACCTTGGAAAATTATGTTGGTGAAAACCTGGCAAATAGGTACCAACATAGTAAACTGAGCTATTTATCTATTCAGTTGTCCTTTCAGCTACAGTCCTCTTCCTCCATCCATAATCTCTTAACAGATCTCCCAGCAGTTCCATCTCCCCTATCTTCCAAGCATTCAGCTTCCATCTTCCTCCAACCCATCTGCAATCCATATCCTATTCCAAAGCTTTGTACCATATCTTGTACCCTATCCTTATCCCTTTCCTGTACAGAGCAATCCTCCCTATATTTATCCTTTTTGTCTCCGTCCTAGTGAGAGTCCTGCCGAGTGTGATCTTCCTATCCCCAATCCTGAGCTTCTGTACATATCCCTTGTGCATATCATTCCTCCTTGTTGTACATAACCTTTGTCCATCCTGCAGTAGCATTTGATCAAATATCTTGTCCCATCCCTAGCCTCAGAAAATTTTTAGTCCCACTCGGGCCTTGTGCTTCAGCAACATCAATTATCAACTTATCCTTGCTCATCCTAATTATTCCTTGAACTTCAGCTTTTGCCAGCGAACAACTACACTTATTCTCTCACCAACCCATGGGTCCTTGAGGATATATCGTTCCTCCTGTCTGACCTAATCTTCCATCCTGGTCCTTGAGGATATATCATTCCTCCTGTCCGACCAATCTTCCCACCATCAATCAAACCTAATCTCTCTCCTTGGCAAAGGATGTCTTTTTGGAGTTATCATTTTGATCTTGGATTTTTGTCCTTTGGGTCTTGTTAATCTTTTTGGCTTCTCTTTATCCCACTAGGGTCACCACGATTCTTTATATCACGGTGTGCTGCATGTGCGGATAATTTGGGGCAAGGTCTTTTGATCTTTCGCTTCTGCCTATGAGTCAGTTGTGTGTTTGTGGTTCCTTCAGCATCGGTTCCACCATGTCGCCTCTGTGCTTCATGTGTGATGTTGGGGCAACCCTGTGTGTTTGTTTAGCGTCAGTCCTCATCAGTCCTCTGTGATGTTGTTGATAGGCCTCGTGATCCCAGTATCCTTGGCAGGTCTCTAACATAGCTATATTAAATCTAGGTTGTGCACTCCCGTTTGCACTTGGAGCTATCTGGTCCCTTGCATTTATGATATAGATTAATGTTGCATCTTTGCATACAGCTACATCTTGCATCTTGCATTTCCATCTCATCTTGCATATCATCCACCTTTTGCTTATAGAAGTGAGGTTATTTATCTCCCCTTTCTTCCTAGGCCCTTCCTTCCTCGTCCCATCGGGCACACTCTATCCCAGGGCGTAATCCCTCTTTCTCCTTGTCCCACTAGGTGCATCTTCCATGATTTTGTCCCACCGGGGCATGTATCCTCTTTCTTCCAATCCCCCTGCGCATCATACCCTCTTCTTCTGATTCTAGCCTTGGCATCTTGTTTTCTTGTCTTTGACGCCATGCCACTTGCGGCATCACATCAAAGAGGGGCAAAATGTAGACACCGAAAAATCCTTCAGAAAATAAATTATTTTTGTTTTCTGAAAATCCTTGATGACATCATCATTTATTAATTAATTAATTTATTTTTATGGCATTAAATCCCTCTCTCTTAATTAAAAATCTTTAATTAAGGAATCTAGCCTAAAAATGTCATTTGGACATTATCCCTAATTTATTAATTATTTAATTAATAAATTGACCAAAAACTTCAAAAATAAATTTATTTATTTTTTATCCCAAAGTTGGCCAAAATTCTTAAGAGCACTAAACTCTTCTAAGAAAGTCCTAAACCTTCCTCTAAATGGGTCAAATCCCTAAACTAGTCCCTTCAAACCCTAAGCCTAGATATTTAATATTTATTAAATTTACCTTTAATAAATATCTAAATCTCACCAGAAGCCACTTGCCCATCCCTTTCTCCTAATCCTAATCCTAATCCCCTTTCTAATCTTGTCACATTCCATTAGCAAAAGGTTTACCAAAACTTATGCTAACCTCCTCTTAGTCATCCTCCTTAGTCAACAAGGATTGACACCTCTTGGCCACCTCTTGCAAATGCATTTAAGGATGCATTTAAGCCTTCCTTATCTTTCTTACATGCATTCATTATGCATTTAAGACCTTCTTATCCCTTCCTTGCCACCTCTTGGCCTTGGGCACATTTACCAAATTGTGCACATGCCCTCAAACTTTCAACTCAATCCTCCCTTGACACTTGTCAGGACACTTGTCCTTGACTCAACCCTAACCTTAGCCCTAACTCTGACTCATCCTTTTAAACCAAGCCCTTCCCTTTTCCTATAAATACCCTCACTTCCTAAGGCAAATCATCTTTCAACTCTCAAACTCAATAGCAAAGTTATAATGCCATTTTCATTCTAGCATAAGCATAAACTCATCATTTTAGATCATTTTCAAGCTTAAATCACATCTAAATTAGTTTAATTGGATTAACATAGATTCATTTCTTGTTTAATCAATCTTAGTTCATCTTTTAGCTTTGCATATTTGTGTGTTCTTGAGGCCTTTGAGGCAAAATAGGTTCCTTATACCTATTTTGTGTCATTTTGGGTCTTCTTGATCCTCAAATCATCCTAATTTGCATGCTCCAAGTGCTTGAGTTTGCACACCCACATCCATCTATATCCAAGCATATCAAACGGTGCATGGGCACATCCGTTTTAGGCTTAAACTGAGGTGGCTTTGATTTTAGTTTGTTTACCATTAAATTTGATTTGATTATATGCTATGACGTTTGTTTGTCTTTGGCCTTCAAAATAGGTTTAGGTGCACACTGAAATCCTAGTCTACAACTTTATTTCTATCATCTTCTTTGTTCAATCTAGTCTTGGTGTTGTAAGAGTATTGTTTTACCTGGATTAGGTACACCCGCCTTGGTTTTGTAGAGCCAAAAGTGAAGAGGGCAGTCTTGTCCCTATAGTTGGTCTAGCTACCTACTGATATCCTCACATTTGGAACTAACCCCTCCTCAAAATCAGTCTTATGTTTACTAGTGTCTCTTTGAGTGTAAAATCCTTTTCAGGAACCAACAAATTCAATGACTGTTGCAATCCGACATGAAGGATAACATGTTTTTTCATGAGTTTCTTAAAGCTAACTATTGTTTTTATGATTTATTATTTGTAAATATGGCTTGTGGCTATGTTGTATAAAAGAAAGTTATGGATAACATAGAAGGGAGACGCAAGTAGTGGGAAATTAGAATTTAGAAGCTAGTAGCTAAGTGTTGGCTTAGGAAACAAGAAGATTGTTGGGTGGCTTGTCAGCTCAAGTTTAGATTTGTCTTGGATTTTCTACTAGTCTTCTATTGTGATACAGATCTGGGCTAGCTAGGAAGTTGTTATATTATGTGATCTTTTTGTATTTTCTAGTGTATTGGCCATAACTGAGAAGGCCTTATAACTCGACATGTTGCACGTAATTGGATTTTGATGATAACAAAGAGTTGTATGTTGTTATATCTTGTTATTATTTTATGTTTTCCACTATGTTGTCTCTTTGTTGCAAGACTAGACATCTCTTTTGGGATTTCTCTAGTCTTGGATTTGAGAAGGCCTTACAGCTTGACATGTTGCATGTAATTGGATTTTGATGATAATAAAGAGTTTAATATTGTTATATCTTGTTGTTGTTGTTTTTTTTCCATTGTGTTGTCTCTTTTCTACAAG
Organism: Chamaecyparis obtusa; assembly: GCA_027943335.1. Lineage (NCBI taxonomy): Eukaryota > Viridiplantae > Streptophyta > Pinopsida > Cupressales > Cupressaceae > Chamaecyparis > Chamaecyparis obtusa. The sequence continues at coordinate 8,093,748 of BSBK01002231.1, forward strand.
ATTGGACATCTCTTTTAGGATTTCTCTGGTCTTGGATGCGTCACTCAGGAACTCAAATCTTCAATCCAAGAATTTCAATTGTTCTTTGATACCACTTGACGTAGTCCAAGGAAGGAGAAATCCCCAAAGGATATGTCCAACCTTGCAACTAGATATTACATAGTGGAAATGAAAAAACAAAGCAATTATCAATACCAATAAGTAGGGAAAATAATGTACTTCAATTATGATAAGAAAATAGATTCACATCAATTTTTCCTACAACATGGAGTCTTACATTCTAAGTTTATAGGCCTAATTAATCACAAAATTAGATGCTAACCTTCTAACTATCCTCTATCTTCTATCATGCTACTCTTCTGCTACTAAAAAAGAACTACTATCCTACTTATATACAATATCACCAACCACAAGTTGGCTTATCTGATCAACAATCCCCAAGATAAATGAAACATATTAGAAACATATAGGTCAGGAACTAAATCCATAAGAACACCCCCAAATAGATAGATGATGATGTGTGAATACACAAGGAGATTATCCATATGAATACAAACATCGAAAGATGTGCCATGAAACTTTGTATAGCATGAATTTGTATTGCAAGTTGTGTCTCTCCAACCTAACTATTAAAATAGGAAAGCAATATAGGACTGGACCAATCATAAGAGAACTTCATCTGGAAATGTCAGATTGAGAAATGAAGCTAGACATATGATCTCCATGATGTCTAGATCGCACCATAAGGATCATATAAGATAATGAGCCAACCAGAATGATTTCTACCTAAAACACATAAAACTACCCCAACTAGAACCTAATATAGAAAAAATGAAAGGAAATATTTTTGGGTGATGTAAGATTTCTAGTGACCCAAGGATGCTCCTAAATCAATTACACTTAAATAAGTATAAAATTAAAAATTTAGAATTTAACTATACTTAATTAAATTTGGTAGGACAAAGTTCAATGACATATGTCTTGTTTCTAGAGGAATTTTATAGAAAATGTTTATCATTCCCACATTTAGCCTTGAATACACCTTACATCATTGATTTGTACACATCCAACATATGGTGATATCCCTTGTTAGTTTCTATGGGTACCATTATCCATAGGATGGTTTCCAGTTTGGCGGCCTCATCACCTGACACATCATCATCCCATGGACCATAGCCCTTATTTCATGTGAAGACTAACATGACATGATGATACATGTCCCTCTTCCAGAAGAATCATATATAAATAATAAATTAAATATATAATAGTAAACTTTATAAATAGTTAACTATATATGATAAATATTTAAATATAATTTTAAATCAGTGTTCGTGAATCACATTCATGATTTAATAAGTTCTATTTTAATATATAATAAATATAACATATTGATATAAATGATATATGCTTAAAATTTTAATTTTTAATTTTATTATTTCAAAATCAATGGTAAATTGATAATGATATAATGTAGAGTTCAATGACAAGTGTCTATTTTTTGGAAGTAGTTTGGACAAATTGTTTACCCTTCCCACATGAGGCCTGAAATATACCTTACGCTATTGATCTTTGATCATCCAACATACCAAATTCCACAACATCCATTGTCACAATGACATTTGGATGGTGGGTCCTATAGGCTATCTAACCTCATCACTTGATATGTATATGTGACACGTGTCACTTTTATGGAGGATGGTTGTGGAAATTTTTAACTTCACAACTTTGGCCTGAAATGTAGCTTACATCATTGATCTGTGATCATCCTGATCCAACGTTCATTAAGTTTTGTTTATTTTTCTTATATAATGTAATTATTATATTTTTAAAATTTGAAAGATTATAAAATAATATATTGATTAAGGTTACAATTTATAATGTCTATGAGTTTATTGATTTAGTTGTTTATTTGGCTGCAAAATTATGGATATCTTGATTATGTGGATTCAACCGCTAATTATCTAATAATTAATATTAAAGGGAAAAGTAATAAAGCTTGAAGGTACTACCACATTAATAAAAAAAATTATGCTAATTTGATTCTTTAGATTCAACTACTAAATTGCTAATTATCTAATATCAAAGGGAAAAGTAATAAAGGTACTACGACATTAATAAAAAATTTTATGCTAATTTTATTATAAATAATAATTGAATACTTTTACAATTTAGTGTATAAGGTTTATAAAACTGTAAATATTTCCAAGCATAGTATGTTTTGACAATTAATTAAATAAATAATATACACCATTGGACCATGCCATAATATAATAATTTGTAGACATTTTCTAGAGGACACTAACTCTTAATTATTAACATAGTATTTGCTATTGTATTGTAATTATTTCATTTTGTTAATGATTCAAAAAATCACACACATACATTTGTTTGGTTCATATTCAGATTCAAAAACTATTAAATTGGTACTGTACTACAATTTAAATTTTGTCTATAAATTATTAAACACAATTTTGGCCATTTCATTCACAAACTAGAATCTACTAAGCACAAAAGAATGAAATCGAAAGCATTTTTAAGTCTATAAAAGGAAAACTGAAATGAAGTTGCAAAAATTTCATTAATACGTTCCATAAATTTACAATAGTCAGAGTCCCTCAAAAACCTTAAAGCCAAAATGAGGGAGGTTAAGAAGTACGAGCCAAAAAAAAACTACTAGGACACTAGTAGTGGATCAGTGCTAGTCGTATGGTGGTATCCAAAAAAACAAAACAAAAAAAGGAAATCCTTCATTTCAAAATACCAAACCATAGGGTGATAGGTCATGGGTAACACTAAGGATCTCTTCCATTTAAGTATAATTATTCAAAGAGGATAAGCTCTAAGAATTCATTTAGCCATCCATAGTATGTAAATTCATCCATAAGAAAATATTGACCAATCCATGCCTATTTCCTATGTCGAGTCAATTTATTAGCTCAAGTTCAAAATAAAAGGTTGCATGGCCACATTTTGGCCTAGTTGGATAAACTTGGATAAATCACTTTCCCAAGGGATCCCCACACCTATCACTGCAAAGATAGCAACCTGAACATCATCCCTCAAGAATTCTTCTTTGAAAACCTTCATTAACAACATTAGTATATCCACCTTGTCTCCTCCAAGGTCCAAAAGAGAGGCCAAAAAATGGGATGTAATATCCATGTTAACTCGGTATTTGTCAACATTTTATAGGAACTATCAACCCATCACCATCCTCATAGCCTCATTTGTAATCCCCCCAACCTCCTTACAAATATATTCCAAGGTTGTTTCTGAGACCAAACCCAAAAGGCCTTCTAGTCCTCCTCATATGTGCTTCTCAATCAGATAGGAGTTTCCATCTTCAGAAACTTGAATATCAAATTATACAGCCTAAAGACCTAAACCAGAGGCAAAATTTAAACCACTGACAACTTTGAAAATTCATCTACCAACGGTGAATTGAAAAATAAAGAAGCATAGATCATCTATAAATATCCCTTAATTCCTTCTCTAACCCTATTAATTCCTTTGTTCTTTAAATTTTTTAAATCTTTCACATCTCTTTGTAAATACTTCCCATAAATGCATAAGTGTGCAAAATTGGTAATATCATTAGTACTAAATTGGAAGTCATGTGTGATGAGTGGATCACAATTAGAGAATATTAGTGGCAAGAAATTTCTTTATTATTTAGTGTCAATTAAGACCATAAAGCAATATCAACCATCCATGTAACATACTAACAAATTGTAATCGATGATCAAGGTTAAGGCACGAGGTTAAGATTTTATACATGTCTCCATTCTAAAGAATTTATGGAGAACTATGTTTCCTTTAAAATTTTGGGCTGAAATAAAACTTAAGCCATTGATACAATCATCAAATAATCCTAAATAGTACATTTAAAATTATAAAAAGATGGATGTTAGGTATGTGATAAGTTAGCAACAAATAAAGGTGATATTCTCTTGACGTCATGTTGCATTCATTAGATTTTTTATCAAATTATCATTGGAATGGCCCACATGACGAGTCACAACTCTTGAAAAGTGAATATTAATATAATATGACTTTTCAAGTGATTAAAAAAATCACCAATAAAATATTTATTTTCCCATAAATAACCAAATATTAGCCAATAAAATTAAGCAATTTTCAAATGGTAGATAAAATTTGCTAATACAATTAAATAAATTTTCATTTTCATTAAAAAAATTTGCCCATACACAATATTTTATCCTTTAAAAGAAAAAAATTCACCTCATACAATATATATTTTCCTCCACAGTAATGAATTATTCACCAAGATTTTATGGAATTTTCATACGTTAGAAAAAAATTTGCCAATACAAATTAATTTTTTTCTTGATTTGAAATTTAATTCCGCCATCAATATTAATATTTTCCCCCTAAAATAATGTTAGATTCACCAAGATTTTACACTTTTCCTCGGTGGGGTGGGGTTTCTTAAAGTTATTCCTATGTAAGAGAGGTGTTTTTGAACAACCAAGACAAAATCCCATGTAGAAAGCGATTATCTTGGGTATTACAATTGGAGGGTGGTAGGTTTGCAATGCTCAAACAATCCTTTGCCCATCTGCAGATTTGTGGATGATAGTGTACTACATGGACATCTCTATGGTATGCACATGTCTGAAGACCACTGGCTTATTTTCATGGAACTCAAGCCATATGATGAGTTTGCGAGTGGAAAATGTAAGAATTTGCCTAAGGCAAAGAATAAATGTCAAGATCTAGAAGCTCAAGAGATAGCACAAGAGAGATAGGCAAAATGGTCAAATAATTGATTATAGCCAATTGAATTGATTGATTGATTACAAAATAGGAGTGCCTAAATATATAGGCAATGCAATAAGACTACATGATAAGAAGATGATAAGATATCACCCACACAAGGTGGAATCACATGTCCACCAAAGGTGTATCATCCTCCATTGTACATCAAAGTATGTGCAACAATGAGAGGATGATAATGTGATAAAAGCACTAAAGGTGGATCTCACAAACAAAGAGGTATGTGATGACAACTATCACACCTAAAGTGGAAATTCTCCTAACCATGTGCTAAAATGAAATGCAAACTCCTAAGTGTCACAATGACAACTAATATGCAAATGCATTATCCTAAGTAAACTTAAGTAAAGTGTAATTAGTAATATTTAATTACACCAATAGAAAAGATAGTATGATAATGGATTTCAGTGTCTTAGGCTAAAGAAGACAAGATGTAGATGTGGCCTTCTATACGAGGGTGTAAAATTTATACCATTACATTTCCCCCCACTTTAGAAATCATATTTTCCATAAGGATAAGTGTGAAGCTAAAGTAAGGGATTCTTACCTAACTTGAGAGAATTTTATCACATGGAATTTCCCCCAGCTAAGAATTCTTGATTTGACACTGAGACAAAACTAGCATACACACTATAGAAGATTATACTAGATAATAAAGATAACATATGATATAGATCATTGATATTACACTGATATGGTTGGCAAGTTGTGTTATGCTAATTCATATGATAGGGTGATCTTTTATAAGATTTGACATGCATAGATAATGCTAGATAGGCATGTGATAGGGAGACTTTTGATGGTGCATCAAAATTTATAGGATTGAGCTAGATAGACATATGATAGGGTGGCTTAGACACAATGTTCTGATACACATGTAGTGTTAATCTAGATAGGCATGTGATAGGGTGACTTAAAATCATTTCTAATATGCATAGTGTTAAGCTAGCTAGGCATATGATAGGGAAAGATTGATACACAAATTAGTGGTTTGGCCCCCATAAAGGAAGATGATGGTGATTTTGATTTTTTTTTGAGGAAAACCTATGGTGCAAAGACATCATTAGATAAAAAATAAATAAGATCAAGGACATGCATATAAAACAACCCCCCTAGGATGGACTATTTTTCTCAAAGGGGAGCATAGACCATTCCAAGAAAGGAAAGAGATGATGTGGTATGGAAACATACAAGATGTTGTCATGGAATGTCACTTCCTAATGGGTAACACATGTTTCCACAATATATTGCATAGACATAGGGGGATCCGATAGGATTGGCATCAAAACCTAGAAGCATAGACATACATCTATTATTAGGGGATATTTCATCACTACCATCTATAATACAGATATGAAAAAATAAACATGAAAGAGAAAAAAGAAAAATTTGGGTCAACATGGAAGGGGTGCCTAAATGCCCCCAACATTTTGCATCGTCCAAAAATTTGAAAATTCAAGATTACAATAAATAGAAGAAATAGACAACAGATAGAGGAAGTTCACAACATAAAACCTCCCATTTATAGGTACCAATGAAGTACAAGGGTACTCTAAGAGCTAAAAAAATAACATATAATCATGGGGGAACACGTAATTTTTTTTCCTAATCTACATATGTAGAATTGATTCTGACCCTGATTGGTTGTCCATCAATAGATCATCATCCTCTCAACTTTGATTATATGGGGAGGGAGGTTGACACTACAATGGTATGACTTATAAGGTATTCCCAGGTACCTCACCAGCATTTAGGGCCAATGATGAAGCCCATGATAGGTCCTCATCTAGTAGCTCTCTTGTGGCGAGTGAGAGGGATCTTGTGAAAATCATTGTCAATTATAGAATATTCTCTAGTGAGTCAAAAAGGAAAACATTAATTCTTGCAAGGGACCCACACAGAGGTAATGATGAAGAGGCATCCCCACTAACCTAACAAAAAGGGATAGAGACAAATTCGGGATAAGTTAAAGCTTTCTCCACTGTGAGGAAGGATGTAGAAAGAGGATCCACTCAAGTAGACTTGTAGTGTCTAAAATCTAGAATTGGGCCCTAATTGTACTTGTGCTTGAAGGATGGAGGTGAAGCCCTTCAATGAACTATGGCTAGATTTAGAATATCTAGGAATATAGCATGGTGATGAGTAGATGGATAAGGGATGGGTGGAGTGGGCATAACCATGCTCAAGATAACCTATGTATGTAGAATGTTCATAGGTTCAGAGAATGGAGGAATTTTAGGAAAGGTCATGGTCAATGGAGGTTCCTTAAATAGAGAGATGAATACTTGGAACCACTTGGCATGAGGCCTAATAGTCACTCTCGACATAGGGGTAACCATGAAAAAGGTGGAAAAAGAATGAGGGGCCACATTTGAAGGAGTAGAGATGGAGGTGGATACAGAGATAGGTGCAGACACAAGCCTTGAAGATGCACTATCCTCCCTCGCAGAGGCCTCATGAGAAAGTGACCTCTCTCACTGATTTCACTTAAGCTTATGTACAAGCTAATTCTAGTACATATACAGGCCTAACTAAGAAGGCTATATAGAGGAGCAGTACCATCCTGCTCCATTGGAGAGACCGATGGTGTATTCAATGACATTGAAGAGGGCCCAATCAATGGAGTAGGAGGTGGGGATGATGAAAAAGGAATAGGGGGCTCAATCACAGGTGACCTTTCCCTTTTTGTCCATTGGGAGAACATAAGGTTCCCTCATAGGATGAGTGGTAGGTGCCAAGGGGGATGGTGTGATATTTTGGGGCTTCCTTTCCTGACCATAAAGGGTAGAGAAAGGAATATCTAGGATGATTAGGATAGTTGGAGGTGGATTCACCTTAGGGTTGGGAAGCATAGGTACATTTCCTTTGTCCACATGTAAAGTGGACATAAGAAATGAAGACACAACTATAGTATGAATAACCTTAGGTGATTGGGGAGGCTTACTATGGGGGACACACTTCCCCTGAGCCTCCGATGAGGAAGGGAAAGAAGAGGAGGCACGTTGGGTTTCATGAAAGGGGTGGATTCCTAAAAATTCCATAGCATACAAACTCATTTACCCTCCCTTTTATTATTGATAAGATATAAATACAACATCCCATCGAGGAATTAGGGGCCCAATTAGTGTGAGTCAAAAGTGATCAAGGCTAAAGATACCATTGGACACCAATGAAAGGTATCTAGTGTCTTTCACCATATGGATAGTCCCTTCATATGAGAACTTTAGGAATTTATACACAACTAAAGGGACAACTCCCATGGAAGTTAGTTAGGGAATGCCCAAATTATCCCAAAAGAGATCTGATTTGGGGATCACAATGAAGGTGAAGAAGATAGCCTTGGGTCCCACCCGAATGGTTAGGGTGGTTGATCTCAAGGGTGATAAGGAAATTCCATCATTCATATGAATGATGACATCACACTCATCATACTTTCCTCTATTTAATATATTTACAAAGAGGACCTCCTCCATGATTATGTTGACTCAACTTGGGTCTATCAAGATAGCCTTGATAGCAATGTTGTTGATGCAAGACAAGACATATAAAGGAGTGGGCTATCTAGTTGGTTCCACAAAAGGAATGAATAACTCAACTTGCATATTGGACATCCTCTCCAAGTAGTTATCTATTTTATGTTGAAGACATAGCTAAATTATCAATCCAAGGATGCATACTTGAAATAGTGTAGCAGAATATGTGCACTAATTACCCAAAAAATCTATTTTAACATAAAGCTATAGAAATGAATGCTTTAAAAGAAACAACTCAAATAATTGCTGAATGGAATGCTTGAATTGGATAAACACACACAAATTTGAAATAAAACAAATCTTTGTTTTTATCAAACAAGAACTACTTTTTCTATAGTGGTTACAGGAATAGTCATAAGGAATGAGACTCATAATGGCTGTAGGAATAGTCCAACACCAAATCTTGAACTACAGACTACTAAAAGCTTAATCTAGATCTAATTGGGATTACTTACTAAGTGGGGGGGCCCATCAGCAAGCATCCAAAATTCAGTTACTCAAAATAAATTCTCAACACTTCATTATTTTATTCATCAAAGTTAATCCCATTACATATAACTGGATTCAACTTCTAGAAAAATTATTATAACTTATTACTTGATCTCTCTATATATGGCTACTGTTGTGTAGAGAAGTAACTCTTATTTATAACAGGGAAATAAACTACTAACTAACCATGCCCAATAGGATAGGAAGGAATTTATTACATCCAAGGAAGAAGGAGAATCATGTTCATGAATTTAAGAACAAGTAAAACTTATCCAAAAATATAAGGAATAGATTTAGCATCCACTTCCCCCTAGATTTTCTTGGAATAAAGATCTTAGACCAAACTCATTCATGGGTTTATGTCTACAATTCCTCATGAGCCAGCTTATTCAACCAATTGCTCTGCAAGACCGGATCATAGAACCGTCTCCCTACTTTTTTTGGAAGACTAAGTCTTACCTTTGCAACCGACACCTTAATCATGTATCATAAATATAAAAGAACAAAGAACAACAATATATCCATGATATACAGCATGCATTTATTAATTACATATCCACTCATTCATTAAAACAAAACTATAGAGAACTATATTTATGATCACATATTTGCATATTGTATAGGTTCTAGTAAAAGTCTTTGAAATCATTCAAACCTATATGTTTAAGCTTGTGTAACAACTAACCTAATACTACCAAATTTTATAGAAAAAATGAACATGGGAGAAAATATTAAGTAGAAATAGGACAAAAAGGACCTAGACACAAAAACAAAAAAATATAACAATATTTGGGGTCATCCTTGCCCCCTACTATGCTTGTGCTAGTCGTTATGCACTGAGAATTTTTGGATCTTGGCTATAGTTCACAAATCATCAATAATTTTTTCACCACTCAAGGAACTTTTGACCTTCTAGTAGAATCGTCTATTCTTCTCTAGGAGGCCAAGTCTATCATTCTCAACTTTTTGATCCACCTCTATGTCTATACAACTGTAGAGAGACCACATTAAAATGGGTGGTTGAAAGGTCATCAGGAACCAAATTTCCCTTCTTCTTTGATTCCCCATTCTGATATATCATAGCCCTCTTTTCATAATTGCTTCAAATTTCAATGGACTATGTGGCTTTGCTTTCCTTAGTGATAGTGGGAGTCTGGCCCATCATGCAGTTATACCCTGATAGGCTCTCATTCTTACATGGGAAGGAATTTTGTCAAATTCACTATAAATTGCATTCTTGGCATCAAAGATCCTCACTCTATTTGTTTTGTTCTTAAATCCATACATGAGGTGAATCTAGTTTGTATAGAGTTCATTAGGTTTGCCACTCTCTTGTCTCAGTGGTAAGGGCTCACTCTTTTCTCTATCAACATAATCTTTCCATTGAGTCCAATAATTAATCTCATTTTATGACCATGACATAAAGGCTCTCAAATGAACATCTCCAATGTATAATAATGGATTCCACTTGGTATTGGAAGGGACAACATAATTATGTAGATAAAAATCACACAATAAGTTTTGTAACCATTCTAGAGAATGTTGATGCAAATCATAAAAATCTTTTGGTCTATCAACAGTAGGAAGAAGGTCTCTAATTATTCTCATACGATGAAACAAAATAATTTTTTCTTTTGAACAAAGAGAATATACCCTTGGAGGTGGTCTACATTCCAAATGTTGAGTAATTAAATCAGAAACTATGGTGACCTTATTTTGTAGCTGTGTAATTTCTTATTTCTACTTTTTAATCTTTTTTTTTTAGTTTCCTCCTCTCAAGTTCCCATAGGCTTTGCTAAAATTTCATTTTCTTGTAAAATAATAAAGAAATATCTTGAAGAGTCATAGGTGTTGGTTAACCTGGTTCTTCCATTTTTATTTTAGAAACTTCCTCCATGTAGGAAGTTAACATAGTTCATTTGTAAGGTATTAAGGATCCTTTTGCAGGGCTTTTGGTAAAGGTTCTAGAACATTTGATGCAGGTGCTAGTGTTAATTTATCAAAGTCACCTATCCTTAACAACTCTTCCTCAGTCAAAGAATAGATTTATTTTCCTTGCAGATCTTTCTATTTCCATAACCTTGATTCTTCTTCCCTTTCCTCTTGTATATACATTTCCTCAAATGATGGGTTATTCAGAGGTTCTTGATTATTATCAAGAAATTCTTCTATACTATTGATTCATTTTGTTGTATTTTTTTTTTGACCAATATTATGGTCATTAATATTTTTCTCAACATTTTCTTCATCAAAAACATTAATCATATGGGGATCTTCCCTAGGGGTTTTAGATTTAGCATCTGATTCAGCAAGTGAAACTGTTGACACCTTATTCCTTACTTTAGAACTTCTCCTAGGTGTAGTATTCATTGTGGTTGCAAGAGTTGTTTTAGGGATTTTCTTTTTGCTCCTTTTGGCCATAGGAAAAGAAGCTGCAAGAGGAATTTATCTTTTATTAGAACCAGGTTTAAAAAAATTAGGGGTATATTTTTCCTTTTCTCCTTCCACATCCTCATGAATCTTCTCTTTCCCCTTTTCCTCTCTAATTCCCTTCGGGTTTGAACAATTAGAAGGGGGTTCCTCCCTTTTTGTAGCCTCACTAGCTGACCCTATCTTGGATATTTTTAGCTTTTTAGTAGTATGATTAAAAGGTGAAGAGGCTCTTATAGAGGTATCTATGGGTTATACTATAGGGGATACCATAGGTGCAATATGTGATCGTAATGTTTTAGCTTTTAAAAAATCTTCCCAAGATACTGGGGGAGTATCCCTCAAGGATCATTCTATCAATAACTTTATTAATGCATGATGAGTAACATAATTTTGTTTCCCTTTATTTGTTTCATTAAAACTAATATTCAAAAAATTATAAAGAAAATTTAGAACATTGCAATGGCAACCATGTCTGATGTGGCTCATTTACCTAAAATGCACAATATGTAGGTAGGAAAAGTGGCCTTCACATGTAATGTACCTAATTATGTAGGTTGTGAGTTGTGGAAACAATGGTGGTAATGAAAAAAAAATTGTTCCTTTCTTCCCTACCTCCAAAGGAGGATCATTTTCCATTATTGTAAAATATGCCCTAGCTGACTAAGCATCGCGGTTAGATGGGTATGAGATTCCCATGGCTGGTAGGCCTTCTACTCCTGCGATCCTTTATTTTGAGGCTATGACCTTTAACCCCCACACATCTACTTCACCTTCATGGAATGAATTCATGAATTCAAAAGAAGCACCATCATCATTATATGTATTTAACCTGAGGAAATAGCTCAACCAGCCATAATTGTTAAACCACTAAACTACTTCATTATCTTGTAGAAAAGATGTATGGGAAACTAGTTCAATGTAGATCAATTTTCCTCCCATTAATAGTTTTTCTGAACCCTTGACCACAATGCTATCAACCCAATTAACTCCTTTGAAACTATACCAAAATTCCAAAATGCAACTCAAAAAAATTCTGAAATGAAGCTGAAGATATGTTTGAAGCAAGAAAGACTTTCAAGAAATCTTACCAAATTTAAACCTCACTGACTACATCAACTCTACTTTAAATGCCCTTTCAACTGATAGGACCTAAAAAAGACATTATGAAAGAGAAAGGCATTCAAAAATATTATAAACAAATGATGTTTTAGTGCGTAGGTGTTTGTGCAATTAATACTAATTTAAATACATGGCCAATCACATTTTAGTCACATCAAGACCCATTTAATATAAATGAGTTAATTAATTATGATGGTGATTTTATGACAAGTTGATTAGAAAGAGTGGCACTTGGATCACATAGATGAGAAGAAAAAAGGTGTCATACAAGGTCATGAAAAGATAATATTCCCCTTTTTCCCCCTACTTAAATTTTGACAAGTGTCCACACATGTGGATTGACTGGGTAATGGTTGTGTATGTGTAATATAATGGTCATGTTAGCATTTAAACTTGCAGATGTTTAAAATATTTAGAAATATACTGAACTTATGACTCATGCAATCCCAATAGCTTCATCTAGTATGTTTCAAATGCTAAGGTATTAAGGCCTTGTGCCTTCTTCACTTCAAGTATGAAACTCAGGTGGGTTTACCTAAATCACAATTAATTACTCTTAGACAATCTAAGTTGAGCTTTAGAATATGAACCAACTTCTTCATTGTTATGTTTTCCACTTCAAAATTAACTCAGTAAGACATCACAACTCTTAATATGGCCTTAATTATCCTGATGCATAATACTGCAACAAAAATTATGAATGAAAGAACATGAAAAATGGTATAAGGATATTCATCCCTCTTCCTTTTATGAGTTTACACCCAAGGAAGGATAACCTTTTCTAAGTGCTTCTTTAAAGCATTACAAATTAGATCTATGTACTTGACATAGCCAATACAATTCATAAACATACAAGTAAAGTAAATGGATATAGTTTTTTGATCAAATGATGGTGAATAAATGTAAATCAAACTAAACCAGTGCCCTATTCATTGGGTTAGAGTAAAAAAAAATTGAAGATCTACAACATCCCATTAGTGTAATGATACTAAAATTTAAACAAATTACCTAGCAATATACTCTCTCAATTCCCAACGCTGCCATCAAATCCATGTACAAAATTTTAAATCCCAGAAACCTCCCTGAAGATTTTACTCTCTCCTTGAAAGAAACTCGAGTTCAGCCCCTATATTCACCTTGTGAATAATGCATAAAATTAGCCTTACTAATTGATGCATAAAAATTCAAAACATCCATACATAAAGACAACAAGAATTGGTAATGAAACTTTAGTCTCTTTTCATTAATTTTCAACTGTATCTCTTACAAAATTCCCAACCTAAAAACTTAAGAAAGTCAGGATCTATATTTAGTCTCCTTTACAAAAACTTTTCACCTCCACCAAAAGAGAAAAACTTTCTATATATACTTCTAGCCATCTTGGAATCCTCAAAAAGATGCAACAAGCTTCGGATGGCTAGGAAAAAGACTTGCACTAAAAGACAAAAAGCATAGACCAAAAGTAGTGATTACATCAACAAAAGTAGTTTGTGACTACTAACAACTTCACAGGTGGCACCTTTGTCTGGAAATATCTTCAGAGCAGTTACTTTGATTGGTAATATGAATGATGACTACCAATATAGGCTAACTTACATCATCCTATGTTTGAAACATGCTCTCCCTCAAATTCTGGATCAAGTGCCATGTGTTTTCTACTCTTCTTCCTCTAATTTTGTTGCCTGGACAGCTGGCTTCTTCTTTTTCTTCTTTGTCAATTTACCCCAAGCTGCCACATCATCATCAGATGGCCAATTGAAACTCTGCAACTCTTGAAGTGATTTGATTTGCAGGTCCCACTTGGAGTCAGTTATAGCCTTGACCTCTGCAATGAACTGTATGCAATCTCCTTCAACTTTGATCAAGCTATCAATTACATCATTGCATCCATCCAGGTCTAAAACATTTTCACCCTTGAAGAAAACTTCATGCCTAATTGCTAACTGATCCATTGAAGTTTTCCACTCATCCAAACTAACTATGCTTCCATCACTGGAAAAAACAAAAGGTAGAAACTTGATGTAACCACTATCAAAAATAGCCAACTTGGCTCTTACTTGATTGGAGTTTCCTTTAAAAAACTTTGAAACTGAACCAACTAACCCAATCTTCTCAAAAACAATAGTCACTATCTCAGGAATGTCAGGCTTGTGCTCTTGTAAACTGTCAAGTTTATCAAATAATAAACCCCTTCCAGACCAAATGCTATGGAGTGGCTCCAGAGTAGCTAATGAATCATTTATCTTCTCATTAGTGTTATGCAACATACTTTTTGATTGATGAACTGACTCCATCTTCTCTTTTATCTTATCCCTTCTACGTTGCACAATTTATGTTATAGTCTTCAAGGTAGCTTCTAATCTTATTTTCTCCAAGTCCTCCACTGGGTACTCATGAGCTTGTGTTTCCAATTGAGGTAGAGCCTCAATCAACAAAGGAGGGGGAGGCACTACCTTTATTGCTTCTCCAAGCTTTTCTTTTAGCTCCTCTAGCTCACTTTCCATCTTCTTGATCATCATGAGTTTGAGGTCTCTATCCTTGGCAACCTTCATTGAATTTTCAAACAATTTAGTATATCTCTTAGATAATTGGGTGGTCTTTGCCTCATTGAGCTAAGCTAGGTGAGTCACTACCTTTGAAACTTCAAGATTAGTTGTATTCTGCACCATCCACATAATTTTATTACCCTCCATTTTATCTTCAATATTGACCAGAGAGGGTTTCTAATTTTTTGGGGCTAGTGACCAAAGTGCTACAGCCTATGAATTTGGGTCATAACCACTTCCTCTAATCAAGTCATCAATGTGTACTTCATAGGATAGGCCTCCTTTTGGCTGCTTTCTAATCTAATCAATAATGAACACAGAAGTCAAATCCCACCCAGGAGTCAAAAGCATGCCACTTGTTTTAACCATCTCTCTAGCTTCCTCAATAGAGATCTTCTCAAGGTTGGGATCATATGAAGTTAAGGCCCTCAAAGTTTCTTCACTTGGTTCCATACCCTCATGTAAGGACCTCTTCACTTCCTCATGTTTCCTCCAAATAATGGAGTCCATGAATTCCTTACTCTTGACAAACTGGTCATCACTAAGAAATTCTTCTTGGTACAACTCCCTTTCATCTTGCCCCAGTAACAGAGTCAAGTCCTCTATTTCTTGTGTCTTTACCTTCTTTCCCTCCCTGATAGCCTTTCTTAACTAGTGGTGATAGGCCCTCTTTCCTCACATAAGAACTGATGCACTATCCAGGATCCTCTTTGGTTTTTTCTTCCTAGAGGGCTCACCAATCTCAATTTTTTGTTTCTTCAAAAGTGGCTAAGGAGTGGGCTCCACCTCTATTGGATCTAAGTTCAAATCAATAATTCATTCCTCACCTACTAGAGGTGGACTATTGGCCTCTTGTGAGTCATCAGTAAATTCCTCAGGCTCAGAAGTGGAATAGTTCCTTGGTACTTCTAATCTCTCCTCAAGCATCCCTTCCAACTAGTTGGACAGGGTGCCATGCATTTCTACCATTTTTTCCATCCTCTACAAATATGATAGCTTAGGGAAAAGCCCACCAAAAGGGATTTTAGCCTCCTTTAATTGTGTCTCCAAGTCTAGTAAATCAAAGTACTTGGTCTATTTCCTTTTGGCTTCATCAAAGTCTATTATATTTCTTACTACATCTTCCTCATCAAGGCCCTCATGTTCCCTAATTGTTCCAATGTTTGGAATCAAGGTCAACCTAGCCATCTTAATAAAACCCTCAGAGTCAACATACCTACATGTCCCTGCAGTCATCTTGAAATGATGTAACCAACTACTAACTTGATCCAATGCCCTTTTCCCAATCATAAAAATATCAAACTTAAATTTTTGGGGTGTGTAGGTACCCTTCTTGTGTGGCCCTAGATGCTCCTTGTCAGTCCACATCAATTGCCAAATAAATTCCATCATGGCCACCCTAGGAGGCACATATCTTGGGAGTAGGTGTGGAGGCTGAGGGCATCCATAAACTCTGATGACTATAGAGTTGTTTCCCAGGTAAAAATCTCCCCAATTATGATTCCCTGGCCACTTGTCTTCAAATTGCAATGGCCTTAAAATTCTCAAAACCCTAGTTGGTAATCTTACTACATTTGTACCCAACATTTCTAGCACTAGGTGGACAAAATAATTCTCAAAAATGGAAAAATCGCATTCATTGGATGTAGTATTCCAAATCTTTACCCAATACTGCACTGGGCTAGGGATATCCTTATAATGAGTCTTTATCTTCAACACCCTAGAATCAAAATCATTGACATGATGGTATAGAATCAGATGCATAAGAAAATAGTAATGCAAGAACTTAATGGGCCTCTTCTTCTCCTTAACAGATACAAATCCTTCATGCATCTTGTTGATTATGTACTGGATATAATCATAGTCAGTATTAGTCTGTGTGTTTTGAATATCCAAGATTATCATTAGAAGGTCGGTAGGCATCTTGTCATCATCCCCATCTACACCCAAAACCCTACACAACCCATGACACAAGAGCTTCATATAACGATTAAGGGATGTAAATGAATAAGGGGCATTCATATTTGGTGGGAGAGGGGCTATGTACTTATCATGTTTAGGCATATGCTTGACTAGCTGGCTCTTTACTATCCCTAGATTACTTGCATATTTCTCCCTCTCTTTCCTTAAATCAATCTCAATAGAGGATGATGCATAAAAATTGAAAGCCCTCATAAAAGACCCCCTATCTAGAGAAAGAAACACAGATTGGTCTTCACATCTAATATACCTAGAATTAGGGTCATATAGCCTAGCCAATTCAATGATTAAGTCCACATCTAAAAAAACATTAGGCACAATGAATTTTTCCATTCCCAACACCCAAGCATTACATATAGGCATAGGTTTACTCCTATTATTATAAAAATATGAGAACAGGGAAAAGCCAAAACTTGCAGAAGTATTGGGGTCTCTACACCTATCCATGAGATCTTCGAATGCAGTGTCTATGGCCTTCTTATTATGATTTGAGCTGGGAAGTAGTCTAATGAACTCATTTGAATAATTTGGCTTCCCTCTGTCATCTCTACTTTGCTCCTTTTTGGCCCCACTGGATGATGCTGCACTCGCTACAGGATGATTCATCTTTTAATAGAACAAGAAATCTCAGCTCTACAATTCTTCACACTACTTTCTCATTGCTACAACATCACAAAATCAATTATCTATAGAATGAATTTGAGCACAAAAAGCTATGCAATCCTATCTATATACTTGAAAATTCCTATGCATACGATCACCAAATCATGGCAAATCCAACCTGAGTCACCTCGGCATTCAATTCTGCATATTGCAACCTTCAAATAAGAGCTAGCCATGGTGTGGATGTTGATATAATGATTTAAATAATCAAAAACATGGCACAAGCTATAATCATGGCTTTTGTGCATTAAAACACTTATTAACTGAGGTAAACCCTCATTAAAACTTGATTGGATGGCTTTCTACTCCTCTCCAACTTGGCACAGTACATTATTCCATGTCACAATGCCTTTCAACATTAATGCCATGAAAACTCAACTAGACAAAATTCAGCGATCACGCGAGCAAAGGATTTCATAATCTCTGAAAGAAAATCTAACCCAAGGTTGAGTCATGAGATCACACGACAAGCCTCTTTGCTTAATATCAAAAGAATTTACTAACTCACGGTTCTATCTCAAGACTTCGTGACCACCATTGATCCCAAAGATGATCAACGGTTCACAAGAAACCCTTTTAATAAACATGCTAAGCCCCATCTACTTTAGAGATTCAACAACTAAAAGACTTCGCTAGTTCTCAGACACATGCTTTAACCCAATATTTATCTAGAGAATCAATGAACAAAGTATTCTTGCATTCTCATGAAGAAAATTCTAACCATAGTCAAGTCTCAAGAATGGCTGAATGACTTGCATCTCTAATTCACTAAATACCTTTTAAACCAGAGGTTAGATCCTGAGATTACATGCTGGTCGTTGATCTTCATTATAATCTGTGGTTGGCATTGAATCATTTAAGAACTTTGACCATAACCCTTTTCACTCTAAGAATCAGTGACTACTAAGAAAAACCCTTTAACCTTTTCTTCATTTGCTGAGTCACTAGATTATTTGGGGCTCCTCTAAAATGTACGGGAACTTTGTGAATACCACATTCACTTAATTGCTTCATAACTTAGAGACACTACCATTTTCTTGAGATTAAATGATAAGTGAAAACTTAGCCATCTACCAGAATTCATTGCCAAATCCACAAAATTTAGAGGATATCAAGCATGACTTAGTCACTGAATTGCTTGATGAACTTGAGTAGGACCCTATCTTTATGAGATTAAAACACAACCATCGGATGAAAAGATAATCAATGGTGTTCGCCAGTTCACTGAGTCTTTTAAAACATAACCGCTTGATTGGGAAAATTAGAGGTAACTGCCACACCATGTCACTGAATGCTAACAAGGAACCGCAAGGAGATGAGTGAACAAGAGACCACACATTCACCAATTCACTAAATGACTTACTAATATAAAAAAAAGATTACACAATTCAGTGAACACTTGATAGAAATGAGCACGTGCATTGTCAAAACACTTAAGTGACCAAAAAGTAATGACAAAACATAAGAAACTAGGGCTCACTCAAGGGTTTATACTAAGAAACAAAATTTTCAAGGATAAAACATAGGGTGAGTTTTCAAACCTGATTAGGGCAAAATTGAAAGAATTTCAGACACCTAAACCATAGGCAAATTTTCAAACAAGAGGCAAACTAGGTTGGAAAGGAGAAACTCAGAAGCCTGAAAATATAACCAACAGGTCATATCAATAGTACACTAAGATGTGTAATAAATGAATAAACTTAATGTAAAAAAATTAATGAATCTTACATACCTAGAAAACTGAAGCCATTGTGTATGACATGTCAGTGGTGCGGTAAGCAAAAAATAACTAGAAAATGTGTGGATTGTCAAACGAAAGGTGGAATGAAAATGAATATGAAGTGGACTTGGAAAAATTATGATGGATAAAAATAAATTCCTAGAGAAAAGGAAGTATTTATTATGACAAATGATGTAGTCATCAAATAGGGGCTATAGGAAGAATGTTTCTTTCCTCTACTACAAGAGACATTTCTTAAGTTACTGCAGGAAGAAGGTCTACACTTTCCACTGCAAGAAGTACCCATAAGTTTTGTTCTTCAAATTTATTTATAAAATTAGACCTAGAGGTAGGTTTGTTGTATATGTGAAGCTGATGACCATTGATTAAAAGCTAGAAGTTTACTGGATCTATGGAAGTCAATTGTAATGCTCCATTTTTTAAAAACATGTCAAATCTCATAAGGACCTAGCCACCTAGTAGTTAACTTACCTTGATTCTCCTGGAAGTGGGAATCGTATAGTAGTACCCAGTCATCAAGTAAAAATTTATTTGACTTAATATGACTATCATGCCATTTTTTTTATTGATTATGGATTACTTCTATGTGCTACAAGGCATCTTTCCTCATTTCATCTTGGGCATTGAGCTGCAAGAGACATTCTTGTTGTGCTACAGGAAGATCAAGATTCAAATCTAATATTATTTTGAGAGTCTTGTATTCAAACTCAATGGGAATCATGGAAAATTTACCATAGAGAAAATCAAAGGCTGTGAACCCTATAGTTGTTTTCAAGTTGTCCTATAGGCCCGTACTACTCCAGGGAATCTTTTGCTGTAGACTTTCTTATGTAGATGTGTTAGAAATAGGGAATACTAAGAGGGGGGGTGAATCAATATTCTACAAACTTTATCTTTTTCCCAATTATGGATATAATAGATTATCTTTACACATGCATAACATAAGAAGCTAAACAACATGCATAACAATAGAACTAAAGAAATCATAACACATTATTTGTTCTCGAGGAAACCTTGGCCAAGGGAAAACCTTGGTGGGGATGGTACCCACAAAGATCCACTAATCAAAAGTATCATGTTAAGGATGTTGACCCTATTAGGATTCTATTACATGCATATAGTGTCTCAGTCCTGATTAAGGGACTATAGGCCTTGTTAGAAGCCTCAACCCTGTTAGGAGTTGGTAGTACAAAAAGTGATTACCAGATGAGCCCACTACCCAAACAAGTAATGTACAATATTTATTGATTACAAAAGTAGGTCAAGGTACATAACCTTATACTACTTTCATGAATATCTTTTCGCTTCTCTTATTTCTATTACATACATTCGTTCCTTCATCATATCTTGTTACTTATAATTTACAATTACATTTATACAAGTTATTAAGATTAATAACTTTCTAGTTGGCTATCATATTACAAAATAACTTTATCCAAGGGTTAAAATCTATGATTTCATCCTTTTATATTTTTAAGTCATTACTTTGATAAACAAAATAATCCCTTAACTCTTTACCAATTATGTCTTCATATTCTGTCTTGTCAGCTTAACACTGTCTTTAGAAAAACTATCATAACTTCTTCCGTACCTACCATACTAACTTGCACTCTAAGATGAGTCTTCAATAGTCACCATAGAGTCTATGTTCAAGTGTGCAAGCACTAAACTTACTCCAGTTGATATCGCAAACAAAAATTGTCTTCAGGTTCATTGGTAAAATATAGTGTCTCATACTTAGACAATTTTGCATTGCGCTCTGACATACTAGCTCTCTGACCTATGCGATCTTCATGTAGATCATATGTTTCCATAATGACAACATCTATGTAACCAACTCAGAAAAATTACCAACAAGATGTACTATCTTTGTTAAAATAGACTCAATTTCCCATTTTGTGACATTGGCCTATCCATTATCCTAAGGGTGATATGGATTGGACTTTTGGTGGTGTATGTTATACTCATTTATCAATGCTACAACTAGTGTATAAGTAAATTAATCTCCTTTTTTTGTTACTAGTTCTTGAGGAACTCCATATCTAGTAAAAATATATTTGTATAATAATTCATCCACCTTGTTGTCTCATGCATGCTTCATAGCTCTGAATTATAACCACTTAGTTACATAATCCATGCACATCAAGATGTATGATTTTCCATTGGATGGGGGATCCATAGGCCCAATAAATTCCAATCCCCATTTTTCAATAGGGTTTACTACTTCCTCAAGGTGAAATGGAATCTCATCAAGTCTTGTTGAAAGGCCCATTTGTTGGCGTCTATCATATTTTTGTGTATAGAGAACTGCATCCTTATGTAGTGTAGATCAATAATAGCCTATTGTTAAAACCTTCATAGCTGTCCATTTTTCTATAAAATTCCCCCCACATGGTTCACCATGTCATGAATATAGGATATCGTAAGTTTCATCCTCTCAAACACGTCTTCTCATTATCTTATTAGGCCTTGTGTAGATTATGCAATTTGGTATCCAAGAAAAATTTAAATTTTTCTCTATAAGTAGAAACTTTTCTTTTGTTGAAAAGTATGAGTGTACCTTATTAGAAGCTAAATATTTTTCTATATCTACACACCAAGGTGATTTAGTAGATATTTGATTGTTGCATGATCAATATGTATTAAAACTTGATATCTTGTAACATAGCAGTACAACTTATTGAGTGCATAAACTACTACAATTATTTCCTTCTCTATGATTGTGTAGTTAAGCTTGGCCCCTTGGATATTTTTTATTATAAAATAAATATCATTTTCAATGGAATCCTCTTTTTTCCCTAGGACTGCTCCAATTGCATAATCTAAAGCATTAGTGTGGATAGAAATGGAATTGTGTAATTAGGACCTCTATGTATAGGGGCTTGGGTTGGAAGAGTCTTGAGCCGCAGGAAGGAGTCTTCACATGCCTCATTCCGATTGAAATCATATTCCTTTGAGAGGAGTGTATATAATGGTATGTCTATTTTACTAAAATCCTTAATGAATCATCTATAGTAACCCGCATGACCTAAGAAGATTCTAACATCCTTCTTCTTAGTAGGAGTAGGAAAAGAAAGGATAAATTCTATCTTAGTAGGGTCAAATTGTATAGCAACTTGAGATATAAAATGGCCTAGAACAAATCCTTCTTGCATCATCATGAACCACTTCTCACTATTTAAAGAGAGATTTTTCTCTTCACACCTTGTGATAAACTTATCTAAATTAGCTAGGGATTCTTCATATGTTACTCCATAAGTGGTAAAATCATCCATATAAATCTCCATACAGTCATGGGAAATATCTAAAAAAGATACTGATAACTTCTCGTTGAAATGTGTCTAGAGCATTACATAAGAGAAAGGGTAAAACAAAGTATGCAATATTTCACCAAGGATAGGTGAAAGTGATATTTTCTTGGTCTTTAGGAGAAATCCTTATTTTATTATATCCACTATACCCATCCATAAATGAGAAGTATTTCTTTCTAGCTAATGAATCTATGACTTGATCAACAAAAGGCAAGGGGAAATGATCACTTTTAGTTGTAGTGTTCAAATCTTTGTAATACAAACATACTCTCCATTTTCCACCTTTCTTAGGAAAAATTACTAAAGGTGAAACCCATTGGCTATCCGAGATAGGGTAAATAAAACTAGCATATAATAATTTTTGTAGCTCATTTTTTACTATCTCTCAAAGGGTAAGATTCACTCTCCTTTGAGACTATCTCACATACACAGTTCCTTCCTTTATATAGATTATATGGGTACCAATTTAGGATATAATCCCTTTATATCCAAATAATCCCATGCAAAGGAATGCTTTTGTTCCTTTATCATCTTAATTAAAGAGGATTTTTGTAACTAAGTAAAGTTTTTTTTTATGCTCAAGAAGTGACCTGGAGACACCTCAATCTATTTTGCTAGTTCTATCATAGAGGTTGTAGTCAAAGGAGGTGTTTGAATCTCATGAGGAAGAAACTTATGAAATATATCATGAGCTGACGTAGACTAAGAATATAATGGCTAGATGAAGCATGGTGCAGTGGATAAGTAATTAAATGACTTCTCACTTAATCCATAATTATTTTGTATTATGTTTGTGTGAAATTCATATTCTCCTTGAAGTTGCAGGAAAGGATTCCTCTATAGCATAATTAAATGAGATAATTAGTTCATTTCTTCTGCCTCTTCTAAATCTAGCCAAATAGGTTATGCTAAATATGGTTGAGGTTAAGAAGGGGGTACAAGGATAGTTTATTGGTTGTCAGTACATTTGAAATGGTCATATCTCCAAAATGACATCCTATACATGCATACAAAATGGCTAACCATGGAATTCCTAGGATGATAAGATATCCCCCAAGTGTTATTTTAGGAGATAATATCATGAATTTTGTTGGATATTCCCAAGAATCTAAAGTCACAATTAAACCCTCCATTAGCCCATTAGGTTTGACATTTGAATTGTCTGCAAGTTGTAGGACATTAGGAGTGGATCTAAGAC
This sequence comes from Chamaecyparis obtusa, assembly GCA_027943335.1. Classification (NCBI taxonomy): domain Eukaryota; kingdom Viridiplantae; phylum Streptophyta; class Pinopsida; order Cupressales; family Cupressaceae; genus Chamaecyparis; species Chamaecyparis obtusa. Next base: position 8,117,558 of record BSBK01002231.1, read on the forward strand.
TTAAGATATTAAAAATTTTCATGGTATCCTTAGTCATGACATTAATGGTTTCTCCTAGATCAACTAAATCATTTTTCATAGATTGGACATTAATGATAATTTCAAGTACTAGGCTATGATGATTATAATACTTGGGAATTACAACTTTACCTAACATGATATCTTCTAATTGGCCAAGAACATGGAAGGTTTGAGGATCTTTCATTCTTTTCCTACTGAGTTTCTTGAGACAAGATTCCTTGATAGATTTTACTTAAATAAGAACATCCTTGATAGCTTGAAAAATTGGAATTTGAACACAAATGTGCTTGATTTATTCAACAATATTAAATGCAACTTCCTCTTGAGGTTGGATTCCTTCATCTTGTAATCTTTGAGGAAAAGGTGGAACAATTTTCTTTTGTATTTCAAGCTCTTTTGGTGAATTGGCATGAGGAGTTATATTGGAAATATTAGGATCATTCACTTGGTATGATTTATAATCTAGAAATTCAGTGATAATAGGTGGTTCTAGGGAAGGAAAATTAGTACTAGACCTTAAATGGATATTACCAACATTGAGGGAATATGTTGTGTATTGATTGGAATCTAAAGAATACATAGGTTTTTGTTGTTGTTTTTTCTTGTTGTTAGGATTTGGAAAAGATTGTGTGGGTAATTGAAATGATTTTAGAGAGCCAGTATTGGATGCATGAGGTGGCATAAGTTCATTCTATTATGGCTAAGAGGGAGGTAGCAGGAGTCCAACTGGTTGATTTTTCCATTGTTGGTCTCCTCTCCATTGTGAATTTTGTTGTTGATTTCCTTGTAGTGGCTGCTATCCCCCTTGGGCTTGTGACCATATTCCCATGGGTTGCTACTAATTACCTATTGTAAATTTGGCTGAGGTATGTACATAGATGTTGTCATTATGGAAACATATGTTCCCTATGAAGAGCGCATAAGCTGGAAAGTAAGTATGGAAGATCACAGACTAAAATTGTCTAAGTATGAAATAGTGATTTTGACGGAGCACCCGATATAGTTTATTTTGGTGACATTCACTGGAGCATGATCAAAGTTTGTGAAATTGAACATAGACTCTATGGTGTCTAAGGATACCCCATCTCAGTGTGCAAAATAGTATGGATAGTACAGACAAAGTTATGACTATTTTACTGATGACAGAGTATAGCTGACAGTGCAGTTTTGAAGACAGAACTAGTAAATGAATTAAAGGATTATTTTTCTTGTCAAAATAATGACTTAATATTATAAAGAGAGAACATCCTATATGTTTACTCTTGGATAAAGATATTCAAGCCAACAAGAGAAAGATATTATGTTTGTATCTTGTATAAATAAAGATGTACCGAGCATACTTGAAATGTAACAGGTAATATATGTAAATTGTGATAGCAGTGAAAGTTGTTGATGCGAAGTTGTAAGCAGTACCATATTGTAATCAGTAAAAAATTTTATTACTTGTTTGGGTAGTGAGCTCATCTGGTAATTAGGTTTTGTATCTACAAGTCCTAACAGGGTTGAGGCTTCTAACAAGGCCTATAGTCCCTTAATTAGGACTGATACACTATATGATTGTAATAGGCTCCTAACAGGGTCAACATCTTTAATCGGATATCTTTTGATTAGTGGATCTTTGTGGGTACCATCCCCATCAGGGTTTTCCCTTGGCCAGGGTTTCCTTGAGAACATATCATGTGTTATGAGTTCTTTACATTTACTGTTATGTATGCTATTTAGTTTCTTATGCTTTGTATGTATTAAAGTAATCTATTATATCCATAAGTGGGCAAAAGTAAAAGTTTGTGAAATACTAATTCACCCCCCCCCCCCTTCTTAGTATTTCCTATTTCTAACAATTGGTATCAGAGCATAGTTACTCAGAGAAGAAACATTCAAGGAAAGCCTAGTAGCTTGAGTAAGATCTCTATGGATATGGATCAATTACAGAAGAATCTTGAAGAAGCTCTTGAGTAGATTGATATGCTTACTGATGAAAAAAACACCTTGAAAAGGAAGTATGATGATGCAAAGAATCTTATTGACAAATTGAAAGGTAAGATAGAAGATCTGAAATCTGAGAAAGAATCTAAAATTCTTGTTGAAGATTGTGAAGACTTAGAAAAAGAAAATGTGATCCTTAAACATGAATTGATGATAGCAAATCTGAAGCTTAGCTTGAAAGATGGAAATGAAAATTTGAGATCTGAGAATGAAAATTTAAAGAATGAAAATGAAGATCTAAAATCTAAACTTGGCAAGGTAACATCTAAATTTGATAAAGTCAAACTACAGTATGATGAACTTGAGAAATACAACAAAATTGTGAAAGGTGAATTGACTCACTCTAAACAACAACTTGAAAGGCTATATTCAAATAGTGAAAAGATTGATAAGAAAGTATCTTATGGAAAACCATTCTATGACAAAAATGGTCTTAGATTTAACATATTTAAGATAGTTAGTGAAAGCAAGAAACCAGATCTGAATGAATGTGAAAGCAGTAAAGAAAAGAAGTTAGATGAGAACAAATCAGAAGAATCACCTAAGCAAGAAGAATCACCTAAACAAGAAGAATCACCAAAGCAAGAAGATGCACCTAAGCAAGAAGAACCATCGAAGCAAGAAGAATCATCCAAAGGTATGCAAAGAGAACTCAAAGGTAGATGTTTTACATGTAATACTATTGGTCATATGAAGAGAGATTGTACAGGTAAACAATTCAAACCTCTAAATGGTTATTGTTATAATTGTCATGGTTTTGGACATAGAACTATTGAATGTAGAAGATATAAAGTTATTGAGAATAATTACAATAGAAGAATGCCTAGAAATACTAACAATGCAGATCAGAGATCAACTGAAGACATGAAAAGAGGAAATGGAATAGTATGTTTTAGATGCAACAAAATTGGACATATTGCTAGAAATTGCAGGACACAAATCAATCAGCAAACACCTAGATATGGAACCAATGGAATCACTTGTCAGATATGTAACAAGATTGGACACAGCAAGATTTTGCAGAATGAACAATGGAGGTTATCAACATAACCCTAACCCTAGAAACTATGTAAGAAGGAATGAAATTGCAAGAAATAAAGAGAAAGGTTGTTGTAGAAATGAAGATGAAGTAAAATTCATTAAAGGCATAGATCAAGGGGGTATATTTAGCATTGAAGGTAATCAGGAAGGTAGTGTATCTAAAGGTAAGGATGAGTCTTTACCTAACCCTTCTTTAAGCACTTAAATTATGTAAATTTCTATAGTCTAGGAACTTAGAATTAGTATAGAGTTAGTTTTTGAATGAGTTAAGTTTTGCGTAGTTAGATGAAGGTTTGTTATGTTATACTGATGCTATGGTTAAGTGCGCAAAAAGAAATATTGTGTTTTGCAAGGTCGCAAAAAGATTTATGGTTGCACGTTTATAGAATCAACTTTTTGGCATTTTGGCAGTTAAATTATTGAATGTGATGTCAGATCGAGTAAATGCTAAGTGTTAAAAGATTGAAATCAAATTTATTATGATTATCAAGTGATTAGAAGTGATTTGGAAGTGAAGAAAGAAGTTTGGAAGTGATTTGCAAAAGTTTGAAGTGCCGATCTAGCGAAAGCACTAATTTTGTGAATTTAAGGTATTTATCTGACTACAATCTTGACTCAGCTTAAGAAATCAGATATAATCATGGATGTGTCATTGATTCACAACATTAAGGATAAGAACAGACCTAGAAATAAGAAAGATCTAGTTGAACCCTCAGAAAGAGATGCTAGTTTAGCCTTATCAGTTGTACTAGACAGAGTTCTTCATTTAGAGAATGTTAAAGGTTATCTTGGATGCAAGTATGAAACCCTAAGGGAGTATGATTTTAATGGTGAATATAAGAAATTGTACAACTCAGATATGTTAGTGAAATAAGGTTATGAACATCTAGAAAACAATGAAATCATTGAGTACTCTATGAAATATGAATTTTTTGATGAAGAGTGTACTAAGATCATTTTGAGTAGGATTCATAATGGAAAATTTTGGTTAGAAGACAGAGTTATAGATATAACTGTAGACCTAATTCATGATGTGACTAGATTATCAAAAGTTGGTGCAATCCCATTGAATGAGAAAAACATGAGAAATATTGTGATTGAAAACACCAGTTCAATATACAATGGTAGAGGTATAGTCATTAGTAAAATTAAGCAAGATGATGTAAAATACTTGTGTAAGATTTTGACAACAAAGTTCTATGGAAGATCTAGAGAAGATGATATGCTAGTAGGTATGGTACACATTAATTATTTGATGTGTGTGGAGAAGAAGCCTTTGGATATGTGTGAAATTCTGAGAATACAGTTTTTTGAGAATTTGGAGAAGATAAAGAAAGCTAAATACACTCACTTTAGATTTTCCTCATTGGTTACTTACATGTTCTTTCACTTTTTAAGAAGATTTCCTTACACTATTGAATGGAATGATGGTGAGAATACTATGGCAAGAATCAATAAAGTCTATATGAAACATCTTATTGAGAAGGTTAATGACAGTGTAAAGTTAGTATTGAAAAATTTTCAGAACATTGTGGTAAACAGATCAAGAATTCCTCCATCCCTAGTTGAGAAATACAAAGATGATGTATGTTTTATGGTTGATACTGATTTCACTTACATTGAGGCAGTAGAACCTAGACATGAATTCATAGACCTTCTTGGCTATGAAATCTCTGAAGTTGAAATAGAAGGTTATGTTAGTAGATTGTTGAAAAGTAAAGTTGATGCTCATAGCAACAGATTTGGAACATATGATGAAAACTTTGGTTCAGCAAAGTCACTTAAGGAAGAGAAATAATCAAAGAAGAGAGTGGAGTCTACAATAATGAAAATTCTAAAAGAATCAGGTATGAGTGAGCAGGAATTTGATATTGCAAAGAAGATTGCAGAAGCAATAAGGCAAAGTGAGATATTATCAGTCCCACCTTTGGCATCAAGTGTAGAACCTATTCAAGTAAAGGTAAAGGTTGAAGAACCTGAGAAGGAACAATGTATCAGTCAGACAAAGAAACCCTTTTCCTCAGCACCAAGAAAAAGAATGAAAGCAAGTGCTTCAGGACCAGGTAAAAGATAGAAAACAATTATTCCACCAGTACCTAGAAGAGTTGCAGAAATAAAAGATGATGAAGTGACAACAAAGAAGAAATCATGGAAACCAAGGATAGAAAGAGTTAATGAAGATATAATGTAGCATGGAGACTTTACCAAAATGAATAAATACTATGATTTATATGGATCCTCTAACAGATTGAATCTTGAGAATGCAATGGTTACACATATGATTTTATCTAACAAGAAATTTGATACTATTCATGGAAAGATACCAGAAGATTTGTGATTAGATAGTTCTATGAGATAAGAGATGATGACCATCTTAAACAGATCCTCAAGCCACTTGAGACCCTATTGAGAACCAAAAGAAGAATTATACAAATAATGGGAGGACAGTATGAGCAAGTAAAGACTGAAATTGAACAGGTAGTTGTGCAAGTGCTAGCAAACTTGGTAGCAGGAAAAGATAGCAAAGATCAAGAATTTGTAGAACCAGTAGAGAAACAAAGTTCAAAATAAGCAGAGGCAGCAATAGAGATAGTTGAAGTTGAAGATATTCCCTTTTCTTCCATAAACATTGGCATAGAATCTATGGACATTGAAGGAACTAAAGTTACTTTAGATTCAAATGATGCAGTACTCAATAGTTTGGATAACATTATTGACAATTGGGATTTGGGAGAGCAAGAAAAGACTATTGAAATAGAGACTACACATAATGAAGTGCAAATGGAAACAGAGGCCCATACACCTACTGAAACACAAGAAGACATCGGTCTTACTCCTAAGACTGGAAAGGAGAAAGGAATAGAAACATTGATTGAAGACTTGAGCAAGGAAGTTGATGACGATGAACAAATAGAGTTGATCACTTCTTTAAACAAAATTATTGGAAAGAATAAGAAAGTTAAGAATTTAGAAGGTAGTCTGAAAGATTTGACTGAGAAGCTACAAAGTGTCATATCTACAAAGGTCTTTGATTCAAATCCACTTGAAAGAGAAAAGATGGTAATTAAATCTTTTGATGTTGAATTCACTAATTTAACTGATATTGCTAAGGTTAAGGCTCAGGCAGCTTATGAAGCTGAGATGTTGCAGAACATAAGTTAGAATATCAAGAATGACATTGACAGCCTTGATAGACACATTAAGGACTTAAGGAAACATCTTGAGACTAGAAAGTGTTTGTACATTTAGTGTACAAAATCTGAGAATATTTTAATTGAAGAAGAAAAGAAGATAAAAAAGAAGCAAGATGAGATTGCAATAGAGACAAACTCTTTGGCCAACCTAAACATGAAGATCAAAATAGTTGAGAATAAGATCAGAAAATTATGTGATGAAATAAGGACTTTAAATGATGAAAAGAATAAGAAATCTATCAGAATAAACATCTTGAGAGAGCATGTCTCAATCAAGTTGACCATAATAGAAGAGTAGCTAGATGAATGTCTTACTACTAAGACAGCATTTCAGAAATTCAATTTTGAGTCCCTCCAAGCTTGTCAGATTGCAGCATACGGATTGAGTACTTTACTCAATGTAGTAGAATCAATAAAGAAGGCATGGGAGAAAGATTTTGAGACTTGGAAGATAGATTTTGTAGATTGTGTTTCAAGCCTATCAGCTTTGCAATAAGATAGTAAGGTAAAAGTCTTGACACAATTTTTGTATATCCCTTTCCACCCTTTATTTTGTCATTGTTGTCAAAGGGGGAGAGATACTTAGAAAATTGTCTATATGATAAGGAAGGATACTCATAGGGGGAGTTCTATGGATTATTATGAAGTTTTATAGATTATTGTATATATTTTGAGGAGATATAAGGATAGTATACTTATTTTATACTATGGCCACAATTTTGATACAAATTTTGAGATTTTGACTTGTATACTTAGCCAATTTTCTCATATGTTGCCACCAATGACAAAGGGGGAGATTGTTGGAAATTTGGCTGAGGTATGTACATAGATGTTGTCATTATGGAAACATATGTTCCCTATGAAGAGTGCATAAGCTTGAAAGTAAGTATGTAAGATCGTAGACTAAAATTGTCTAAGTATGAAATAGTGATTTTGACAGAGCACCCGATATAGTTTGTTTTGGCGATGTTCACTGGAGCATGATCAGAGTTTGCACAATTGAACATAGACTCTATGGTGTCTAAGGATACCCCATCTCAATGTGAAAAAGAGTACAGATAGTACGGACAAAGTTATGACTATTTTACCGATGATAGAGTACAGTCGACAGTGCAGTTTTGAAGACAACTAGTAAATGAATTAAGGGATTATTTTTCTTGTCAAAATAATGACTTAATATTATAAAGAGATGACATCCTAGATGTTTACTCTTGGATAAAGATATGAAAGTTGACAAGAGAAAGATATTATGTTTGTATCTTGTATAACTAAAGATGTACCGAGCATACTTGAAATGTAACAGGTAATATATGTAAATTGTGATAGCAATGAAAGTTGTTGATGTGAAGTTGTAAGCAGTACCATATTGTAATCAGTAAACATTTGTATTACTTGTTTGGGCAGTGAGCTCATTTGGTAATCAGGTTTTGTATCTACAACTCCTAATAGGGTTGAGGCTTCTAACAAGGCCTATAGTCCCTTAATCAAGACTGATACACTATATGATTGTAACAGGCTCCTAACAGGGTCAACATCCTTAATCAGATATCTTTTGATTAGTGGATCTATGTGGGTACCATCCCCACTGGGGTTTTCCCTTGGCCAGGGTTTCCTCGAGAACATATCATGTGTTATGAGCTCTTTACATTTACTATTATGTATGCTATTTAGTTTCTTATGCTTTGTATGCATTAAAGTAATCTGTTATATCCATAAGTGGGCAAAAGTAAAATTTTGTGAAATACTGATTCACCCCTCCCTCTCAGTATTTCCTATTTCTAACATTACCTTGGGGAGGTCTCCATGAAGGGATTTTGTAATTAGGCCACCGAGGTTGAGGGAGATTCCAAGGCTAAGATTGATAATTTTATGTAGGCTAACATTGAGTATTATATGCATTGGAATAAGGACCACTAAAAGTTAAAGGGTCTTGAGGCATACCTTTTCTTGGAGCCCATGAACTCCTTTTTGAAATGTAGAAAACTTGATCATCATCTCCTTCTAATAGATTGAAGTCAGTAGGCAGATGCTTAGTCTCTAAATTGGCCACCATCTTGCAATTTAAATATCTTTTCTTGTGTCTACAGTGAGGGAAGAATTTATCCAACATGAAATCAAATTCCTCATGTTTCTTCTTATCTTGCATGATATCTAGCTATGTTTCCATGTTATTGATAATATCCTACTTAAAGTCTGGCAAAAAATGAGTTATCTCTACTCATAAGACACTAGTACCATTGGAATTCCATATAGTAAATTTATATCCTTAGCCTTTCTTTCCCTCGACTCTTGAATAGTTATGGCATATCCTCTTAATGTCATCCCAATTTTCTTGAGTTATGTCTCTGCCTGCCATCAAATCTAGAGCTTCAATACATCCTTCACTTACTCCTCTAAAAAAGAGCAGCTTTTATGATTCCTCATTAATCTCATGTTGGGTGTTCTTTTGGAAGTTGAAGAGAAACCAAGCTATATAGTCTTAGAAACTCCCATCTTCCTTTCGAGACATCTTAAAGATGTCATCTCCTCTCATATCATTAATTTTACAATATTCCTTATAATTTTTTAACAACTTAGTCTTCATCCCATCCATGTTATAGATGACATCATTTCCTTGACTAATGAACCATCTTAAGGCCGAATCCTTAAAATTTGGAGGAAACAATCTAAGTCTATGAGCATTGGTATTTTAGTCATAACTTCTACAAAGGATATCAAACTCAAAAAGAAAGGTATCAGGGTCCTTTGTCACCAAGCCATAAAACTTAGGAAGAGCTGAAGAGGGAATATTATTTATGTTATGATTATCTTGTTAATCAATAATAGGGAATGTAAAGGTAGCTACCATTATTGGTGGACCTCTTGGTTGAAGTCTAGGTTAATAGACTACCAAAGCCAATTTTTTATTAGGATCCTAGTGCTGATTGAAAAGGATTTTAGGATGGTGAATGTGCAGATTGGTTGAGATGTCTACAAAAGGGTTGAGGTCTATAGGCTCTTCAAGATTATGGAATAGAGGATTTTCTTCTTTTGAGGAGGATGAGGATGAGGGAAAATTTTGAACAACATCAGAAAAAGGGTTATCCTGTTCTTCTTCCAAGTCCCTTTTCTCCATAATGATCTCTCCTAACTAATTATCAGGGTAATTGGGAAGATATTTACCTAAGGCATCTCTTCTTCTTCTTTTATGCATATAGTGGATTATAAGAATGCAACCTAACAAATTTTGTAAAATAGAAGATTTTGAATTAAATTTTTAAACTAACTCCTGTCAATGGCCAAGTTAGGTTCTTAGCTTGACACCATCCTTGGTAACAATGCCAAAAATGGTCTATTCCACAAAAGAAATGAATAACTTGGTCTATGACTCAAATTTCAGATTGGACATCCTCTCAAAGTAGTTATCTATTTGATTATGAAGACACATTTAAATTATTGATCCTAGGACATATACTTGAAATTGTGTAGCACGGTATACACACTAAGTACCCACTAAAGCTATTTTAACATAAAGCTACAGAAAGGAACACTTTAAAGGAAGAAAATTAAATAATTACTGAATGGAATGATTGAATTGAACACACACACACAAATTTTAAATAAAACAAATCTCTTTTTAATTAGATAATAACTACTTTTCCTATAGTGGCTATAGGAATAATCATAAGGAATGGGATTCCTAATGGCTACAGGAATAGTCCATCACCAAAGCTCAAACTAAAAACTACTAAAAATTTAAACTAAATCTAAGTGGGATTACTTAGTAAGTGGCCCCCCTCAACAAGCATCCATAATTCTATTACTCAAAATATATTCTCAATGCTTCATCACTTTATTCATTAAAGTAATTCTATTACATATAATTGGATTGAACTTCCAAAGAAACTATTATAACTTCTTACTTCATTTATCTATATATAGATACTATTGCACAAAGAACTAGCTCTTATTTATAATAGGGAAATAAACTACTAACTAACCATGCCCAACATGATAGGCAAGAATATATTACATCCAAGGAAGAAGGATTATCATGTTCATAAATTTAAGAACAAGTAAAACTTATCCAGAAATATAAGGAACATATTTAGCATCCTCTTCCCCTAGATTTTCTTGAAATAAAGATCCTGGACCAAACTCATTCATTGGTTTATGTTTGCAATTCCTCATGACCCATTTTATTCAATTGATTCCTTTATAGGACTAGGTCATAGAGTTATCTCCCCACTTTTGCTATAGGACCAAGTCTTTCCTTTGCAACCGCCACCTTAATCCTATATCATAAATATCAAATAAAAAAGAACAACATGAACATATTCATGATATACAACATGCATTTATTGATACAAGGGCATCTCAAGTCCTTAGAAATCCCATGTCACCAAAAAAAAGTTTGAGTTTATGTGTTTCTCAGTTCCTTCTTTGATCGAGTTGGCTCGATAGTTGCTCAGTTCCTTCTTTGACCGAGTTTTTCAATTAATTTATCGAGTTGTTTCCTAGCGCTCAGTAACCTTTCTTACCAAGTAGTTTATTTTGATTTCCTATTGAGTTTGACTTGTGCATTTAATTTTGGTCACAGAGTTAACATTGGTATTAGTCATTGGGAAGCGTTTAGACCTAGATCTAGTCATTCCTTCTACCAATGATGGATCTAAAGGTTGACTTGTTTTGGTAGCCTCTATTATAAATGTAGTTTTAATTCATAGTTTTAGTAGCAGTTCAGTAGGAGAGAGAATTTGGTAGGAATTAGAAGATAGTCTATGAAGATTTAATCCTCGCATGTTGGAGGACTGTTATAATTGAATCTAATCATAACTAGCCCTAATCGGGAAGGCCTTATAGCCTGACATGTATGAGGTTATTTAATGAATATATATAATCCATTCTACATTCTCCCTTGTATGTTGTGTATTTTCTTATGTGTGTGTCATCTCTGTAAGGAGGGTGTGATTTAGGTGTGTCTTTGGCCCTTCATCCTACCATGCCTTGCGTCATTTATTAATTACATATCCACTCATTCATTAAAGCATAGCCATAGAGAACTGTATTTATGATCACATATTTGCACATTGCATAGGTTTTAGTAAAAGTCTTTGAAATCATTCAAACCCAGATGTTTCAGCTTGTTTAAAAAATAACCTAACACTAGCAAATTTTATGGTCAAAATGAACATGAGAGAAAATATTAAGAAATAATAGGACAACAAGGACCTAGACACAACAATAAAAAATATGACAATCTTTGGGCTCATCACTATCCACTATAAGGCTCATCTATAGGGGTTAAAGATATCGTCACCTCAAGAACCCTTCAGGCTACTGGGAAAATATGAGTGGTGGTCACCATATTATATATGTAACCATCAAAATGCCTTTAATAGGTTTCTTAGTTTCATTTCGTGTTCACCAAAATGTGGGGAAGAAAATAATGCACCAATCTAGGGGCCGATTATAACCTCAAGGGATAGACGATTCCCTTCAAACCACCTCATGTTGCTAGCTAGGAGTTCTAGGGACATTAGAATTGAGATGTAGAAAACCTCTTGATTGTCTCAATGTGATTTAATTGTAAACTAGAATAATGGGATATCAATTGAGTATTCATGCCAAAGTGTTTAAGTGCACATAGATTGATTAACTGTGAATTACATTAAAAAAATAAAATGATTAAAATATTCTAGCTACACGAACTAAGATAGTTAACAATGAGAATCAAGACCCAAGCTCCATGAGATGACTGCCATGGATAGAAGAATGGCCCAAAGGATGACAATATGACTATTGGACACCAACACAATATAGTGGCATCTCACACAGATAGATTATGAATGAGCCAAAGTAAAGTGAAAAAAGATGAATGACAAACAACTAAACTATAAAGGTAGAAAAAGAGCAAATAATACAATAGAAACATATGCAATAAGCTAGATGAAATATGTGAAATACAAAGAAATAGGACAAAATAAATATATTATTACTATGAAGTTAAAGTGTTCTAATGAAATCTGGAAGATTAATTTATTAATACTTATTTACCTAATGGAATGACAAGAGGAAAGGACAAGAGGGATAAAACCTAGTTCAAAGTTTGATAATGTGATCCAACTGAAACTTTTGAACCCATGAAATGATAATGAAAACCTACACAATCAGAAAGAGAGAAAATGATTATGGCCATTTAAGAGGTTTTCTTTAGTAAAACCACCACTTTTGTGTTTCCACCTCCTTGGACAACTATTATACATGATGAGATAACTGAGGATAGATCATTAGAATGGAGATATAATAACAATAAAACTATATAGAGATGTTAAGATAGAGATAAAATTCTCAAAGACACAAAGGATAAGGAAAGAAATCCCAAATGGAGATGAAGATATTAGATGTGTGATGTGAAGCGGAGTGTGTAAGCTTGGAGATGTTCAACAATGGTGAAACTAGCAATAAAGATGGGCATACAAATACAAAATATTGGTATGAATCTTATGAAGAATACCCAAGAGGCTATAAAAAACTCAAATTGATAGCCCATAAGATTGAATGAATGACCAATAAGACCAAATACATGCAAGAGAGGGGGTTTTGAACAACTCGAATGGAATCCCATGTAGGAAGCTACCATTTTGGGTGTTACATTTGAAGGGTGGTAGGTTTGTAATGCTCAAATAGTCCTTTGGACATCTATAGATTCATAGACAATAGAACACCATGAATACATCTCTACAATGTGCACTTGTTTGAGGACCAACAAGGATTAGTTACATGAAATCTAAGATGGATGATGAGTTGGAGAGTGGAAAAGATAGTGTGATAATGGGTTTTAGTGTATTATGATAAAGCAAAAAAAGATACATATATAGCCTTCTATATGAGGCTGTAAAATTTATGCCATTACACTTATGAAAAAATTTAGCTAGCTGTGATGTCTCTCTTTATTCAATATCTTAGTTGGATTATTTTCATGTCAACATGCCTTCAACATCAACCTATGAATATTCTACCCTCTATTTACTTTTTGGAGTGGAAGATGGGAAAAGTTTGCAATTCCTCTTCCCTACCTCAACTCATCAAATTAATCTAAATAAAGTGGATATTGGTTGATCTATAAATGATAATTGAACTTTCATGGTGTATCTTGTTCAATACATATTGAATAACTACAACATTCTAAAAGTCTAACTAAATATTAAGGAACAATAGTAAGCCACACACAAATGTAAGACATAAGGATTCTCTATGGATACACCAAAATATTTGAGAAAAATCCTTGACAATAGTGAGATCTAATGGTCTCCCTATATAATCTCTCCAATCTAAATACTATCTTAGGAATCCTGGACATAGAACAAGAAAGATCATTATGTTTTTTCCCTTCAGATCAATCTCTAACTCTCAAACTTGGCACCCCAGTGTAATGTCACAAATTTGCACACCATTTTAATTTTCCATTTAGCATTACCTTATCTTAAGAACATAAATTCCATGTCATCCTTTTTGGTCACCCATTTTTTCTTGTCACCACCCACTTCAAATCCTTGCCACGAGGCCTAGAAAATATATGATAAATGGGCACTATAGGGACCTCCACACAACATGCACTTGTCCATGAATCTGTAGAAGTGGAGTTTGTCATTGGAACATTACAAAATGCCACCCTACAATTGTAATTCTTGTTTCCACTACCCATTGACGTGATATTTGATCTTGCATGCATATATCTCCATTTTTTAGCTTCATTAGGTCTTCTTGGTCATTCTCTCTTGCATGCACCTTTATTCTACACAACTAGCTCATCCCACATTGTTCTTCCAACATCATCCTCATTGTCATCTCATTAAGCTTCACTTTGTAGTGGTGAAGGGGAGCTCTATACACTCTCATTTTGTGTTCTTGATAGCATATCTTAAACTTTATCATACTCTAGCTATTTATCTTTGCATATGTATTTTTTCAATTTAGTTATCTATCATTGTATACTATTGTGTATTTTTGGCTACTATGGAGGTGGAAACACCAAAGAAGGGATTTTATCAAGGTAGGTCTCAAAAAATCCACCCAACACATTTATTTGTTTTCATGTGTACAAGTTTGCAAGCAATAGCATGTGGAGTGTTATCTTTCTCAATCGTCAAAGCCAACATAGAATATATCCTTTCTCTTTCATCTCATAGTTTATTTGTACTTGTTCTTGTACTCTATTATTGCATTTGATTTCCTATTATTAGTGTAATTTTTATTATTTTAGTTTCTCCATTGTTTTTCTTATTTTTTGAGCTTTCCCTCACACTCTATCCATGTCAGATGTTCACATGCCATACTATTGGTCGATACTTGCATTGGTATCCTAGAACCATGCATGTATCTAAGGAAGTGAGCTTGTAAAGCTCAGTGATCATTATATGTGGTTACTCTTTTCAATTTCTATAACCAAAATATTTTAATCACTCAGCATCCTTAAGTTATTTACATTTATCTATTGGCTGTAATACCCCAAAAATGGGCTATAAGTTCATTAACCTCCTACATCTACAAATCGAACAAAATCGATATCAAAGTCCTAACCTAAGGCACATCTAAACATCATCGAATCATAATTGATTATCTTAAATTCTACATCGGGGAATATTCCTAATTATCATAATTATCTTTAATTTTATAATTATTTGGCAATAAATCACATTTATCCTAAAGTTTGATTAATTGAATATTTTCATACTTAATTAATTAGATTTAATATTTGCCACTTAATTGTATAATTAAATTTAATTCTATCTATTATTAATTATATTATTTAAATTTTGACAATAAATCTAATATCATATGAATAATTGATTAAATTCTTATTTAATTAATTAAAGCATGTTGTCATTATTTAATAATATAATTTTTAATAAAAGTTTGATAAAATAGTTAATTAACCCATAAATAAATTATTTTATTTCAAAAATCAGTTAAGTTGGAAATAAATCACTTTATTATTAAATTAATTCATAAATAAAACATGCACAATCATAAAAGCAGACAACTGTCAATTATCAATTAAAGCTAAACTCTATTTTGAGTTAAAGCTTAGCTTTTGCATGTTTTTGTGACTTAATTATCTGTTATTATCAGATA
Organism: Chamaecyparis obtusa; assembly: GCA_027943335.1. Taxonomy (NCBI): domain Eukaryota; kingdom Viridiplantae; phylum Streptophyta; class Pinopsida; order Cupressales; family Cupressaceae; genus Chamaecyparis; species Chamaecyparis obtusa. Next base: position 8,132,917 of record BSBK01002231.1, read on the forward strand.
ACTCAAAAATCAACCTAAGTTATTTGAGTGATTTATGGCTTTTTTTCCCATGCACCTCCAACGCCCTAGATTTCTATAAAAACAAGGCTCAGCTCTTCATAATTCATCTCTCAAAAATCTCTCAATCATCTCTCAAAATTTGCAAACTTACTCTACAGGAATCATAGCATATCAGATTTGGAGAATTTGCACAATTGGAGCTTGAAAGAATCAACTTGCGAATTCAAAGCTTTGTGAGATCAATTTCAATTGCATAGTTTTCATATCATAGCATAGAATTTCATAGCTTTGCATATCATTGTTAGATAGATCAATTCATAGCATATCAATTTCATCTAGCATAGATTCATATCAGTTTTTATCATTCTTATTGCATAGAAAATATCAAAAATATAGATTAATTGCATTCAATTTCATATCCATCTTTTGCATTCAAATCCTTCATTTAGGTGTCATCTAGGTCACTGATCTTGATTACAATCTAAGAACATTAATCTCGCACCTATTAGAAGGCAGTAAATCACTTGGTTAGATAGTTTTCAATTTTGCATGATTTTGATTATCATAACCTCTAATGTTTTACTGAGTGTTGTGTCTACAGATCAGGTACAATTTTCACACACACATTGGTAAGTTGACTATACTATTGTATATGACTTAATATAGTGTTTTCATTATGGCAACAAAGTCATATAGTGTTTTGGAGTCAGCTCACATCATGAGAAGATTAGAAATTGGCTAAGTACATAAGACTGGATAGTTAGCAAAGCACCAGTAGTTCAGAGTATCAACGCATGTGTGTATGACTGAGTTATGGTATGCACCCTTGAATTTAATCTTGTATGTATGTATTCATTCCAATTCTAAGAGCACATGATCAGATGAGACTATATGACAAAGATATAGACAGTTGAAGAGGTACAACCAGTGAATACTAGAACTGAACAATATATGCAGTCGACTATTGGTAATTTGATTAGCGACTATAATATTGTTTTTTAAAGGCTATGCACCTATTGTAAATAGGTTCTAGACATGTAATTAACTTTTTTTCTAAACACACTTGAGCCAATTCACTTGGAAGTGTTGTATGTAATTAGTTATAGGCCGACCTAGTTAATTGTTTTGGTAGCACATATAAATATGAGATGTGCCCTTTGTAAATAGTATGGATGTTGTTATAGAGTTTAGATAAGAAAAGAAGAACTATGTGAAGAGTTGTTAAGATGTATTAGAGCTTTGCAAGAGGTCAAAGCATCGGCACATCAAAGGAACTGATCTAACAAGCAGTGTCACAACACCAGTTCATCTAGTAGATATAGTGTGTATCTGAGATCAGAAGGTTGTAGCCTTCACCACTTGCACAGTGAGCTCTAGGATAGTGTATCCCCACTCCTAACAAGGTTATTGTAAAAGACTCCTAATAGGGTCCAACCCTTGACAAATTCACTCTACTAAATACATTGTAAAGACAACTCCTAGCAGGGTTAAGGATCTTCTAACAAGGATCATAAGACACTAGTACAAATTATTAGTGGGTATAAATTCCCACTGGGGTTTTTACCTATTTGGGTTTCCCCATAACCATATTGGTGTTATGTGTTGTGTTCATCTATGTTGTTTATGTTAATGTTCATTTTAGTACTTAAGCATTCAAGTTAAGTTTAAAGAGTAAAGTAAAAAGATTAAATATAGTAAACATTGATTCACCCACCCTCTCAATGTTCCCATTCCTAACAATTGGTATCAAAGCTCTAGTCCTCAACAAAGAATTTTAACCACTTGAGGAGATCATGGAAAAGATAGAAATGAAACATCTAAAAAAGAAATCTTGAAGCTGCTCTTGAAGACCTAGACAGATCTAAAAAAGAAATTGAAGAACTAAAAGAAAAAGTCAATAATGATCAAGCAGTCATCAAAAGAATAAGAAAAGATTTAAAAGAATGTTCTACTAGTGATTTAGGGATAAAGGACAAAAATAAAAATGAAGAGAAAACATCTCTGAAAGATTAGATTGAAGAATTGGATGACAAGCTAACTAACAATCAGGAAGTCTATGATGAACAGATCAAAGAGAACCTTCAACTAAATGAAGAATTGAGGCAAGTAAACAAGGAAATATTGGAGCTAAGAAACAATAAAGAAAGCTTGGAATCTAAATAGAAAGAGGCTAAGAATCACATTGATAAATTACACATAAGTAAGGATCTGATTGAATCTTAATTATATGATCAGAAGCTTAAAGGAGATACCAGTGGCATTAGATTCAATGAAGCACAAAATCAGATTGATGACATGTGAGCAAGGATGAAAGCACCAAAAGACACCATAGATGCTAAGGAGACTGGAAGTCAAACTAAAGATAATGTTGAACCATCCAAAGATGAGTGAAAGATAGTAGACTAAACTTGTTATGCATGTAACAAGCATGGACATATAGCAAGGAACTATAAAGAGGTAAGACCTTTCAATGGTTACTGTTATTCATGCAATAAATTTGGTCATAGAGCTATGAATTGTAAGACAAGTTAGAAGAACAAGACTCAGCATAATCAGAGAAATTAGAATCAGCCAAATGTAAGAAATTCTCATAATTTTACATGTCAGATATGTAAATATAATGGTCACTCAGCTAGACAATGTAAAATGGTAACCCATGTCAATGCACCAAGGAACATAAGGCCTCTAGTTATTTTTCACTCTTGTAACAAGGCTAGACACATCTCAAAGTTTTGTAGATCAAGAACACAAGGTCAGAAAAGCCCTAAAAAGCCAAAAAATTCAATATTGGATACTAAAGGAGAAGTCAAGTTTGTGAAAGCTTCAGAAGATGTGAGCATGATTTGGTCAAAGGAAAAGAAGGATAAGGTTGATGAGCATGTATTGGATACATCCATAGTGAACACACCCTCTACATCCGGATGAATGACCCTCAGGGTCATAGGGGGAGCTAATTTAGCTCTACACCCCTGCATGGCTAGTATACTCGCTCTCAGAGTATGCACCTTTTGATTTAACCTTTTGGAGACTAGCAGAACCTATATGTAAGAGTGCACTAGCTGATTGTTAGCAGAATGAAAGTTGGAGATTTTCAATGAAAGTCTAGTTTACACGACAAGCATTAATGGAAGAATTTTTACTTTAAAGTACACATAATCTTGTAGATAACTCATTGCATTTGAGTTTAGAGTGATTGAAGAGCATAGAAGCCATAGAAGTTGATTGTGAAGGATTGCAGATTGATTCACTAATGAAGTAGTGTGTTTGATCGGTTGTGAAAGCCCTAATCCATCATGTTGATTCAAAAGTTCTTGGAAACCATTAGGAAAGTGATATATAAGTAAGTGCTGGCTACTCCTATTGTATTTGATATTATAGAAAAGAAAAGATATGTATTTAAGAGGCACCATTCAAATCTACATTGAATGACCTAGAAGGGGCATTCTCCCACACTCCTATGGGTGTTATGCATGTCGAAGACATCTGTGCATACATATATTGTAAGAAGGAGCTAGTAGGACTTGACAGGATAAGAGCACACTTAGAAACCATGATGAAACCAGATAAAACCTTCCTGGATGAGTATGCACAGTGTTGGGAGTATTCTTAAATTTCTGAGGTTTTTGTCCAAATGTTGGTTTAGTCCTCTGGTCTGTGAAGTTGGCCTAGGTACAGGTGCCAAAATTTCTTCAAAATTGTCATAACCCTATTTCAAAAATCCTTACCCTAGGTCTTGTCCTTGAAGAATTTTGAATTCATGTCAAAAACCCCAAAATGTTTTCCATTTTCAAAATAAATCCTTAGTCAATTACTTCATTTCTTTTCAAGCGTTACCTTTTAAGTCACTTAGATCCATTAAAGAGCACATGCATTTATTTTTTACGTGGGGGTTGTATTTCTTCCTAAGTCTAGAAACCCGGTGATATAAATAACATTTCCTATGACCTAATTACCTTCTATTCTAATGTTTCAAGTTTCATCCAACCGTGAATCTTCAAAGAAGATCCAACGGTGGTTGCGTGCTCGCATGGAATATTTCCAAGCCATGAAAACATGTGAAATAACCATTCATTTTATAACAAAGCCTGATGCAGAAAAAAGGTGGGACCACTGACAAGTATCTCACAAGTGGTGGCCTTCTATTTTCCAAGAACAGTAGGGCCGGTAACAGAAGAATCTCTAAGGGTTTAAAGCAGCAAAGGGAAGATCAGACGGCTATCATATAATCCCATGGGATCTTTTAAGCCTATGTGATCATGTGACAGGCCATTGATCTTGTGTTGAATCAAGTGCGATTCTCCGGTGAAACCTTTGACAGATGTGCATAAATAATGTTTTCTCATTGGTTAGTGTCAGCAAACACCAGTGCTCAGAAAGAAAGAAAGTACCTGACATTCTGCCAGGTGTTGTAAGCATGGAATTTCTTTGTTGACAAAGGTGAGGTGGGACCGATGATGTAGAAGAAGACAGTGATAGTGAATACTAACGGTTTTTCACATGTTCGCATAAGCTTCTTTTAAGCTATGCGATCATGCAAATAGCATTTTGTGTTAATGAAGGAAGTTACAAGAGACTGCCAAAAACAAAAAGGTAACGTGATGGTTAGTCACATGTTTGCATGAGTGTTTTTCATACCATGCGATCATCCAATAGACCTTTAGATCATCTGCTAATGAGGATCGATGATTCTCTTTCAAAGTGAAGATAAAATGGTGCAAAGTTGAAGCTTCCTGTTGAAGAAGTGACAGTTCGCTCTTCTGGAGGAGTAATTGTTTCAATCGTGCTAAATTAATTGTTGACATGATTACTCTAGTGGCTCATATATCAGAATTTCATGCACCTTCAGAAGCACAAAGAGATCAAAAATTTGTAGAGACTCAGGCATGAAGAATTATGAGGTTTGGCTGCTATTCCCGGGTGGTTTCTGAGAAAAAAGGTTGGTGAAATTCTTGTGCGATTTGCTTCCTTACTAAAAGAGTCATAGTTCTATATTTTGTCTATCTTGCAAAGGTTTCTTTTAAAGATAAACCTTAAAATGGCACCAAGGAAAGAATTGTCGGGTAAAATAAAGTATAGTGAAAGAGGATTGCATGAAGATTTATTGCAGTTACTTCCCAGCTCTTCCACTACCTCGGTGAAAAACAAGAGTTTGATTCCCAAAGATCCTAGGGTAAAAATAGCAGAAGGTTTATATGACACGGCAAGTTTTATTAGAGAGGCCAAAATTGGTACTATCAATGCAAGAGGTGACTCTGATACCACAGGACTGGAATTATTCAAAGTAGGTTTTAGTCAGAGAAATGCCCCTCACCCTACGAGCAATATATGGCAATCTGACCTAGGAAAACTTGTCGTGCCTGGTGTCTTTTCAGATGTAGATTTGATGACCCAGGTTACAAAGAATTATGATCCAATCACTAAAGAAATTAGGGATGTAAAGGGAGTGTTATTGTTTAAATTTTTTGCTGAAGAAATCAGGAAGGTGTTCGGGTTAAGTGAACCCTTATAAAGTTTGGAGAGCATTAACTTTGAAGAACTAAGGCAAGTGTATAATGCACAAAGGAACTATTTTAGAGGCAATGTGTTGAAGGATTTCTGCACCAAAATTGGAAAAATGGTTGTTGTGGGGCAGAACACTCTGGAGCCTTTTAAAATAGAATATTTTGATCTCAAAGCTAGGGGTGCATATTGGTCATTATGTCAGGTTTTTGGAGAGGATGTTAGTGAAAGGATGCCAATACACTTGATGTGCATGATGATCCAAATTTTACATGCACACGTGTCTATCACTTTTGATTTTGCTCCTTTTATTGCTGAATTAATCCATAATGGGTTGGTAAAGATTCAAAAGAATGAAGGTGACAGGCCCTTTTGCTGGTACTCTTTCATAGAGTACATGTTTTTGTTCAAAGGAGCAAGCTATTTTGAACAAGAAATGGAATTGGTGAGAAAGAAGGATGGTGAAGACATGCCAGTCCAATTATGGAGCCTCACAATGACCTGGGATAAGAAGGATCATAGTTTCATCAATTTTGATAAACATTTTGAAGCTAGACTCAGGAAGCTATTTGTCTTAGACAACCCAAGAATCTTGACAATGTTGGCACAGCTTGTTAGGCCAAACCAGTTTGCTAAGAACCTGAACATCGTACACAATTGGGGAGATGTTATTTTTTATAATGTATCAACTATTATAAGGTTGTATGGTTTCAGGGGAACCCCTTTTATATTTCCCTATCAGGTACCCCTTAGGATTGGAATTGTAGAATTCTTGAGGCAATTAGGAGATATTGAAGAGTGTGCCCTCACTGGAAAAGGCAAGGGGACTTTATTCCTGAATGTTACCATTGCCCATCCATTCATAATTACCAAGGGTGGATGGGTTTACATGGATAAAATTTTGGCTCAATACCATATGGCTATTGCATTTGCTAGAACAGCAGATCCAGAAGGTTTCTATAATGAAATGTTTAAAAAGAGAGCCAAGTGTGCCATGATCAACCATATTTTTAATTTCCCTGAAGATATTATCAAGAATGTAGCAAAGATACAGGAACAAGAGGTTATGAAAGAAAAATGGTTGGTATACAGGAAGACACTAGATATTATCCGATAATTTGATTCAGGATGGGATCCCCTGAAAAGCATAACTGCAATGGGGAAGAAAATAGACACTCTTATGAATTATTTTCAGGATATTTTTCAGACCTTAAATGAGAAGAAGGAAAAGGTTATGAAGGATGATCCAGAAAAGGCTAGAAAATTGTTGAGCAAGCCTGTGTTTGCAAAAGGGTTACCCCCGGGGAGGTACATGGTGTAAAAGAAGACTAGTTACAATGTGGTGATACTAGAATAGAGCTAGCAAAAGCAAATGGATAAAAGGGATATCCCATCAACCTCACAAGAGGTTGGAAAACAAAAGGAGATTGTGGAGATCCCTGATTCTCCTCATCCTCAAACTTCTGAGGATATAATTGATTCTCCACCCCCATCAAAAAGGCAAAGATTGGAAGAGAGACCTACTCATGTGGAAAAGGAGTACTCCCCATCACAATCTCCTATAAGAATTTTTTATGACCAGAATAAGTAAATCAAGTAGATTCTCTAGGTCAAATCTTTATGACTTATGAAGAAATAAATGAGGTAGTACCAGAGCTACCAGAAGAACATAAGTTGGATTTAACAGCAGGGGAGTTAGCAGGTACTGAACTAGACCCTATAATCAAGTAAGCTTGTGAAGAATTTTTGGTTGATGACACTTTTGTTAAAACTAGGACCTTTATGCAATTTCTTTGGAAATTAAACATCAAACAATTCCAAGAAATCTGTGAGAAGAGACATGAAGAGAATCCAGAGAAGGATTTACAAGTCACAGAGGAAGAAGTGAAAACAAAGATGACTGCAAAGTTTAAACAAATCACTCCAGAATAGGGAAGAGATATGGTAAAGATGTCAGGAGTACTGATCCTCCCAGAATGGGATATAGCTGATGCAGTAGTGTTTGATGTAGTCAGAAAATAGACCACTCCTCTCCATAGAACTCTAGAGGAAGCAGAACAAGCTATTAAGGGAGTCACTTTTAGTGATAATCATCAAGCATTGGTAATGTGGTCTTTAAGGAAGAATGAAAGTGATAAAGGAAAGAAAATTGTCAAAGATGACCTCTCAGGAAGTTTAATTGTAAGAAGAGTTATTGATACTTCCTTTGTGGAAGCATCAGGTATGGTAATGGCCACGGCACAATTAACAGCAAAGGTGGCAGAAAAGGAAGCTAAAGAGAAGGAAGAGCTCACTGCAAAACTAGAAACAGTTTTGAAGGTTTATGGTGAGATGAAATAGGGGATTCTTGAGAGAGATATTCTGATTGCATATTTAAAAAATAAATTGGGAGAATAGGGCCCAATAAAATTATCAAAGAAAATTCAGATAGCTTCCTCCTCTGCAGGGCCTTCCTCATCAAGCCCTATTATTGAACTTCCCCCTTCCCCTTTTCCTCCTTCCATAGATGAAGAGGATATTGATCAAAATGTAAAGGATAGGTTAGCTGAGAAGATAAAAGATATTGTGTCACATTTTGTTGCAAAGGTGAGGCCTAAAGAAATATACAAATCTGCAAAACAATTGGCAGATGTCTTAACAATTTTTCAGAAAGAGGTGGCTACTGTGGACAAAATTTTGGAAAGATGGTCTGCAAGAAAAGATAATCTGAGGTCATGGTTTGATCAAAATAAGGATAAATGTGTTGTAAATATTAAGCTAGCAAGTACTTAAAGGGTTATCAAGGATCTTTTTGACTTTGAGGTAAATAGGGAGAGTATAAGAAGAAGGTCAGAAATCTTAAGGACAAGATATTTCTAGGATGATTTCCAAATTTTCCATGGTCTTATTAAGGAAGATGGGGTAATCAAGGATAAAGGTCAATGGATGGAGCAAATAGATAGACAAGTACTGACTAAAGTAAATGTCATTCTATGTACAAATGATAATACCCCATTCCTACACTTTATTGAACTCCTTCAGGATGCTAGGATATATGTTGCTAATGTGAGAATAGAGGTTCATCAGTTGGTTGCTGAGTGGGAAAAGTTGTCCCCAAAGAAAGATGAGGTCCTTCCCTTTCATTGGCCAAGTGAAGAAATCTACATGACTTGGGAATCCACATATCTATCAGAATATTCAGAAGAAAGGGCAATCAGGTGAAGAAGCGGCAGGTGTTAGTACTCCAAACCTTTGAAGGTCAAGGTAAAAAGGGACAAAGATGTCAAACAAGTTATCGTAGACACAAATGTGACACCTGGCCAAATTTGAATTACGCATGGAACCTGATACAGAATTGGAGGAAGAGCAGTTTCAAACAAAGGATGATGTAAATTAGCCGGATGGTGGTCATCATTCATGCAACAAATTTAGCAACTGCTCTAAAATATCTTTAGACAAAGATGCCACCTATGGGATTGTTGGAAATAGATATTTGTAATCTATTGTTGCAAACAACTTTCTCTGTTTGTAATCTTGTTTTTAGTGCAAGCTCTTTTAACAGCCATTTGAAGCTTGTTGCATCCTTTCAAGGATTCCAAGATGGATAATTGGTATAATTAGTAGGTCTTTGTTCATTTCATAAGCAGGTTGAAAAATATACTGTAGAGGCTTGGCTCCATTGTTGAAATCTTAGAATATTTTATCAGATTTTGAAATGTATTGATACAGTGAAATTTTTTTGGAATACAATAGAATTCCCTTGCATGATTTCAATTGTCTTCTTGTTTGAATTATTTGGCTTTTGTATATTGAATCTATAAGGTAGTTTTGATATACCATTTATAAGGTATCTGTGATTTTAAACTCTAGCTCCTTTTAAGGAAAGGGTAATGTCTTTAGGTTAATTTCTGAGAGCTTAGGAATTTGGCAAGAATTTGATGATCAAATGTGTTTAAGAGAGGATGGATTGTAAGGTATTTCATTTGGGATTTGTTTATGTTTCATTTAGAAGATTTCTGTAAGTATATGTTTCACTGTTTGACTCTATACCCGAAGATAAGGCACTGGTCTATCCTCGATTTGCAGAGATCTCACCCTCAACAAAACTTAAACAATAATTTACTTTTGTGTATGTTTGAAAGACTGAGAAGATAAAGTTTGTATCAAGGATATAAACTAGTGTTGTGATCCTTTCAAGAAATAGATCTGACATGGGTTAACCTACCCGAGTTCAAAGCTCGAAAAGAAGAAAGAGTTTATCCTTGTCACACTTGCCATTTTTCTGCAATGAGTTTTTACTTCCATTAATATCATTGTGAAGCAGTGAGTCTGAAGATAGGTACACCTACCTGGGTCTATGGAGCCGAAAGTAGAAGAAGCACTTGATCCTTATCAATTAGCCTTTTCCCTGTAAGAATCTAGAGTTGACAACCCGATAGTCAAGTCTGAAAACTATATTGGCGATTCTAGATGAAAAAGAGCTAACAAATTGGTGACTCTGCTGGGGATAACCTTCTAAATAGTGTGCAATAGGTTAGTGCAAATCCTATCTATTATGCATTTGTAGACCAGTATAGAATAATTTCATTCCTATGTAAAAGTGGGTGGTGACTCTAAACTCTATGCTACCAGTTGCTAATTATTGTAAACTTTGCTAATATTGTCATGCTATACCATGAGTCAACCAAGGTACACTAGGTCTTATTACAAGGATCACCCCAAAGATAATATGGGTGATGAGCTCCATACACCAAGTAGGAAACAATGGTCTAGAAGAGGTCAGTATACTGCTAGTTCCCAAGGCCCTTCTCAAGAAAGATCTCGTGTCCCACTCCCTCATGAGTCTTCATCCTCTTCTGACGATCCCGAACATATCAAGAGGGTTACACCAAGTGTGCACATGTAGAAAGAAGTAATCATAGAGGTCACAGAAGTAGGTTATTTCCCTGCAAGAGAAACTCTGGAACAACCAGAAGAAACCTCTGCTACTGAGACCACCTCCTATGATTCTGAGAAGTTGAGAGAAGAGGTGATTGCTTTAAGAAAAAAGGAGAGTGAAAAACTGGCTGAGATTGCCAATAGGTTGAAAGCAAGGGAACAGAAAATCTGTGATTTACTCATAGAGAGGCAGGAGCTTCTCAAAAGAACCAAGAAAAATGAGACCCAAGTTAGTGATTTAAACCAAGATGTTCAAGGTTTAAATAAGGACTTATTTGGTGACATGGAAGATTTGAGAAAGCAGGCCCAGGATAATAAACCTAAGCAAGGTGAATTTGAGGGAATAGGCCATGTCTTAAGGCAATTGAATCCCTTTGAAATCTAGAGGAATAAGGAGATTATAACTGCTCCCAAAGAAATCCCTAATAAGGGAAAATAGAAATTGGTGGGTATAAATATTAATGAGCTCAATAAAATTGTGGTTCCTCCTAATGTACATTCTCAAACAAGTATAGACTTGGAGAAGGATAGAAAAGCAAAGGAAGAATTGGCTATTCAACTGGAGAAACTTGAGTTGGAGGCTGTTGCTGATGAAATGAAGAGGAATATTGTCTTCCTACATGCAAACATGAACACATCCACTAGTACCTCTATCCCTATCACCATAGGAACAACTCCTTTCAGTCAGCCCAATACTTCACTTCCAAATGCTCAAGCCTTTCACCCTGGACAAACTTTACCTAGACCAGTTCCCAACCAAGTTCCCATTATAGCTAGTGGTACAGTGGGAACTATACCTTGTCAAAATGTTGCAACTACCCCTCTAAATCAACCAAATATCCAAAGAAGACTAGTTCATTTGGATAGATATAGGCCTCTATTTTTTGATGGTATTCCTGTCCAACGTAATGCTGTCCCCAATGAAATTAGAAAGAAGATCCCATTATTTACTGAGAATAATGTTATTACCTGTGAAGAGCATCTGAAGTTTTTTACAGATAAGGTCAATGATTATGAAATTGAACATGAAGATGTCATAATGAAGCTCTTTGTTCAATCATTGATTGAGGATGCAAGGGATTGGTATAGGGGGTTACCTGAGAATAGTATTGCATCTTGGGAAGAATTTGTCAGATGTTTTAAAGAGAAATATGTAGAACATATGAACTCTAGCTACATGCTCAATGAGTTCAATAATATCAAGAAACATTACAATGAGAGCATGTCAGAGTTTAATAGCCGATTCCAAAAGACTATGTATAAACTGTTCCAAGTATTGAGGCTAGATGATGCAATCTGCATGACAACTTATTTTTATTCTATGGATGGTAAGATGTCTTACCTTTTGAGAGAAAAGAATCCCCATACCCTTAGATATGCTTTTAAGTTGGCTATAAATATTGAGAGTAACTGAAAGGCATCTGGCCAAATGTACAAAAGGGATGAAAGTAGATTGTGGAAAGAAACTAGGCCACAACCTGCAAGGCCATTCAAAGAGGAGGATAGAATGCACAAAGGGCCTAGTAACACTAAAGATTTCCCAGCAAGGTTTGATAAAGGTGGTAGAAACTTTCAAGATGTGAGACCTCCTTATCAAAGGTAGGACAAAGCCCCTAATCTGAGAGATATGCCTTACAAAACAAACTGGAAAGATGGGAGGCATGTTCCTGATAATAATAAACCCCAAAAGGGAAGAGATACACCAGATCCCTTAAAGAAAAGTATAGAACATAATGTGGAAAGTACCCCTTTGTGTGTGGCCTGTAGTATGCCCCACTCACTATTCCAGTGTGCTGTTGCTCAGGCTCTGGGAGAAGAGGCTAGTGATTTATATGTAGGAGATTATGAAGGATCTGAAAAGCTTGCTATTAACATGTTTACTACTGAATTAATGGAGGATCTTGAGTCCTTAGATGATGAATTTATTTTCCTTGATGTTGATCATAAAAGGAAGATTTTCTCTAATTATGAACAAAAAATATTTACTCAGTCTGATCAGGAAGAGTTTGATAATGATGACTATAAGACTCACATGGTAGAATCCGGGTCAGATGAAAGACAATGGAGAAAGCCCAGTGAAGAAGAAATTAAGAGTTTAACTGTGGCTGCTATTACACAAGCAAAATCCTCATAAAATTTGAGGAATAGAAAGGTAGGTAATGATCAGGGAGTCCCTAGATCAGTGTTTGTCAAAAGTAATCCTCAGAATAAGGACTCCCCAAAGCCTAGTATTGTAAATAGTAAAGATGAAGGGTCTGAAGCTGAAAAGAAAGGGAAACAAGAAGTTACTACCGACAAGGTGAAAAAAAAATTTGGTAGGTCAAAGGATCACCCTAATTTTTGTACTGATTCCCCTACTTTTGATATGAGACATGCTTTGTCCCAAATGAAGGTTTCCATTCCTCTGCTTGAAATGTTGAAAATAGAAGAGCACAAAGCAGCAACCCTAGCTCTCATAAGTGAGTAGAGAACTACTCCTATTTTACAAGATGAAGGGAAATCCTTGGACAAGCCAATTGCAATTAATGACATCTCTGATGTATGTGTTGGGACAATTGTGACACAGGAACCCTCTTCTATCAATCCTTTCTATGTTACTTTGCTTGTAAATAATTTTTTGCTGAAAAATTGTATGATTGACTCTGGTGCTGCTACAACTGTAATGCCTTACCAAGTGATGAAGGAGTTAGGGTTGCAAGTTGATACATCTAGTGGAAGGTGTTATGCCATGGACAATAGGGAAGTACCTATTGTAGGGATCCTGATTGGAATTGAAGTGAAAATTGTTGCATTCCCAGAAGCCACATATAAAATGGATGTGGTTGTTGTTGATACAAAACCTCACTATGGCATGTTATTATCAAGACAATGGGCTGCAGCAGTGGGTGGAAATTTGCAACTAGATTTATCATATGCCACCATCCCAATAAATATAATTGAGGTAAAGTTGTATAGGGAGCCCCGTTCTTCAGTCATGATTGAAGTGGTTGCTCCAGAGGATCTAAATTGTTTTGTAGATATTGACATGAGCAATTTTGTGATTGAAGAAATAGTACCTCAGTTAAAAAACACAGACCCAATTGTGGATGAGTTGATTTTGCAGCAAGATGGGCTTTGGAAAATGTTCTTTGATGGTGGATGCTCCAAGGAAGGATCAGGAGCTGGTGTGGTGTTCATTTCCCCATCAGGTATTACATTTAAATACTCTTTCTTATTAACTTTTGAGTGTACAAATAACACTGCTGAGTATGAGGCTCTGATACTAGGGTTAGATGTGGCCATAAAACATGGTATTAAATCTTTAAAAGTTCATGGTAATTCCCATTTGATTATAGCCCAAGTGAGATCTCAATATGCTTCTAAAGATGAAAAGTTGAAACTATATAAACATGCTGTTTGGGATAGGCTAGAGTTTTTTGATGCTTTCAATTTGCTTTGGGTAGAAAGATCCAATAATATCATGGTAGATTTTCTTGCAAATGTTTCCCTTAACAGTGAAGATATAACCCTCACTGGTGTGTCTATGTTAGAAGTCAAATCTAGGCCTGCAGTGCTTGACAATGTATATAATTGGCAAGTTTTTGAGGATGACTTAGATATCCTTAGGTTCCTTCAAGGCCTTGATCAATATGATGGTTAGCAAATAGATCTCAATGAGATACAACAGTGTGTTGAGGGAAAAGAATGCATCATGGGGAATGAGATAGTGCAGTTGCCATCCAACCACATACCTAAAAGGTTAGTAGAATTGGAAGGAATGTTCAAAATAAATGATGGTTTTTTGTCTTAGAAGTTTAACACTAAAATGGAGGACTTAGAGGAAATAAACTTGGGTTCATAAAACTCCCCACAAATGGTATACATTGGCAAGAAACTGAGCAAAGAGATCAGAGGAAATTTGATAAGACTTCTGAAAAAGTACAAGCATGTATTTGCTTGGTCCTATGATGACCTCAAAGCTTATAGGGCTGACCTGTTTTAGCATGAAATTTCTCTAAAAGGGGAAACCAGGCCTTTTAGACAAAAGCAGAGACCCATTAATCCTTTATTGGCTACCAAGATGCAAGTTGAGTTGACAAAATTGAGAGATGCTGGTATTATTGAACCAATTAGGCACTCAACTTGGGTCTCAAATCTTGTGCCAGTAAGGAAAAAGAATAGTGATATTAGGCTCTATGTTGATTTTAGGAACCTGAATGTAGGTTCACTTAAGGATAATTATGGATTGCCCAATATGGAGGCTATGCTTCATAGGGTGACTGGATGTGAACTCTTGTCAATGATGGATGGTTTCTCCAGGTATAATCAAGTGTTGGTCAAAGAATCAGAATAATTTAAGACAGCCTTTACAACCCCATGGGGAACATATGTATATGTTTGCATGCCTTTTAGTCTAAAAAATGCTGGAGAAACATTTCAGAGAGCCATGGATGTTGCATTTGAGGAATTGATAAATGTTTTAATGGTTGTTTATCAAGATGATCTCACTGCTTATTCCAAGAAAGCTGAGGATCATTGTTCCCATTTGGAGAAGGTCATTCTTAAGGCCTTAGAATTTGGTGTGTCCTTGAATCCCAAAAAGTGTCAATTT
The DNA here is from genome assembly GCA_027943335.1 of Chamaecyparis obtusa. Lineage (NCBI taxonomy): Eukaryota > Viridiplantae > Streptophyta > Pinopsida > Cupressales > Cupressaceae > Chamaecyparis > Chamaecyparis obtusa. The sequence continues at coordinate 8,147,924 of BSBK01002231.1, forward strand.
TCTGTGACAGAGGGGAAGTTACTTGGACACATAGTGTGAAAAGAAGGAGTCAGGATTGATCCTGAAAGAGTAGAAGTGATTCAGAAGGTCCCTCCACTAAAGAACATAAAAGGTGTGTAGTCATTTTTGGGACAGATTAATTTTGTAAGAAGATTTATTGCTAACTTTGCAGAATTGGTCAAGCCCATAGTGAAGTTCCTAAAGAAGGATGTGAAGTTTGATTGGAACCTTGAAGCTCAGCAAGCTTTTTCAAAAATCAAACAAGCAATTTAGGAGGCCCCGGTTTTGGTATCCCCTGATTACTTGAAACCATTTTCTCTATTTTCTTTTGCATCTTTTCATACTATTGCAGCTATCCTTTTGTAAAAGGATCAAGAAGGGTATGAGCATCCTATAGCCTTTTTCAACAAGTCATTACAATCTACTGAATTAAATTATGAACTAATGGAAAAGCAAGCCTATGCACTTGTGAAGGCAGTCAAAGCTTTCAGAACATATCTGGTCTGTGCAAAGGTTAGTGCTTATGTGCCTCATGCTATAGTAAAGGATATCTTAACACAGAGTGAAGTCACAGGAAAGAGGTGCAAATGGATAAATAGGATTCAAGAGTTTGACCTAGAAATTCATATTACAAAATTGGTGAGAGGATTGGGACTTGCTAAGTTAATGACTGAGGAAAACATGGACCTTGTTTAGGTAAATAATGTTGCTGCTAACATTGATATGATTACTAGTATTGAAATGCAACCCTGGTACAAGGATGTTATTTATTTTATTAAAAATGCTAAATGTCCACCTGATTTAAATGATAATCAAAGGAGTCTGAGATTGCAAGCCCAGAGATATGTGTTGATCCAGGGTGATTTGTACTGGAAGGATAATGATGGTATTTTACTCTTTTGTCTAGATAAGCATCAATTAGAGAAAATGTTAAAGGAAATGCACTCTGGAATGTGTGGAGGACATCATTCTACTCGACTAACAGCTCATAAAATCTTAAGAGTAGGATATTATTGGCTTGTGTTGTTCAAAGACACTCATTCTTATGTGAGGAAATGTGAACCTTGTCAAAGGTTCTCTAAAAAATTGAAGTTTTTAGGTGCATTATTATTGAACCCTGTTGTTGCAGAAGCTCCTTTTGCAATGTGGGGTATGGATTTTATTGGAGAATTCTCTGAGAAGTCTAGTGGGGGACATAGTCACATTTTGGTGGCTACTGATTATTTCACCAAATTGATTGAAGCCATCCTAACCAAAAGGGAAACCAGTGCTATTGTGATTGAGTTTCTGATGAACAACATAATTACTAGATTTGGTGTCCCTGTTAAATTGGTTGTTGACAATGCTATGAGCTTCAGGTCATAGGAGATCATTGATTTTTGCTCAAAAATGGGCATAGTATTGTCTTACTCATCCCCTTATCATCCACAAGCCAATGGACAGGCTGAATCTAGCAACAAGAGTATTTTGCAGATTCTAAAGAAAACCCTGGAAAAGAATAAGAGAAGCTGGCATGTAAAATTAAAGTTAGCACTATGGGCTGATAGGATTTCTAAGAAGAAGGCTACTGGTAAGTCCCCTTTTGAAATGGTATATGGTGCTAAATCAAGATTGCCAGTAAATAACCTCCTTTCGATCTATAAGTTTATGCAAGAAGAGGACATGGAAATCAGTGATCCACTGCAGGAGAGAATGGTTCAGCTGATTGAATCAGATGAGATTAGGAGGGAGGGACAAAAGGAAAATATGAAGTTGCAGTAGAAGATGAAATATCTTTTTGATAAGAGAGCAACTGTAAGAAAATTCCAGCCTGTTGATATGGTTCTCCAATGGAATGTTAGGGCTGAAGATAAAGGGAAACATAAAAAATTTGAGTCTTTATGGATGGGACCTTATATTGTTCATCAGACCCATGGTAAGGACTCATATTTCTTGCAAAATTTGGATGGTGAAGAGCAAGAATTGCCAGTGCATGGACAATTCCTGAAAATTTTCTTTAGTTAATTCTTTTTCTATGCATAGTAGGCTTGTATATATGTATAGGTGTGTTTGTTTCTATTGTGTGTTTGTTTCCTATTTTAGGTTAAGGTCTTGTGGTCTGCCTCCTAGAGATTTGTAAGTTCTTGCTATGATTTTGCAATCAAGCATCCTCAGATAGAGCCACTGTTGGGAGTATTCTTAAATTTCTTCAAAATTGTCATAACCCTATTTCAAAAATCCTTACCCTAGGTCTTGTCCTTGAAGAATTTCAAATTCATGTCAAAAACCCCAAAATGTTTGCCATTTTCAAAATAAATCCTAAGTCAATTACTTCATTTCTTTTCAAGCATTACTTTTTAAGTCACTTAGGTCCATTAAAGAGCACATGCATTTATTTTTTATGCGGGGGTTGTATTTCTTCCTAAGTCTAGAAACCCGGTGATATAAATAACATTTCCTATGACCTAATTACCTTCTATTCTAATGTTTCAAGTTTCATCCAACCGTGAATCTTCAAAGAAGATCCAACATCGGTCACCTGTTTGCTTGGAATATTTCCAAGCCATGTGAACATGCGAAATAACCGTTGATTTTATAACAAAGCCTGATGTGGAAAAAAGGTGGGACCACTGACAAGTATCTCACAAGTGGCAGCCTTCTATTTGCCAAGAACAGTAGGGCCGGTAACAGAAGAATCTCCAAGGGTTTAAAGCAATAAAGGGAAGATCGGACGACTGTCATATAATCGCATGGGATCTTTTAAGCCTATGCGATCATGTGACAGGTCATTGATCTTGTGTTGAATCAAGTACAATTCTCTCATGAAACCTTTGATAGATGTGCATAAATAATTTTTTCTCATTGGTTAGTGTCAGTAGATACCGGTGCTCGAAAAGAAAGAAAGTACCTGACATTCTGCCAGGTGTTGTAAGCATGGAATTTCTTTGTTGACAAAGGTGAGGTGGGACTGGTGATGTAGAAGAAGATAGTGATGGTGAATTCTAATAGGTTTTCACATGTTCGCATAAGCTTCTTTTAAGCTATGCGATCATGCGGATAGCATTTTGTGTTAATGGAGGAAGTTACAAGAGACCGCCAAAAATAGAAAGGTAACATGACGGTTAGTCACATGTTTGCGTGAGTGTTTTTCACACCATGTTATCATGCGATAGGCTGTTAGATCATCTGCTAATGAGGATCAATGGTTCTCTTTCAAACTGAACATAAAATGGTGCAAGGTTGAAGCTTCCCATTGAAGAAGTGACAGTTTGCTCTTCTGGAGGAGTAATTGTTTCAATCGTGCTAAATTAATTGTTGACATGACTACTCTAGTGGCTCATATATCAGAATTTCATGCACTCTCAGAAGCATAAAGAGATCAAAAATTTGTAGAGACTCAGGCGTGAAGAATTCTGAGGTTTGGCTGCTATTCCCGGGTGGTTTCTGAGAAAAAAGGTTGGTGAAATTCTTGTGTGATTTGCTTCCTTACTAAAAGAGTCATAGTTTTTTATTTTGTCTATCTTGAAAAGGTTTCTTTTAAAGATAAACCTTAAAATGGGACCAAGGAAAGAATTGTCGGGTAAAATAGAGTATAGTGAAAGAGGTTTGCATGAAGATTTATTGCAGTTACTTCCCGGCTCTTCCACTACCTCGATGAAAAATAAGAGTTTGATTCCCAAAGATCCTAGGGTAAAAATAGCAGAAGGTTTATATGGCACGACAAGTTTTATTAGAGAGGCCGAAATTGGTACTATCAACGCAAGAGGTGACTCTGATACCACAGGACTAGAATTATTCAAAGTAGGTTTTAGTCAGAGAAATGCCCCTCACCCTGTGAGCAATATATGGTAGTCTGACCTAGGAAAACTTTTCATGCCTGGTGTCTTTTTAGATGTAGATTTGATGACCTAGGTTGCAAAGAATTATGATCCAATCACTAAACAAATTAGGGATGCAAAGGGAGTGTTATTATTTAAAAATTTTTCTGAAGAAATCAGGAAGGTGTTCGGGTTAAGTGAACCCTCAAAAAGTTTGGAGAGCTTTAACTTTGAAGAACTAAGGCAAGTGTATAATGCACAAAGGAACTATTTTAGAGGCAAGTTGTTGAAGGATTTCTACACCAAAATTGGAAAAATGGTTGTTGTGGGGCAGAACACTCTGGAGCCTTTTAAAATAGAATATTTTGATCTCAAAGCTAGGGGTGCATATTGGTCATTATGTCAGGTTTTTGGAGAGGATGTTAGTGAAAGGATGCCAATACACTTGATGTGCATGATGATCCAAATTTTACATGCACACATGTCTATCACTTTTGATTTTGCTCCTTTTATTGCTGAATTAATCCATAATGGGTTAGTAAAGATTTAAAAGAATGAAGGTGACAGGCGCTTTTGCTAGTACTCTTTTGTAATGTACATGTTTCTGTTCAAAGGAGCAAGCTATTTTGAACAAGAAATGGAATTGGTGAGAAAGAAGGATGGTGAAGACATGCCAGTCCAATTATGGAGCCTCACAATGACCTGGGATAAGAAGGATCATAGTTTCATCAATTTTGATAAACATTTTGCAGCTAGACTTAGGAAGCTGTTTGTCTTAGACAACCCAAGAATCCCGACAATGTTGGCATAGCTTGTTAGGCCAAACAAGTTTGCTAAGAACCTGAACATCATACACAATTGGGGAGATATTATTTTTTACAATGTATCAACTGTTATCAAGTTGTATGGTTTCAGGGGAACCCATTTTATATTTCCCTATCAGGTACCCCTTAGGATTGGAATTGTAGAATTCTTGAGGCAATTAGGAGATATTGAAGAGTGTGCCCTCACTGGAAAAGGAAAGGGGACTTTATTCCCAAATGTTACCATTGCCCATCAATTCATAATTACCAAGGGTGGATGGGTTTACATGGATAAAATTTTGGCTCCATACCATATGGCTACTGTAATTGCTAGAACAGTAGATCCAGAAGGTTTCTATAATGAAATGTTTAAAAAGAGAGCCAAGTGTGCCATGATCAACCATATTTTTAATTTCCCTGAAGATATTATCAAGAATGTAGCAAAGATACAGGAACAAAGAGGTTATGAAAGAAAAATGGTTGGTATACAGGAAGACACTAGATTTTATCTAGTAATTTGATTTGGGATGGGATCCCCTGAAAAGCATAACTCCAATGGGGAAGAAAATAGACACTCTTATGAATTGTTTTCAGGATATTTTTCAGACCTTAAATGAGAAGAAGGAAAAGGTTATGAAGGATGATCCAGAAAAGGCTAGACAATTGTTGAGCAAGCCTATGTTTGCAAAAGGGTTACCCTCGGGGAGGTACATGGTGCAAAAGAAGACCGGTTACAATGTGGTGATACTAGAACAGAGCTAGCAAAAGAAAATGGATAAAAGGGATATCCCATCAACCTCACAATAGGTTGGAAAACAAAAGGAGATTGTGGAGATCCCTGATTCTCCTCATCCTCAAACTTCTAAGGATATAATTGATTCTCCACCCCCATCAAAAAGGAAAAGATTGGAAGAGAGAATTGCTCATGTGGAAGGGGAGTACTCCCCATCACAGTCTCCTATAAGAATTTTTGATGACCAAGAGATTGCAGAACAAGTACAGTAAGTAGATGCTCTAGGTCAAATCTTTATGAATTATGAAGAAGTAAATGAGGGAGTGCCAGAGCTACTAGAAGAACCTAAGTTGGATTTAACAGTAGGGGAGTTACTAGGTACTGAACTGGACCCTGTAATCAAGCAAGCTTGTGAAGAATTTTTGGTTGATGACACTTTTGTTAAAATTAGGGCCTTTATGCAATTTCTTTGGAAATTAAACATCAAACAATTTTACGAAATCTGTGAGAAGAGACATGAAGAGAATCCAGAGAAGGATTTACAAGTCATAGAGGAAGAAGTGAAAATAGAGATGACTGCAAAGTTTAAACAAATCACTCCAGAATAGGGAAGAGATATGGTAAAGATGTCAGGAGTATTGATCCTCCTAGAATGGGATATAGCTGATTCAATAGTGTTTGATGCAGTCAGAAAATAGACCACTCCTCTCCATAGAACTCTAGAGGAAGCAGAACAAGCTGTTAAGGGAGTCACTTTCAGTGATAATCATCAAGCATTGGTAATGTGGTCTTTAAGGAAGAATGAAAGTGATAAAGGAAAGAAAATTGTCAAAGATGACCTCTCAAGGAGTTTAATTGTAAGAAGAGTTACCGATACTTCTTTGGTGGAAGTATTAGGTATGGTAATGGCCACGGCATATTTAACAGCGAAGGTGGCAGAAAAGGAAGCTAAAGAGAAGGAAGAGCTCACTGCAAAACTAGAAACAATTTTGAAGGTTTATGGTGAGATGAAATAGGGGATTCTTGAGAGAGATATTTTGATTGCAGATTTAAGAAAGAAATTGGGAGAACAGGACCCAATAAAATTATCAGAGCAAATTCAGATAGCTTCCTCCTCTGCAGGGCCTTCCTCATCAAGCCCTATTATTGAACTTCCCCCTTCCCCTTTTCCTCCTTCCATAGATGAAGAGGATATTGATCAAAAAGTAAAGGATAGGTTAGGTGAGAAGATAAAAGATGTTGTGTCACATTTTGTTGCAAAGGTGAGGCCTAAAGAAATATAAAAATCTGCAAAACAATTGGCGGATGTCTTAGCAATTTTTCAGAAAGAGGTGGCTACTGTGGACAAAATTTTGGAAAGATGGTCTACAAGAAAAGATAATCTAAGGTCATGGTTTGATCAAAATAAGGATAAATGTGTTGTAAATATTGAGCTAGCAAGTACTTATAGGGTTATCAGGATCTTTTTGACTTTGAGGTAAATAGGGAGAGTATAAGAAGAAGGTCAGAAATCTTAAGGACAAGATATTTCCAGGATGATTTCCAAATTTTCCCTGGTCTTATTAAGGTAGATGGGGTAATCAAGGAGAAAGGTTAATGGATGGAGAAAATAGATAGACAAGTACTGACTAAAGTAAATGCCATTCTATGTATAGATGATAATACCCCATTCGTACACTTTATTGAACTCCTTCAGGATGCTAGGATATACTTTGCTAATCTGAGAATAGAGGTTCATCAGTTGGTTGTTGAGTGGGAAAAGTTATCCCCAAAGAAAGTTGAGGTCCTTGCCTTTCATTGGCCAAGTGAAGAAACCTACATGACATGGGAATCCACATATCTATTAGAAGATTCAGAAGAAAGTACAATCAAGTGAAGAAGCGGCAGGTGTTAATACTCCAAACCTTTGAAGGTCAAGGTAAAAAGGGACAAAGATGTCAAACAAGTTATCATAGACACGAATGTGACACTTGGCCAAATTTGAATTACGCATGGAAGCTGATACAAAATTCAAGGAAGAGCGGTTTCAAACAAAGGATGATGTAAATTAGCTAAATGGTAGTCATCATTCATGCAACAAATTTAGCAACTGCTCTAAAATATCTTTAGACAAAGATGCCACCTATGGGATTGTTGGAAATAGATATTTGTAATCTATTGTTGCAAACAACTTTCTCTGTTTGTAATCTTGTTTTTAGTGCAAGATCTTTTAACAGCCATCTGAAGCTTGTTGCATCCTTTCAAGGATTCCAAGATGGCTGATTGGTATAATTAGTAGGTCTTTGTTCATTTCATAAGCAGGTTGAAAAATATACTGTAGAGGCTTGGCTCCATTGTTGAAATCTTAGAATATTTTATCAGATTTTGAAATGTATTGATACAGTGAAATTTTTTTGGAATACAATAGAATTCCCTTGCATGATTTCAATTGTCTTCTTGTTTGAATTATGTGGCTTTTGTATATTGAATCTGTAAGGTAGTTTCGATATACCATTTACAAGGTATCTGTGATTTTAATCTCTAGCTCCTTTTAAGGAAAGGGTAATGTCTTTAGGTTAATTTCTGAGAGCTTAGGAATTTGGCAAGCATTTGATCATCAAATGTGTTTAAGAGAGGATGGATTGTAAGGCAATTCATCTGGGATTTGTTTTTGTTTCATTTAGAAGATTTTTGTAAGTATATGTTTCACTATTTGAATCTATACCCGAAGATAAGGCACTGGTCTATCCTCGATTTGCAGAGATCTCACCCTCAACAAAACTTAAATAATAATTTACTTTTGTGTATGTTTGAATGTCTGAGAAGATAAAGTTTGTATCAAGGATATAAACTAGTGTTGTGATCCTTTCAAGAAGTAGATCTGACATGGGTTAACCTGCCCGATTTCAAAGCTCAAAAAGAAGAAGGAGTTTATCCTTGTCACACTTGCCATTTTTCTGCAATGAGTGTTTACTTCCATTAATATCATTGTGAAGCAGTGAGTATGAAGATAGGTACACCCGCCTGGGTCTGTGGAGCTTGAAGTAGAAGGACTTGGTCCTTATCAATTAGCCTTTTCCCTGTAAGAATCCGGAGTTGAGAACCTGATAGTCAAGTCTGAAAACTATATTGGTGATTCTACATGAAAAAGAGCTAACACACAGTTTGAAAACCACCCAATAATTGAATATGCTACTGTATATGAGTTATATGAGTCTAAAATATTCTACTTAGTAGGATTCATGATGACCTATTCTGGATAGGTGAAGTACTGGTCAGGATTACAGGAGACCTAATCCATGAGATGATAGATCTCTCTAAGAAAGGTAGCTTTATTCCAGCAGGCAAGGATGTGAGAAAAATTGTTGAGAAAACATGTAAATCAAGATGTGGTAGGTGTGGAATGACTATAGGGCCTATAGAGGAAAATGACATCAAATTGATGTCTATGATACTAGGGTATAGGTTTCAACACACCAGTAGAGTGAATAGTGTGTCAATGACCATAATTCTTGCAGAAATAAGACTTGTGAGGGAAAACATAGAGTTTAATCTATGCAAGATCCTGCACACACAACTGATAGACAACATTAAAGCTATTAAACATGACAAGACAAAAATATTTAGGTTTGGTTCTTTGATCATATACATGTACTTCCACATTCTTGGAAAGGTGTCAGACTTATATTTAGACAAGTGTATTCCCACAATGCCACATATATCCTATAAGGTAACTACTAAGAGTATACTAAAGGATTACATAACATTGGAATTGAAAACATTTAGGGCCAAAATGTAGATGAGATACATGATTCTAGAAAGCATTGTTGAAAAGTACAAAGATAGCATTTTCTTTATGGTAGAAACTGATGTAGCTTGTATGGAAGCAGTAGAGCCAAGAACAAAGTGGATCCATCCACTTGGATATGAGGTTGAGGAGCCAATCCTAGAGGCATATGCCCAAGTACTATTATCATCACCTAAGGACCCTAATGAGCCAAGATGGGGGACTTATGAAGAGAAAACAAGAGAAGTTGATGCAGTTTTAAATAGCGTAGCAACTAAAAGAAAAGTAAACAAGGTTACTTCTGAGATATTGAAAATTCATGGTGTAACTCAAGAAGACCTAGAGAAAGCAATATAAGAAAAGATTGCTTTGGGAATTGAGAGTGCATCTGCAGTAGAGGCAAAGTCTAATGATCCAAAATTGAAAAAGGTAAAAGTGGAGAAGTCTAATAATCCAAAGGGTAAAATAGATGATACCCCTCCTACACCCAAGGAAACAATTGATCTTACTGCTCCTCTGGAGTATAAGACAATGGAAAAGAGGAAGAAAGAGATAGGAACTAATCATCCATCCTCACTCACTACAAGAAGCCAAAGAAAGAGTACTCAAGCACCTCCACAAGTAATTTTTAGACCTAATCTAAAAGTGCTAAGTTCAAGGATAATTGAGGAAGGAAGGATTGATCAAATAGGAAAATTTTATGATAAGTACAATGAAATAGATAAGTCAAAGATTCACTTCATGATTATCAAACATATGCTTTAGTTTAAGAAGACAGTGCTAGAATTGAAGACTGTGATTCCAAACAATATTTGGAACATTTTAGATTTCATGAAGAGACAAGCAATGGAGGAAGATCTAAGAATAAGAGAGAAGATCTTAGATGAGAGTCTACTATTATGTTCTCTAGAGGAGAAAATTTTTTTGTTAGATTTGGTGAAACCACATCTTAGAACCAAGTCAAGAACTTTTCATATAATGGACAAGAATTATGAACTAGTTGCAAAGGAAACAAAAAAGCCTTTGAGATAGTTTTCCTAAATAGGCACATGTTCCACCTACTGTGCCCACTACTCAAGCTCCCACAAAGGTAGAAAAGGAGTCAAAGACCATCAATGTACATAATAAAGGTCCTCAAGATTCAATGCCTATGGTTGTAGCACCTACAAAGGTAGAGAAGCCTGTGCCTATGTCAGAAGCACATAAGGATGATATAATTTTTATTAACAATGTTTAGATTGCAATGGCGGCCTTAGATATTGATTTGAATAAGTTTGAAGAATCTTTTGTAAGAACTCAAGAGGATGAGAATCTATGTTGTAAAACTCCTCCTAATCAACAAGAAGTACTGATTGAGGATATGATAGAAGTTGAAGGAGAAGAAGAAACATAAAAAGAGATAGAAAAAGAAGAAGAAAAGAAAGAAGAAGAGAAAGGAAAGGAAGAAGAAAAAGAGAAAGGAGAAGTAGAGATGAAAGATAGCGAGCCAACAGATGAGCCATCTGTTGAAATGAAAATTAGAGTACAACAAGAAGTAGTGGATAGCACTCCTATCACTCTTTTTGTATCATTGTTGTCAAGATTGACACTAGACACCACTAGTCTGGATTCTTGGGGAGAAGAAGACCTGATCAAGATCAACATCTTAGCCATGGAGAAAGAAAAGGAAAAATAGGTAACGAGGAACCCCCTATTTGTTGAATTAGTCAACATATTGAACAGTTTATTACCTTTAGACAAGAAAGTGTCTAAGGTTCATTTAGTGGATGATGTGAGCACAATTATTTCAAATTTTAAGACAAACTTTTCTAGCTTGGAAGAATCTGTATCCCTAGTTGTAGAAGAGAAGTATATGAAGAAGAGGCTCATTGAATTGATTAGTAACTTTTCACTTGACCTAAGTTCACTCAAGGTTGGCCAAGCATCCTTAAAAGAGTTTGCAACAAAGGCCAAGAAGATTATTGTTGACTACATGAACAAGGACAAGTTAACAACTGATCTATACCAGAAGATCCAAGAGATAGAGGCTATGATAGAGAATGTGAGGAAATCTATGGAAGATCCCTCCACTAATGTAAATATGTGTAATAATGTATATCAAGGCTAGATTGAAAAGATTGAAAGAGTAGCAAAGGAGATTTCTAAGATAAGGGCAAGGCAAACACAACTAAGGAATGATCTTGCACCCTCTTTAGATGTACTAAATCATTACATCAAGGAGATTGATGCCACCATGGTGACATATAATTAAGGTCCTAGCTCATATTTGGATAAGATTAAGAAGCTGACATATGCATTATGCACCCATCTCTAAACAATCAATGCACTAATTGCATTCTGGAAACAAGAGATCCACAATTTGCAGATAGCATATCTAGACGTGCTTTCCCTATAAGTACTTGTAGAGATCCAATTTTTTAGCACCTTTGTCATTAATTTCAAAGGGGGAGTATGTATAGAATATGGAGCTATAGATATGTAAAGAATATGTATAGTAATAAGACTAAGGGAGATATAAGTTAGAGTTTTTGTATAAGAGGACAGATAGTCACTTTGCCATATTCCTTTGTTGCCATCAATGAAAAAGGGGGAGATTGTTGAAAAGTTTCTTATACTATTTTATATGACTTAATATAGTGTTTTCATTATGGAAAAAAATTCATATAGTGTTTTGGAGTCAGCACACATCATCAGAAGATCAAAAATTGGCTAAGTACAGAAGATTGGATAGTTAGCAGAGCACCCATAGTTCAAAGCATCAGGGCATGTGTGTATGAGTGAGTTATAGTATGCAGCCTTGAAGTTAATCTTATATGTATGTATTCATGCTAAGTCTAAGAGAGCATGATCATATGAGACCATATGAAAAAGATACAGATAGTTGAAGAGGTTTTAACTAGTGAATATCAAAACAAAATAGTATATGTAGCCGACTGTTGGTAATTTGATTAGCAACTATAATATGGTTTTGTAAAGGCTATGCGCCTATTGTAATTAGGTTGTAGACATATAATTAAATTTTTTTGTAAACACACTTGAGCCAATTCACTTGGAAGTGTTGTATGTAATCGGTTATAGGCCGACCTAGTTAATTATTTTGGTAGCGCATATAAATATGAGATGTGCCCTTTGTAATTAGTATGGATGTTGTTATAGAGTTGAGATAAGTAGAGAAAAAGTGTGCAAAGATTTTTTAAGATATATTAGAGCTTTGAAAGAGGTCAAAGCATCACTGCATCAAAGGAACTGATCTAACAAGAAGTGTCACAACACCAATTCATCCAAAAACTATAGTGTGTATCTAAGATCAAAAGGTTGTATCCTTCACCACTTGAGCAGTGAGCTCTAGGACAATGTGTCCCCACCCCTAATAGGGTTATTGTAAAATAATCCTAATAGGTTTTGACCCTTGACAAGGTCACTGTACTAAATACATTGTAAAGACAACTCCTAACAGGGTTAAGGATCTTCTAACAAGGATCATAAGACACTAGTACAAATTATTAGTGGGTGTCAATTCCCACTGGGGTTTTTACCTATTTGGGTTTCCCCGTAACCATATTGATGTTATGTGTTGTGTTCATCTATCTTGTTTATGTTAATGTTCATTTCAGTACTTAAGCATTCAAGTTAAGTTTAAAGAGTAAAGTAAAAAGATTGAATATAGTGAACATTGATTCACTGCCCCCCTCTCTCAGTGTTCCCATTCCTAACATTATTTACATTTATTATTCTAGGTATTTTAAACTACTTGCATTTAACTATTTTAATTAGTTAAAACTCTATCCAAAATATATTTTCTAGATCCTATAGCTTACTAATGCACTAGTAGAAGTGAGGTGGTGCAAGAGAGATTTCATCTCTTAATATTTTAACAGGTCTCAAGGTTGGTTCACTTTTTCTCCTCTAAATTTTGGTGAACCTGACATGAACTAGAAATCTCCTTATCAACTCCTTTTCATTTTTGAGTGATAGTCCCAGTGTAGAGATAGTGACCATCACTCTAATTTCCCTACCTACTTGGAGGGTTCTTGAGAGGACTATTGCATTTAACTCTTTGTATGAGCAGTATATTGGAGGTCCTTCTCCCGTCTATTTCTATGTATCAATAAATGATGTCTCTATTAGGGACATCTTGGTTGACCCTAGATGGAAGGTTGATGTAATCACTAAGAAGGTCCTATTCATAAATATTCAAGCATTAGAGGTCCTTCTTACTGAGGAAATCACATGTATAATGCCTCTCCTATCAATGAAGAGGACCTTCATAGTGAGGACCTTCTTAGTATGTCTTTTGAAATTGCATCTATAGCTACTTCTTTTTATGCATCTAGCTCTACTCCTACTTCTATTGTAGTTGCACCATCCTTCCACCTTGGAACTATTTCCATTACACTTCCTCTTGCACCAAGAGTAACCATTTGGGCCTTACACAAAGAGGGTCTAATTGTTTATATCTCCTTCATTGGACCACATTTCCTAATGTATTGCCATTTTATGTGCCAATGAATATGCTACACACCTAGGTGGTGTCTAGTGTGGTGATGTCCACCCATCCTATGCTATCCCCTTCTCAATATCTCCATGCTTGATTCCCTAATGTCCTAAAGGTTTATAGAGTAGATCAGAGGCCATCACTTCCATACTTTAAGAGAAAATTTGATCATGGCCCTGTCTCAGAGTTTAGGCATCACAAGTTTTGTCTAATAGACCATCTTTACTTTTTGGTCCTCATAGCGGAGAAAGATTTTACCTCACCTAAGTTTTTATCCACCCCTTTTTTTGAGGTTAGTGGGGAGTCTTATTGATTTGTACCACTACATGGGTCCCCTATAAGCTAAAAGGATTGAAAATTTGACTCATTGAAGGATATTTTGACATTGATGGCAATATTCACATGGTCTCTCTCACTTGTCATAATTGAGTTATTAGATGATAATGTGGAGGCTACTTCATCCTTGGCTTTAGCTTCTAGTAGGGATTTTGGAGATCCCATCATAGTCATGCCATTTAAATCTCAACCTCCTTGCCTATATGATCAAGATTGGGGGGATGATGATCTACTAGAAAACAACTTGTGAGGGTAGTACCCATTTCTACATCTCTAGATTAGAGAATTTTTTCTTGTGTTGATAGTGCTTTTATTTTGATGTTTTTCCCTCCTGGAGGAAACTTGTACTTTATTGGTACTTGGAAATGGGAAGTTTTCTATTGTGTACCTTCCTCTATTTTTTTTATCTTATTCTTCTATTTATTGTGACTTGATCTTTTGATATTTGTAGATGATGCAAAGTGTTGGGGGCATTCAAACACCTCTTCCATGTTGACCCAAAAAAAAAAATTCATTTCTCTTCATGTGCTATTCTTCACATCTAAGCCATGGTTGGAAGTGATGAAATATCCCCCACGAGCATGTATATATTTCTCTTTCGGGATTTGAAATAGATCCATTAGATCCCCTATCTCTATGCAGATGTTGTGGAGATTACATGTCACCCATCAAGAAGTGATATTCCATGACAACATCTCATATGTTGATGTGCCATAATATCTCTTCTCTTATTAGAATGTCTTATGCTCCCCTTCAAGTAGAATATTCCATTCTAAGGGGGGGTACTTTATCTATGTGCCTAGTTGTCCTTTATCTAATGATCACATTTGATTCTACATCATAGGTTTTTATCAAAAAACTTTTAAATTTTTTATCTTAGTATTTGTCTTTATGGTGGCCAGTCCACTATCTCAATGTTTCCCTTTATGGGGGCCAACCCACTATCTTGGTGTCTCATTTTTTCCCTATTGTACACCTATCTACTTTATGCTATGTGTACCAACATGATCTAATCTACCCTATCACACACATATCTAGATTTCTCTATGCATGTTAGTGCATGTCTAAGTCACCATATCACATGCCTAACTAGATTTCAATACACATGTTAGAACACCATCTAAAGACTTTCTATAAGATCCTGATCTAGAATTCCCTACTCATGTTAGAGCACTATCAAAATTTCCCTATCATATATTTATCTGGCATAACACAACTTGTCACCCATATCAGCATACCATTAATGGTCTTGTGTCTACAATTCATCTTCATCATCTAGCACACTTGTGTGCAACTTGTGTTCTTCATGCGGCCCAACAACAACTTGGGGCTTGCTAGATGGGGGCTGTAATCACCTAAAAATGGTCTAGCTAAGCTAAATTCCCTAAATCTCAATCAAGTGATCAAACAATCAAGATAATCTCAAGCATAATTGTTTAATTAGGTTATATCAATTTGATTACATAATTCATCAATTATCAAGCATCAATGATCAAACATCAAGGATCATTCATTGATTAATTTCCCTACTCATTTAATTAAATCAAACTCAAAAACACAAATGGCTAAGGATATTAATTAATGTGAATTAATTAATTGTCCTATTATCCAAATCAACCACAAAAGGACAAATAAGTTAATTCACACCAATCAAAATCAATCACAAGGATCACACACATGGATCAAGTGAGAATCAATATCAGCCATACATGATGGATGAATTTCAACCATCAAATTTGAATTCAATTTTTCCCTCCAAGAGGAAATCTATATAACCAAGATCATTCAAGGAATTTAATATCTAGATCATTTTCATAAGTAAACTCTATCATTTTGAATTCTCAATCTAGATAACTTCTTCTAATTTGCTTCAATATCTTATCAAATTCCTCATTCTAGCCTAATTCTTCTATTATGCATTCATGTTAGATGCATTTAATTTGAATCTTCCACCTCATAAGTGTCTAGTCACCTATCTATGCACAATTCTAAGAGCATACTAACATAAATCAAACTCTTTATGATTAGGAAGCAATAAGATGCTCTTGTTAGTCTCTTTTCTTGTTATTTGCATTATTTGATCATTATAGACTAACAATCTAATGTTCTATTGAAGTGTTGTGTTGTATCTTTTAGGTACAATATTCACACACATGGTTTTGGTGCCCATTGTGGGGCCTATCCTCATTTTTTTTATTGTTTTTAATATTTTATAACACTATCTTGTAGTTTTAGAATCACATTTGGAAAACAAGATCGCATTCAGGAAGAATAGTTGCATTTGGTAGAAACATGATCACATCCTGAATTTACTGAATCGCATATGGTAAAACCTTAATTTAATTTAGCATCCTGGATCACATTTAGTAACAATTGGCTCGCACTTTGGGAAAGCTTAAATTTAGGATCAATTTCTCAATCACATTTGGCATTTTTAATGGAAGAATTCAATTTTCTAATGACTAATGGGTGATTTTGATGTTTCTTATTGATCCATCAGCCTAACTAGTTTTTGCGAGAAGTTTTGACAAAGATACGTTGGCCAAATATTGCAAAAGTGCAAACACAATTCAAACTACTAATTAGTGAAATGTAGCCTTCCTTTATTATCAACTAAACATTGTGTATCCTTAAGATTTTTAGGCACCTAATTAGGATTTAAAACTAATTCTTAAATTGATCAAAGGATTATTCTCTTTTCCCTTTAAGGAAAATTAAAAAATCAAAAGTCAATTTAAGTTTTAAGTTTAAATTATTGGTAATTGGACTTGTGTTATGTGTTTGGGAAAGGTGAAACAATAGATAATTATGTCTGAGAGAATCAAAAACTCAGAACCTTTAATCCAATCCATCTTTATTGCTTTATTATTTAGAGGGCCTTCTGGTTGAGGTAAAAAGATCTTGAGAATGACCCAAGTGAGGACAGGTAGAAGCCAACCCTTCCACCTCACTATAATCAAGATGTTTCCTTGAGATGAACTTCTCAAAATACTTCGTTAGTTTTGTTCTTGGAAAATTGATTTGATCCTTCCCTGGACATGCTTGGATGATTTTGTAGAGTGTAGCCTCTTAAATCTCTCTTGTGAGACTACACACATTCATGTACTCATAGGGCTATACGTCTCAATCTTTCCTTGTGTGAGACTATGGGAGATGATTGTGAATGGATGTCTGAATTAGACACTCTATGTTAGAATCCACCCAACCTACCTCCAAAAGGTTGGTAATGCTTGTGCAATGCAAATAGTAATTGTCCCAAGAGATTCTCCATATTGAGCCCTCATTGACATTACTACTCAGCTAATATGGCCTCTAACATCTATTGCATGTTATTGGACTATAATATTTTGAGGAGTCTTTGAGTGTGTTCCTATGTTAGTGAACAAGTATTTCTAATCTCTACCAAGTGAATATGGATCAGGTGTGTTTTGAGCCTAAAAAACCTTGTTTAATGTGTTAAATTCACAACAAAAGATAAATACCCTTAATTTACAACCTCTTAGACCCTTATAAACATTTTCATACATTTGGACCCTCTTCAATTCAACAGAAAATCCTTGACATTTGACAAATTTGACCCATTTTTTAGACAAAGTGGCAAAATAAGACCAATCCATCAGAGGGTTTCACATGGTGTCTAGGGTCACTTTTGGTATACAGGCTCACATTTGGTTAAAAAAGGCTCACATATGGTTAATCTAGTGTCACATTTAGGAAATATCACATATGGTCTATCTTTAGTCACATTTGGGGGAAAGTGTCACATATAGTCTATCTTCTATCACATTCAGTAAAGTGTCACATATGAAGTGTCACATTTGGATTTTTTAAATTTTAGATACCCTTTTGGACCCTCTTTTAGGTTTATCATTGCGTTCAGTCAACCTAGAAGTTTGCATTAGTAATTTACCCCAACTTCGAGAGGCCATAACTTTTGACTTGGTGCTTAAAATTGTGAACCATTTTCATCATTGGAAAGATAATAAAGGAATAAAATTTCAATCTCAACTGTAAAAAATGAGCAGAAGAGCTTTGAAAATCCAAATTACTAAAACTTAGAAAAATACTAAAAAAATATGAAAACTTTCCAAATTTTAATTTTTCTTCTATTCTATCTCCTTGGTCTTCTCAATTTGATCACACATTCAAATAAGATGTTAAATGTTCTAATCCACTATCTAATCAAGAAAATCATAACAATCACAACATGAATGATCAATCTATCTTCATCCTCATTGAGCAATGTCAAGCTTTTCAATTAGAAATTAGAGAAATGAAGAAAGAAAAGGAGACCCCGTCAAATGAGTATTCCTTATGATCAATCTATCCTTTTCTCTTTGAAAATGATATCCAAATGTCTTCATCTCCTTCAAATATGGAGACACCAATGCATGCCAATCCAATCTTTGATCAAGAGGCTATGCTACAATCTAATGATAATTCTATCTTTGATAAGGAAAATGAGGAAACAAATATATCATATTTACTTGAGAGTCTTCTTTATCTACAAGAACATCATGAAGAACCTAATCATACCTTAGAGAGAATCTTTAATCCTTTGGGATGATCTTATGAATCAATGTTGGAAAAAATTCTTGAGAAAAATCTCATCGCGTTTCCTTAAACCACCTCATGTGGAATATCATTCTTGGGTGACTATTGTACATATCATCAAAATAATGAGTATAAGACTTCAGATTGCATAGAGTTGAAACATAAAATACAAGATCTCATTGATGATAACATCATTGAAGTTGAAAATCCTAATGAATCATCTAATGAAGAACATGATACTAATCTCAAGCAAGATCAAACTCATGAACCTATGTTTAGTAGTGGTTTTTATTCCACATCTACTTCTTCCAATACTCATGCATATCCTAAAGTAGAAAATATAGCCAAAATGTCTCCATCAAACAAAGAACCTAATTCTTTTCATGTTGACTATGTATACCCTCAAGGGATACCTCTAAAAGAAATCCAATCCAATCTGCAACTTTCTGCAAGTCTCTTCCAAGCTTCAAATATCATAGACCTAAAGATTCCATATGCTTCAACACCTATCATGCATATTCAAAATGATATTCCAACAACCCTTCAAGGATACCTCATCTAGATAAAAACTCCTACCTTGTCCTTAGAAGGGGTTCCATGTCAAGAGGATAATTCGAAGTGTGAAGAAACAAATATCAGTTATTGATCATTATCAAGATCAAGATATCATTGATCCTTATCCAATAGTTGACCAAAGTACCATATCCCAAGAGTCTCATGATAAAATTGTCATACTCTTTTGTTCCTTCCAATATGGTACCTTTTCACCTCAAGAGATACATAGCCCTCCATCTCCTAATTAAGATCAAGATATTCATTCTATCATCTCTAATGAGTTTATTAAAAATCAAGAGAAAAGTATCATTCTTGCATTATCCAAATATCCTTGTCAGGATCAGAGTATCCACTCATCTCCTTGTTATACTCCTTCATATCTACCTCAAACCCTCATTCCTCCTAAGTTCTTGCATAATAATAAATCCCATCAAGATTTTGTAGATCCCATTAGTAGAAAGATAAATCTTAAAGGTGAGCGCTTGGCTATGTAGCTCACTATAAATATGTTGATATCCCTTTCACACCTCATCTCCCTCCATTCTCACATAAACATCAACCTTATCCATCCTCCAGATCCATCCTTTCTCCCTATATCCCAAAGCTGAAACCTTCATACCTTATATCTATATTGGGTCCTTATATCCTTTCATCCACTATGCCTAGAACTCCTAGCTTTCCATCCACTTACCCTATCTCCTATCAAGGTCAACAAATACATGCATCATTGAATCCTCCATATCAACCTATCCATATGAACCATCCATATCAGCCCTATTCATCCAAAATTCCCAAGTCTTTTGGAAGCAATTTGGATGTCAAACAAATAAATTTGAAATCTAAGAATCCACTTATATACGAAGATCACTACGTCCAGTCTAATCAATATCTAAATACAAAGAAAAAAGAGTTATTCAAAAGATCACAAAGGTCCAATAAATAAATAAATAAATCAAAGAAAATGTGGGTTCCAAAATCCATCATTGAAGAAGTATATGCTAAAGCATAAAAAAAAAGAAAAAAAAAATCTATGTGGATTACCAAGTCTCTTTTAAAGGATTTGGATACAAAATAAAAATCAAAGTTGGCATCCAAGATTCCAAAGGATTTTTCCTCCATCTCCTTCTAAACACTTTACATCTTCTCCTACAACAAAGCCTCAAAAAATTCCATCCACTTTTCCTCCATCATTCCACCAACCTTCAAAGTGTATGTTAATGTTGATCTTGTCATCCTATTCACCTAACCCTATGAAAACCTTTCAATACCCTATCTAATACCCAACACCTACCTATGATCCTTCCATCCCTTATCCTTTCATACCTCTTATCCAATGTAGCACATAAATCCCTAGCTACCATATCTTTTATCTTCCATATTATTCCCTACCATCACCCTATCAACATCTTTGAGCACACCTTCTAGTGGCCTTGGCTCATCATAACATATCTTTAAAGGATGATTATCCAAAGATCTAGAGGCTTGAGTCCCTTCCAAAAAATAGAAAAAAATAATAAAAAGAGAGAGAAAAGAGAAAAAAGTGCCATAGTGAAAACCTAGTAAATAGGTACCTTGGTAGAAAAAGTAAAGAGAAATAAATCCTTCCTATGGTGAAAAAAACTTATTATGGTGCCTTGGGCAAGTACCATGATGAAAACATGGAAAATAGGCATCATGCATAATTTTTTCTTCTTGTACTCTATTGATGAAGGGTGCTCCCCTTAATACCACAAACACATAACAGAAACAGAGAAACAACAACAATATGCAAGAACAAAAAATTGGCTTCTTATTATCTCCACAAATGTGGAATTACAAACTTTCAGAATTACAATATGCAAAGCCACATGGGCATTCCCTTACAATATTCTGTAGGACAATGCCTCGAATTATTACCCAGATCTACCACCCTGAACTACCTATACAACATTACGGACCTTCTTTATATAGGCAATTTCCATCACCCAAGAAGGTTCCAGAAATTTAGCCCTTAAGGCCAACTATACATAGAATTAATTTATTTTCACAATTTTTACAATAGGGTCGGCTCAAAAGAAATTCAAAAATATGATTTTAGGTAACCCAACTTCCGGAGGCCATAACTTTCTAACCGTAGCTCTATTTTTCTATTGTAACCACTTTTTGGAAATGCCATGACGAGATCTACAATGCTTGACATGCGCTAGCACTAGTCAGCTGGGGATCGACTGTGATCCGGAGCCTCTAAGGCCTTCAAAATTGACTTGAAAGATTTCATACCCAAAAACCTCAATAACTTCACCAATACTGATGATGTGGCAATGAAACTCAACTGGTAGGCTAAAATGACTGAGATGAACCTCCACAAGTAAAATCAGAACATTCTGAGATCGTATGGCCAACTTACTAAAAATAGAAAGTTTCCATAAATAGTAGCTCTACACAAGATAGCCCTTATTGAATACAAAAATAGAAATATTTTTGGGTGATGCAAGATTGCTCTTACACCCAGGATGCTCCTACATCAGACACCTGGGGTAATTTAAGAAGTGACCTTGTCACGACTCAGGTGTGCAGAGGAAAACCAAGACGGTTAACCTCCTCCTTTGTTAGCCATGATGAATCTTCAACAGGTCATCCTTTCCATTTGACAAAATACTCTTCATATGTCTTGTTCCTTGTGCTTCTTCCAACATGACTATCCAGTATGTCTTCAGTCTCCTTGATATCTGAACTGGTTGCTGGAATACTCCACTGTGTTGCTATAACATCATCTTCAACACCTCCTTCATGATACTTTGTCAAATCTAAAATGTTAAACACTGGTGAAATATTTAGCTCAGTAGGCAATTCTACCTCATATGCATTTTCTAAATCATGCTTCTTCAGTATCTTACATGGCCCAAACTTCTTCATTTTCAACTTGTTATATGTACCAACTGGAAATCTTTCCTTCCGCAAATGAACCATGACTTCATCTCCAACTTGAAATTCCTTATGCCTCCTTTTCTCATCTGCCTTAGCTTTATATTGTGCATTCATCTTGGTAATATGTTTCCTCACCTCCTCATGGATGTTCTTCAAATGTTCTGCAAAATCCTCAGCTTCAACACTACTTATTTCTCCTTTATCTATCTTTCTCAACTTAGATGCATTTCTTGGACTACTCCCATATACAATCTGGAATGGTGATTTACTAGTACTCCTGTTGATAGAATTATTGTATGCAAATTATGTCTATGGTAAAATCAAATCCCATCCTGTTGGCTTATCTCCAACCAAACATCTCATCAAATTTCCCAAACTCCTATTCACCACCTCTGTCTGTCCATCAGTCTGTGGATGATGTAATGAACTGAACTTCAAATCTATCTTCAACTTCTTCCACAATGTATGCTAGAAATATCCAATGAACTTAGTGTCCCTATCTGAAACTATACTCTTTGGCAAACCATGTAGTCTCACTACTTCTCTGAAAAACAATTCTGATACATGAACAACATCATTAGTCTTCTTGCAGGGAATAAAATGTGCCATCTTTGAAAATCTATCAACCACCACAAAAATTGAATCATGTCCTCACTGTGTCCTTGGTAAACCAAGAACAAAGTCCATACTGATATCCTCCCAAGGCTTCTTTGGTATAGGTAATGGCTGATACAACCCTATATTCTGCTTCACTCCTTTCACCATCTGACATACTCTGCAACTTTGTACAAACTTCTTGACATCTTGCTACAACTATGGCCAATAATAATTCTCACTAACCAAAGCAAGGGTTTTATCACGACCAAAATGTTTAGCCAATCCTCTGCTATGCTTCTCCTTGATGAGATTCTCCCTCATAGAACTTCTTGGAATGCACAACTGACTCCCTCTGAATAGTATATCATCCTAGATGATAAAATATAGCCACTTCATTCTATCTAGAGTAACAGGTTCTTTACAAGCTTTCCAAGCTTCACCGAAATTAGGATCCTTTGGATAAAAATTCTTGAGTTTCTTGAACCCAACCACTTCAATCTGCATTTTTGTCAGCAATAGTTGCCTTCTTCTAAGAGCATCTACAACCCTATTAGACTTTCCACCCTTGTGTTTCAAAACAAACATGTAACTCTACAAAAACTCAACCCATTTCAAATGCCTTTGATTCAACTTTCCTTGACTATTCAAATATTGCAAAGCTTGATGATTAGTATACAAAACAAACTCTTTAGGAAGCAGATAGTGTCTCCACTTCTTCAATGCCTGAACTATAACATAAAATTCTTAATCATAAATAGAATACTTTCTCTTGGCATCATTTAACTTCTCACTGAAATAAGCAATAGGTTTACCTTCTTAGCTCATAACAGCTCCTATTGTAGTACCACTAGCATCACAGTCTACTTGAAACACCTTATTAAAATCAGGAAGTGCTAAAATAGGTTGTTCTATAACTTTCTATTTCAACAGTTTAAAACTCTTATCTGCCCCATTAGTCCACTTGAACTCTTTTCTATCCCCTCTCATTGTTTCAATCAAGGGTTCACAAATACTAATAAAATTTTTGTAAAAGCTAGCCAAACCATGAAAAGATCTTACCTTAGTAGCACTCTTTGGAGTAGGCCATTCAAGGATAGCCTGTACTTTCTCTGGGTCCATTTTTAGACCTTCTACAGAAACTACAAATCCCAAATACACTAACTCTTTCTTCACAAAAATGCACTTCTTCAAATTAATCAACAATTTCTCATCTCTCAGCTTCTCAAACACCATATGAATATGCATCATATGCTCTTCCAATGTCTTACTAAAGATCAAAATATCATCTAGGTGCACAATGACAAACTTACCCATAAATTCTTTCAGAACTTCATTCATGAGCCGCAAAAAAGTGCTCGGTGCATTGGTTAGCCCAAAAGGCATGACTAACCACTCATATAGTCCTTCCTTTATCTTGAAGGCAGTCTTCCATTCATCTCCTTCTTTGATCCAAATCTAGTGATATCCACTCTTCAGATCTATCTTTGAGAAATACATAGCTCCACTCAAACAATCCATAATATCATCCATTCGTGGCAATGGAAACCTATACTTGATTGTGATCTTGTTTATTGCTCTGGAATCTGTACACATCCTCCATTTTCCATTCTTCTTTGGTGCTAATACTACTGGTACAACACATGGACTCGGGCTCTCCTGAATCAATCCCTTCTGTAACAACTCATGTACTTGTCTGTTCAACTCTTCACTTTCTATTGGTGTCATTCTGTGTGTTGCCTTGTTTGGAAAATTGGCTCCTGGAATCAAATCCATCTGATGACTGATCTTCCTTACTGGTGGTAATCCATCAGGTACATTATCGGATACAATATCCTAAAACTCATTCAACAAATTTGCAACCTCTACAGGTACATCCTCTACTTCTTCTGTACTAGCTTTTAGAATTAAAGCAAAACACACATGCTCATGCTGCATACCATCTAGCAATTTTCTTCAATCAACAAATGTTATTCTTGCATTACCACATACCTTTTCTTCAATCTCCTTCAATGGCTTTAGCTTATGTCGCACTCCATCCTTTGTCAGGGAATAGGTATTCGCACGACCATCATGTACAACACATCTGCCAAACTACCATGGTCTACCCAACAACATATGACATGCATCCTTAGATATGATATCACATAGTACCTCATCTTAGTACCCGCCGATCTTGAACTTTACTAGGCACTGTTCACTAACCATGACCTTGTGGTCATCCTGCACCCAGGCAATCCGATATGGATGTGGGTGTTTCTTTCTCTTGAGCTTCAACTTTGTCACCATCTCTTCTGACACCAAATTGTCAGTGCTTCCACTATCAATAATCACATCATAGCATTTTCCCTCACACTTGCATCTAGTGCGAAATAGGCTCCTCCTTTGTTCAAGTTCATTCTCATCACTCAGCAGGACTCTTCTGTTAATCAATATTTTTCCTCTTTCAGCATCTTCTAAATTTGATGATCTGGCATCTTCATCTATATGTGCAACTCTGGCCTGGCCTTCATTCCTCCTATCTGTCCTTCCTTGGTGTTAAGGACATTCAAATGCCCTATGACCTTCTTCTCCATAGTGAAAACATGTTCCACGGAAGCCTCATCTTCTTGAACCTTGTCCTCTTCCTCTTCCTCTCTGATCTTTATTATTCTAATCTTGAAAATGATTGGAATTGTTTCCTCTCTGATTTTGACTGCTACTGGCCTCATCCTTCTTTTTCAAATCTTCATTTTGGCCTCCATATGACTATCCTCCAGATCGTCCATCGTGACCTCTTCCATTTTGTCTACTCTCAAACTTCTTGTTCAGCTTTTCCTCCACTTTTAGGACAAACTGATATGCCTCTTCAATACTATTCATTCGAACCAGATTCAACTCCTCCTGAATGCTTGGCCTCAACCCATTAAGGTAGTGAGCAAATTTCTCCTTATCAACTTTCACATGGCCTGTTTTGATGAGGATTCGATAGAACTCCTTTGTATACTCCTGAACAGATCTTCCTGCTTACTTCAAACTTTGCATCTTCTTCAGTAGGTCAAGCTCATAATCAACAAGAATGAACTGTCACTTCAATTTATCCACCATCCGATCCCATCTTGTGATTTTATCTTTCCCTCTTCTATTTCGCTCCAATTGAATCTCTTGCCACCAGATCTTCGCATGACCTTTTAGTCTGGCCTTCATGTATTTGACCCCATCAGGATCCTCAATATCTTCATACTCAAAATATTCTTCACATTCATTGATCCAGTCGATCAATTCTTTTGGGTTAAGATTTCTTGAAAATGTAGGAACCTCGATCTTAGGTCTTTTTTCGATCTTGGAAATGGCCTGAAAAAGCCTTTCTTCTTCTAGATTCAAAATTCTACCTTCTTCTTCTTGATCATCATTTCCTTCTTCGGCTTCATCCTCACTTTCATCTCTGACATTAAGATTCATTCCTCTGTGAATCTCTTCTTGCAATGCTTGCACTTGTCTCTGGAGTGCTCTAACCTTAGGTGTTACAACACCAGCTCTTCCACCACATTCCCTTCGTGGAGGCATTTTCACGATGCACATTGAAATCCTAACCATGGTCCTCGTGTAAACTACCTCACAGTCAGCAATCTATTTACACACTCAAGAACTCCTACTCTGATACCACTTGATGAAAGGTTCTCCCCTTAATACCACAAACACATAGCAGAAACCGAGAAACAACAAAAATATGCAAGAACAAAAAATTGGCTTCTTATTATCTCCACAAATGTGGAATTACAAACTTTCAGAATTACAATATGCAAAGCCACATGGGCATTCCCTTACAATATTATGTAGGACAAAGCCTCGAATTATTACCCAGAGCTACCACCCAGAATTGCCTAGACAACACTACGTGCCTTCTTTATATAGGCAATTTCCACCACCCGAGAAGGTTCCAAAAATTTAGCCCTTAAGGCCGACTATACATAGAATTAATTTATTTTCACAATTTTTACAATAGGGTCAGCTCAAAAGAAATACAAAAATATGATTTTAGGTAACCCAACTTCCGGAGGCCATAAATTTCTAACCATAGCTCAGTTTTTCTATTGTAACCACTTTTTGGAAATGTCATGACGAGATCTACAATGCTTGACATGCGCTAGTGCCAATTAGCTAGGGGTCGACCGCGATCCAGAGCCTCTAAGGCCTTCAAAATTGACCTAAAAGATTTTGTACCCAAAAAACTCAATAACTTCACCAATACTGATGATGTGGCAATGAAACTCAACTGGTAGGCTGAAATGACTGAGATGAACCTCCACATGTAAAATCAAAACATTCTAAGATCGTATAGACAACTTACTAAAAATAGCAAGTTTCCATAAATAGTAACTCTGCACAAGATCGCCCTGATTGAATACAAAAATAGAAATATTTTTGGGTGATGCAAGATTGCTCTTACACCCAGGATGCTCCTGCATCATCTATCCTTGGAGGCAATTTCCATCCATGCTATCTTATCTGCCATAGTTTACACCATCCAACTAGATTACGTGCATCCATATTCCCTCTTTTAAATTTTACCTTGAAAAGGTTGAGCTATCCATGAGCATCATGCTTCTTGACATTTTTTATCCTTTCCATTTGTTACATCCATGCTACCCTATCATGATCTTGTATCCCAAGACAATCCCTATTATCTTAAGCATCCTTTCTATAATCCTACACTACTCCCTCATAGCCTCCATTCACCCCTTATCCTAATCATGGTATCCTATCCATATCTTATCCAAATTGACCCCTTGGTCTTGATCAAAATGAAGAACATAAAATGAAAAATAGTTTCTCAAAAACTTCTTGACATGTCCACTCTTTTAGACCACCTTCTTTCATGACATCAAGTCATTATCCTATATGTTATCTAGCATTGCATCATTGGATTTCATTACTCATCCACAACATGCTTCACATTTCTATATCATTTTTCCCTAGCTTGGGTAATCTTGAGGAGACTATCCTTGAGGGTCGCATTCACACTCTTCACCCATCATGACCTATTCTCTTTTTCATCCATCTACAAATGTCCTGCACCTTGCTAGACATTGAGGGAAGTTCAATGTGATATTTATTTAAAACTAATGATCTCTAAAAATCTAAAAATTGGAAAATGTTCCTTTAGACAATCGTAGAAAAAATCATGTTCCTAGTCACCCAGGGATTCATTTCCTAGTCAACACCAAACATTCTTCTAGAGTGGAGTCAACCAAATTACCTCACAGCTATCAGGTATTCTACCACTAAACACACAATAATGTTTCTTAATACAACTCAAACATTAGTGTTTCTTAACACTCATAAAGAAAACAAGGATCGTAAATACAAGAAACAATCAAAATCACCCAATGCACAATGGTGTTTCTCAACACTTCACACACTAAAGTAATAGTCTTTCTCAACACTCAGCAAACAAACAATGATCATAAATAAAAAGTAAAAAAAAACACAATTAATCAAAGGTGTTTCTCAACACAACCTATCACAAACAAACATATCATGACTTGTGCTTATCATGTCTTCTAAGTGACTCAATGATGTCTATAGACTAGAGGATCAAGGACATGGGGCATGATCTTTTTCTTTGATTTTTGTTTGGGGGAACTATTTCCTTGTTTGTTTTCATCAAGTAATTTCTTAGTATGGTGCAAATCAGACAAATCTTCCCAAGGATATGAATGATAAAGGATCACTATGGGTACATCAAAAATTTAGTCCAAGGATATGAACGTACAGGTCATTGCGGACAACACAATAATTGCACATGAATAGAAAGACCTCTTGTTTGTTTTCTTTCTTGTAACTAACACTAACATAAGTAAGTACTTTGGTTCATCATCGTCAAGCTAGAGATATTTGTACTTACTGATAAAAAAATCTCTATGATGAGATAAAGCATAACAAAAAGATCAAAAGACTGACACTTATGGAAGATTGCATATCATTCTAGGGGCATTCATTTGCATCCTTGAATTTGTGCATTCATCTAAATTGATCAAAATTACCTCAAGGAGTGAATCTATCTTCAACATGGTTGAGTATCACATCTAAGATCCTTCCCTTCATTATTGATCACTATCTTTGCAATGTCATTTTTAGGATCTCAATCAAAATTCCATCTAAATCAATCTTCCTCCTCAATGTGACATCAATTCAATCTTCTAAATTAAATCAAAATTCTTCTAATGTAATCTAAACTATCATCCAACATCATTCAATCTTTTTCGCCAAATTTTGATCTCACTCCCGAGAGGGAATCATATATCATAATCAAAATGCTTTAATCTATTTATCTAGATTATCAAAAAATCTTGTAAACCAAATTGGATGTATCAAGTTTTTTTCATCAAATTGAATCTATTAAAATCATCTATCAAGCTGAGAATTAAATCTAATCACCAAATCGAATAGGGGAATTTTAGTTTCCTTCCATTAAGTTGGAACTGTTAGATAATTAACTTCATCAAGATCTATATCAAGCTGATTATCTATGTCCATTGATCAAATCTCTCTGAAAGATCTTCAGTTTCATCACATCAAATTGAATATTCTAAATTATCTTCTATTGACCTTCATTCAATCAAGATTGAAGTCAGTATGATCAATTTTCATCCAATCAAGTTTAGAATTGATATCTTCACATCTCCTATCATATTTCATTCAATCAATTTTGGAAATATTTTCTAATTTTTTCATCACATTATATCAAACTATTCGCTCAATCAAAATCATATCAATATCAAACATCAAATATTCTTTGAATCAACGCACTTCTCACGCGTTGATTCAATGAGGGGAAAATGTAATCACCCAAAAATGGTCTAGCTAAACTAAATGCCCTAAATCTCAATCAAGTGATCAAACAATCAAGATAATATCAAGCATAATTATGTAATTAAGTTAGATCAATTTTATTATACAATTCATCAATTATCAAGCATCAATGATCAAAAATCAAGGATCATTCATTGATTAATTCTCCTACTCATTTAATTAAATCAAACCCAAAAATAGACATGGCTAAGGATATCTCCATTCTTTTTTTTCATTAGGTCCATGCATGGAAATTTTTTTGAGGCCGACTACTTTTTTCGGTTATTTGGGCCGACTACTTATAACTCATTCTAACCCTAAAGCGGAAAAATATTGTATAATATGGCTTAGGGTTAGGGATTTTTACTATGTATGATTTTAGTACTTGCGGCAGAGTTGGGCTGTAAGGGATTACGGATTGTAATCAGGTTGTAATCACTGGATAATAATAATATTGGACTTGCTGTTGGTGGACGTAGCCCAGGGATTGGGTGAACCACGTTAAATCTGTGTGCCATTGTGTTCTATTCTGTGTGGTTTATTATTTTCTGATATTAGTTATATTTGCACATAATTGTTATTTCTGCCTTGTTAATCCTAACACATCCTAGAGTAGTTGGAAATCCTACATGTTGGTGTGTTGGTGTGTTTTTGTGTTACTTGGTTGCAGCCTTGACTGAGGGGCTTGGTCATTGAAGAGATCAATCATTGAAGGGAACCTGGTAAAATTCTAGTGCTCGACAAAACCTGTGCTCGGTGATGCTTGTGGTGCTCAGTAGATGTTCTTTCTTGGTGATGCCTAGTTGGATTGGTTGTTTTTACTGATACTCGGTAGTTTGGCTTACTGACTAGAATTCTTGGAAATTTGGTTGGCCGAATTGATGTATTTAATGTAGGTAGCTTATATTGCATTCTCCTATGTGGATCTAGAGGCTGACATGGAGAATTCATTATTTATAAGGCTATTTGAGAGCTGACTTGCGTTAAATTTAAGATTTAGGATCCGACTTGGGCTTAGGAATTATTTCTTTCTTCCAGCCGACTTGTGGTTGAAGAAATATATTTAAGGAAGGTTTGGGTAGTTGTTTGAGTAGGGAGTCAAGAGATAGTATTTGGATCTTATGAGATCTTGAAGATCAATTGTTTGTCTGATATTTGTAATAGCAAAGCTAGTGGTTTGCATGCTTGGAGACAAGGAGATTTCTTGGTGGCTTGTGATCTCAAGTTTAGATCTTCTTTAGTGTTTCTACCAGTTTTTTATGTGTTACAGAGATGTACTTACTAGAGGATTGCATAATTACTATTGTAATTGTTTGTACTTGGCCCTAACCTGGAAGGCCTTACAGTTGGGCATGTTGAATGAAAATTTTATTTGAGTATTCTCTTGTTGTGTTTCCATTGTATTTTTGTTTCTAGAGTAGATTTGGACTATCCATTCATGGATTTTCTATGTTGCACTACGTCAACATAGCTAGCTCATCCTTGCTATCATCTTGCTGAGCTTTTCCTTGTAGTAGTGAAGGGGAGATCTCTACACTCTCAATTTGTGTTCCTAATAGCATATCTTAAAATTTATCATCCTCTAGCTATTTATCTCTGTATATTTATTTTGTCAATTTTGTTTTCTATCACTATTTTATATTGTGTCTTTCCAACTACTATGGAGGTGGAAATACCAAAGTAAGGATCTAACTGAGGCAGGTCTCCAAACAACCACCCAACACATTTCATTATTTTTCATGTGTGTAGGCTCACAAGGAAGAGCTTGTGGAGTTTTATCTTCGTCAATTTTTGAAGCCATCATAGAATATCTCCTTTCTCTTTCATCTCATAGTTTAGTTGTACTTGTTCTTGTACTTTGTTATTACATTTTATTTCCTGTTAGTAGTGTACTTTTAAATATTTTAGTTGCTCCATCATTTTTCTCATTTTTTGAAATATTGTTTGTACCATGTCTGCATGGGACGTTCACACGTTGTGCTTTTTGATGAGCCCAATTTTTGACATGTTTTGGGCTATGTTTAAAACATCTTTATATATTTTATTATGTTGAAACAAACATTAAGTACTAATTGTGGAAGTTATATATTTAGACTTTTTTGCTTAATATAACCAACATATTATGATAAGTCTTGATGATATTTCCATGGTTATTGGTTTATGTTTTACTAGTTTCACAAGAGATGTATGCCTTTGAATCTATAAGATGAAATATCTCTCTTGTGACCATTACTGATTACCTTCCTGCAACCATATGTAAAATATTGTTTGTTTACAATTAATACCTAATGAATGTATGAATGGAATAATAGATAATTAATGAGTTAAATGTGTTGAGTTGATCTCTTTCCACAAGTATAGATGTTACTTATTGTAGGCACCAAGTCTAAAGAAGAAGATTTAGCTCCGTTAGATCACCATGGATTGTTTCAAGAAGACCGGTTTAGTAGTAGGGAATAAGGAGACAACTAAGGAATTGTCCACCATGCAAGGAGAGTGATACAAGAATCTAGCTGAAGACACCTTCATGATACACAAATCTAGGATAGTGGAGCATTAGTTCCTTCAAACTGATTTGACTTAGTTTTCTCTCTTATGTCCATTTCCTTAATTGAAAAGGATGAGTTGTAATAAAGGTTTTCTATTTTTATGGAGAAGTTAGTTAGTTGTTAAGTTTCAAATTTGAATAAATAGATATGTTCTCCTTTAGAGAAGTAGTTCGAAGATCAGTATTGTATTAGTTTCAGTTGAAAATAATATAGTTGCAAGTTGCGAGCATGTACTTTTGAGTTTCAATTCAATAAAATATTTTCATGAAGTTTTCAATTTAACCTATTGTGTACTTGAGAAACTACCTAAGGGGGCCCACTTAGGGAATTTGTCTATCTTTTCTATTTTTGCAGTTAGGATAGTTGTACTTTGTTTTCATAGAACTTCAGTGTGACTGTACTTGTAGCTGACACAATTACAAAACTATCAACTATTCCTGCATCTGCCAAGGATAGAGTAATTTCTATCCTCAAAATTGAGTTTAGTTGTTATTAGCTATCCTCAATTCCAACATGGTATTTTCTAGTAGGAACACATGTCTGAAATAGGTGGTTAGTGCATATACTTTGTAGACCCATTTTAAGTCTAATGTCCCTGGGTTGACAATCAAATGATGTCCTTAAATAGATTATGGCTTCCAGTTGAGATATCTAACCCCTAAGTATAGGAATATTCCTAGTTATTACCTAATTAAGGACTCTACACTTTCATCTTGTACTCGCACTCGCATCCTAGAGTTGCACACACGTATGATGAAGTGATCTTTTAAAGCTCGATGATTGTTCACTATAGCAAGTGTTTTCAGTTTCTATGATAAAAACATTTTAATCACTTAACATTTTTGCGTTATTTACATTTAGCTACATTTAGTATTCTAGTTGTTATAAACTACTTGCATTTAAAAAATTAATTAGTTAATACTATCTCCAACATCTATTATCTAGATCCCCTAGCTCACCAACATACTAGTAGAAGTGAGGTGGCACAAGGGAGAGTTCATCCACTTATATTTTACTGGTCTTGAGGTTGGTGCACTTTTCCTTCTCCACAATAGGCAAGATAAAAGGGGAGTATTGGAGCCAAAGTCACATGCCATTAAAGATAAAATCAATATTTGCATATTTGTGAAAAATTTAAGTTGGTTGTACTGTCTCTCTTTATTCAATATCTTAGTTGGATTACTTTCACACCAACATTCCTTCAACATCAACCTATGAATATTTCACCCTCCATTTACTTTTTGAGGTGGAAGACGGGAAAAGTTTTCAATTCCTCTTCCCTACCTCAATTCTTCAAGTTAATCTTAATGGAGTGGATATTGGTTGATCTATAAATGATAATTGTACTTTCATGGTGTATCTTGTCAACTACATACTGAAAAACTACAACATTCTAAAAGTCTAACTAAACATAAAGAAAAATAGTAAGCCACACATGAATGTAAGACATAAGTATTTTCCATGTATACACCAAAGTCTTTGAGAAAGATCCAAAAATAGTGAGATCTAATGGCCTCCTCGTGTACTATCTCCAATCTCAATACTATCTTAGGAATCTTGGACATACAATCAGCAAGACCATTATGTTGTTTTCTCTTAAGATCTATTAGAATTTAATCTTTCCTCGGTATATATATGTATTTAAAGGATAAACCAAGGTATCCTATTATTTTCATCCTCTAGTCCAAGTAGGAGGACATGTCATATTTGTAATTTCCTTTATTAAGGAAAATAGATATTCCTCCTTATGAGGAATCCTACACTTGTCTCACGCACTAGTGAAATGTGGCATACATAGAAATGGGACTTACAAGTAACTCCTTTCAAACCTTTATTAAAAGAGATGGCTCTCATTTTCTCACATATGAGATACTTCTTCTTCTTGAACACTATTGTATGAGCTAAGCTCTCTCTCTCTCTCTCTCTCTCTCTCTCTCTCTCTCATTCTTAGGCATTTTTTCCACTTTTATTATATCATGAGGGTTTTTTTATGCTTTTCCCCCTTCAAAATATTGTCTCCTTGTTGATTTTTTCTTTGGTGAATGCTCCTAGTTTTTTGATTATTCATGCTAAATCTCATTATTCATTGCTCATTGATTAAACAATTTTCTATCTCTCTATATTCTGTTATTATTTTAACATGGTATCAGAGTAGGTTGGTTTAATCGTGTTTGGAGTGTGTAGGTAAAAGAGCTACCATATCTTGGTGCACTCCAAATTCGGAGATGTTGTTTAGAGAGATTTGAATCTCGTGTTAGTTATTACAATTTGTTCTTAGCAAATAGTTTATTTCAGTTCATTTATATTAATCTCTATATTTTGTTAATATTTTAACATATTATTTTAGTTTTCATTATTTTGTTATTTTTTACTAATTTAGTTTCTAAAATTAATCTCTCTCTTTATTACATTTGGTAAGTACGCAATTATTATCAACAATTTAACCAATATTTTTGGTTGTTTAACAGATTGGCTTTCAGTTACTATCTTTGCTTACATATGTTTTTGTTTTTTAAAAATCATTTAGTTGCTATTCTTGTTCTTCTCTTTCTAACATTATTCCTTTCTATTTTTTTTAGCATGCATGCATTTTTTTTGTTGTTAAAATTCTTACTTAAATGTTGAGGGTTCGTATCTCAACCATACTGCAAAAGACCATCACCGAATAAGGACAGTAAGTTCATCCATTCTTCCTTCTCTATTTTATTGCAGTGGTTTTAAAAGTTTTTAGTCCAGGGAGCAGAACGCGGACGGGCTTTTTTTTTTGGGCATTTTTTATATATATTCAGTAGTTTATTTAGTGTGTATCCATCGCCATAGTGTTGTGTCAAACCCTCGATTACTTTTTAAAGTTTTTTGGTCGTGCCTACATTTTTTTTCTTTCTTTCTATTCATATGCATTGTTAGGACAGTACTCTTTGCTCTTCTCGTCCTGTCGTGTTTATTTCATTTGTTGCGATCCATCTTCTCTCTAATCTGTTGTTCCCTTAGCTTCTATGCAATCTTCTTGTTTTTCCTTTATGACTTTGGGGCTATTTCTTATCAGTACAGCCTTGAAGACGCTCATGTAGTTTATTGGTGTATTCCCTGGTCTCATCATCTTCTCTTCGACTCTTGTTTAAGTTTTTATCTGTTCTTTTTTCCAAATCACACGCCTTGGTTATGCTCTTTGTAAGAAACTTGAGGTAAAGTGTTTCCTTCATCCTTACATTCTTTGGCATTAGAGGTAGACCATGACATTTCCCATTTGTGATTATTTCACTGCTTTATGTTCTGTTGTGGAGCGTCATCCCAGAGAGAAATATTTGGAAGCTTTAAAGTTTTTTTGATGATTGCAGTCACCTTTGGAAACTATTTGGTACAGATATTTAATTCTATGAACCGCAAAGGATGGGATCCAAGACATTGTGATGTTGTTAATGCTTTCACAATAACTACGGTGGTCGGGTTTCTCTTTTAGTGCACCTAGGTTCCAAATGTTACCAGACCTACAAGCGCATGCTCTAGCAGCAAGTTGATCGCCTGACTGAGCGACGTCTTCACATACCCTAATTCCTCTTCAATAACACACATATCTAGAATGAAGAGAAACATGGGAGGTAGGCTCTTCTCACCGAAAACCCCATACTCGATTGTGGTGTATTGAGGAAACAATTCCGCCGGTTTAGCAAGCTCAGATTGCACAAAATAACTAAACACATAAACCAAATTATGGGTATCTAATTTCCTCTATCGCAATCCTCCACTGGTATCAGATTTTACCCTATTATCATATTTTATCTTTGCATTCTCCCTTTTTTATTTGCTATGTTTGCCATAGTCTAGCGGAGTTTCGCGTGATGAAATTTTTTGGCTAAATATTTGCATAGATTAAATGTATTTCTATACCATTATTATTAATTTGTTGATCAGGTGCTTGTCTTCCAGAAGCTCATTTTATTGAATTGAACTGGTTTGTGAATTTGGCATCTGTTGCCTGCTTATTATGGAGTTTCATATACTGGGTTTTCTGTTTATTGTTTGTGATTCAACTGGGTTACTCATTTGTATTTTTGTTTTGTTATTCAGACTGTAATCTCTTTGGTTTGGTGTAGTAATTAATTGCAGTCAATTTTAGGACTGAGTTTGCCATACGCTCGCTGATTTCTTTATTGAATGACATTGTGTTTGTGATTCAACCGTGGTTACTCATTTGTATTTTTGTTTTGTTATTTAGATTGTAATCTCTTTGGTTTAGTGTAGTAATTAATTGCAATCAATTTTAGGATTGAGTTTACCATATGCTGGCTGATTTATTTATTGAATGACATTGTACTTGTTAATGAAATATCAGATATAATGATTTTTTTTCCTAAGTGATCGAGATTAATGGCATGCTCAGATATTTCATTTTGAAAATTTATTTTCTCCATAGTTTGTTGTCTAAACTGGCATTTGTTTTTCCTTATTGGTATCAGTTTTGATAACGATAAGAAGAAAAATGTAACTCTTTCATTAGTAGCATTATTATATATCATAATATAATGCTAATAAATTTTTCTTATCATTACATTAACTGTGTTTGCAGGCTAACACTTTTTGCAGGTTCTAGTTCGAATCCTAACCCTCATTCAGTCTTTGCAGCTAAGTGTGATTTTTTTTTAGTTTAGGGTTTTCAAATGTTATTTTGTTTGATGCTATTTTGTTTGATTGTTTAGTAACATAATTTGTTGGGTAGGGTTTGTAGATGCAAATCTTTTTTCATTACTGAAGTGTTTTCTGACCTAAAATTTTTATGAAGATGACCACCATAATGCTAGAAATAAAGTTAACTAGTATAAATTATCATGCATGGAAAATGCACATGACCTTCATCTTTAGATTCAAACATATGTTAGACATTGCTACTAATGCCAGTTCAAAACCAGCAACTTCTGCTCCTGAAGCTGATCAAACTGCTTGGAAAACTAAAAATGAGGAAGCATTTGGTTTAATCAGGATCTCCTTAAGTCCTGAATTGTATGTCTTAATTTCTACTTGTATAGAAGTCCATCAAGCTTGGGACATCCTAAAAAATACCTATGACAATGCAGATGAGACTCAAAAAATCCAGCTTCAAGACCAACTTGAAGACCTCAGGTATACCGATTTCAACTCTATTGATGATTTCTTGCTCAAGTTTGATTCAATTAAATTTTTACTAACTGATTTACAAGTTACTCTCTCTGATTTAAGGATAATCCACATAATTATTCATAAATATTTTCCTAGATAATTCCAACAATTTATTACAGATATTTACTCTCAGTTAGCTATTCCTTCTTTAGCATCTCAATTAACTTATGTCATCTTTCAAAATATGTTGCGTCAAGAGGAAGCAAAATTGATTCAATTTGGCATACTTAAAACTCACGAACATGCATATGTCTCTCAAAGTCACAATAACAATAGATCTTCTAACATTAATCAAAATAACCAAAATTATCAAAGATCAAACAATACTAATAATTCAAATAATAACTCAGGCCAACAACTTAATGATCATTACAATTCTAGGCCTTCCAATAACTATCATAATAGTTATCATTCAAATAGGCCACATTGCACCTATTGCGGTAAAGATGGTCACTTAATACATAACTATTTTAAGAAACAAAAGGATGATCAACCTAATTCTCAAAACTACTCAAATGGAAAATCTAATGGAAATCAATCTCGTTCTTCTTTTACTGTCTATTTTAATACTTCTAAACCTCCTACTAATAAAGTTCAAATAGCTAGAGATGTTTGCATTGCTGAAAATGGTGTCCATGACTGTTCTCAAAATTTAGATTCTAATTTTAGTCACAACAACATAGTTCTTGTGGAGGACTAACCTTTGTCTCTCAACCCTATTCCTCACATTTATGCTCCTAATATTTTTGTTCCTTTTGTTTCTGCTCCTAACACTAAGGATAATACTAATACTCTTCAAAAGGATAATGATGAACATAAAGATAGTAATGATACTCCTTCTAATGATTTTGTTCCTTCTAGTAGTAGCAATGATGTTGATATTGATGGTAATAATCTATTTACTCCTCCTTACTCCCATGTTGATGATATGTTTGACTAAGAAGAGGAAATTATATCTAACTTTCTTAATGTTACTTTGCAAGATATGTTTATTACTCAAGATGAAATTCATAATGATAGTAGTAATCCTATGACTATTGTGGAGGTTAATGATAATGATGCTTATATTAACTCTCCTATTGATGCTTCATATTATGATGAATACACTACAGATTTGTCTTATGCAACTGAAGATTGCATTCCTAATTATTTTCCTCATGATTCGCAATATGATTTTTCTTTCGAAAGTGTTACTGATTCAGCACTAGGAGATCCCAATGATGGAAGATCTACTAGTTGTTTTTGCCTTATTGCATGCTCAAGTGTTGATCCATCTCCATTTTCTATGAGAACTGAACATTCAGAATGTACATATGCATATCAAGAATCTCAATGGTCTCTTAAAGATTTGGGCTCCCCTCAACAAGAACATACACCTTTTTTTTCTCAAAGTGCTATGTACCATTCAAGCTCCAAAGCATAGGTTGAATACATGCAAGATGATCAAGCCAAAGACATCCTAGTGAAGACTCTTTTAAAAGAAAAATCTCAAAATCATTGTAAACATTTGGGTTTGATACCTATTGATGTAATTACCCCAAGTAAAGATTAAAGGGGGGTGTTAGAATTTAATCTTTCCTTGGTATATATATGTATTTAAAGGATAAGCCAAGGTATCCTATTGTTTTCATCCTCTAGTCCAAGTAGGAGGACATGTCATATTTGTAATTTTCTTTATTAAGGAAAATAGATATTCCTTCTTATGAGGAATCCTACACTTGTTTCACACACTAGTGAAATGTGGCATACATAGAAATGGGAGTTACAAGTAACTCCTTTCACACATCTCTATTAAAAGAGATGGCTCTCCTTCTCTCACATATGAGATACTTCTTCTTCTTGAACACTATTGTATGAGCTAAGCTCTCTCTCTCTCTCTCTCTCTCTCTCTCTCATTCTTAGGCATTTTTGCCACTTTTGATATATCACGGGGTTTTTTTTATGCTTTTCCCCTTTCAAAATATTGTCTCCTCGTTGATTTGTTCTTTGGTGAATGCTCCTAGTTTTGTGATTATTCATGGTAAATCTCCTTATTCCTTGCTCATTGATTAAACAATTTCCTATCTCTCTATATTCTGTTATTATTTTAGCAAGATCTAGGACAAAAACTTGAAACACCTCCATTCTTTGGATTGAAAAACTTATTTCCTTCATTGAAAGTGGATGTCATGTTGTAATGGTTTTCATCATGGAATTGTAGTATGACTAATTAATTTTTGACACGTTTATGAATTATTGGTTTTATCAACCTCTAAAACTTGTGCACATTAGATTTATATTTATATGGAGTTCAAAAATTTTATAATTTGTGCAATTATTATGTTCTACAACATTTCTAGGATATGGATAACAAGAAGCACTAGGATACATTTCTAGCTCATGGTAGGGGACGAGAGACCTTTTTTGGGGGATGAGTGAGGACAACAATTTGAAAAATAGCATTTAAAAAAAATAGAATACTTCAAAAATTTAATATGATAAGACATTCACCATATTCATTATATAACTATCTTATGAAACATTAATGCTAAATTGAGATTCATACTTTTCTACACAAATTAACACAATTTCAATGTGCCTAATCATTTAAATTTTTATTTCAAATTTGTGTATACAAAAAAAATAAAAAGGAGAATGGTTATAACTATAAATTGACAAAATATAGACAAATTGATCTATTGCTATTATGCCTTTGCTCCATGTTTTCTTCAATCAAAGTCAAAGTCTAAAGAGGCACTAGAAATACAAGGGACCACTTCATCCAATGAAACCTCCTCGATCCCTTAATGTGTCGATTTGCCATCAATCTATGTGGCATCTTTGAAATCAACATCCTACCATATAGCTAGGGTCTTTGATTCTAAAGTTGCAACACACTATGTATAACTAGCATTTTCTTGGCTAATTGAATGGAGTTATATATGCCACAATTCTTTTTTATAGATGACGAACTAGCAACTTATGAAAAGAAGCAATTTTCTTATTGACACAATATGATATCATCCTTGTCAAATCATTTTCACCATCTTGAGCTAATATAAGTCTATTCATCCTTGTCCTTTATTTACTAAATATTGGGGACCTCAAAGAATCGACAAAAACAATCTACTTCATTCAGTGAACTAAATATTGGGAACCTTAAAGAATTGACAAATACAATTCACTCCATCCAATTTGCTAAATACTGAAAAGCTCAAAAGAATCTACTCCATCCATCATACTAAATATTGAAGACCCCAAAAAATCTACTCCATTCATTTACTAAATATTGAACACCCAAAAAAATTGACAATGACAATCTACTCCATTCGAATAAAATTGTCTCCTCAACATTACACCTTTTATTTCAACTCATCATCACGAGAAGCATAAAAACAAACATCTTAATCACTAAGTAATATCGAATCACCAATTTTGACAAGTTTTCTTTACAAAAAAGAATCACCTACACCAATTTTTTCCTGAATAATCCAAAAACATGCAATTTAATCGCCCAAATCAAGTGTAATCCATTGTTGAACTGATTTGACTTCAACGGGCAATTCTTTGGTTGAAAAAGGTTTCATACGTGTTTACTTGCACTCATTTTAACTGGTCATTTTCACGTTTGGACTTTCATACCTGAGTTCAAAACTCATTCAGACTGCAATTCAAACTTGATTTTAGTGAAATAATTCTTACCCAAATACAAGATAAAATGGCATCCTTTTCGAAGCTGATTTCAGGTATTGCTTGTCACCCAATCAATTTCGCCTTTCTTCTCATGACAGCAAAAACACATAGGCCTCTCCACTGCTGCAATCTTCAAAGGGAGATAACCTTTTTCCACTTTCGATCATGCACATATATCAATCAAAGATAATCAATGGTCACATATACTTAGAGAGGTGGTTAGACATGGCCAATTAATTAGATAAAAAAGAATTAATATTCATCATTTGAGGATGACATTATTATATTAAATTTGTATTTATTTGTCATGAATACAAATCAAAATTCGAGAAGGTGTCTAAAAAGGGATGAGTTTACATAAAAATGAGAAAGTTGACTGAAAGATCATTTCGAATCATTCTTGAAAAAATATATTAGCAATATAATAAATAAAGTCTAAGACTATAAGCTAAGAAACATTATTACAACTGTACATGGTGAGAGAATCAACAAGGAAAAATACAGAGACATAATTTGGATTACTTAGATCAAGTGCAAATGGTGGCTCAAGTTGAGGACATGCATGTATTACAGATAAATATAAGGACTTAGAAATATTTTCAAGAAAGTGGACGAAAAAGAGAGAAGCTACACACTAAAGAAAAAGACTAAAAAGAAAAACAGTACAAGGGGTGGAAAAAGATCCATTATGAAGAATACTACTCTAAGTGTTTCACATGAAGTGACAATTGTAGTAATTCACTTTTCAATTTTATCGTAAACAATATATGACACAAATTGATTTTGAATGAAATAGGGGTCCAACCACAAAGCATCAAACTTTTTATGCTTAACCTTGCCTTTAGACATGACATTCCATGTTAAGACCATTTCATCTAGATAAAGGTTCCTTTTCTTCACCTTCTATTCAAACAACTATTTGACCTTCTTTTGATGTGCTAGATTTTTTCATAGGTTGTCCTTCCTAGTTCATCTAACTTAAATCATTTGGTTTATCCTTCAAGTGACTAAGTTATCTTCAATTTCACCAATTTGTTGCAAAAGTTGATAAATGGGCGATTCTCAATTTATGGGAAATGCTACACTTGTTCCATGAACAAGATCAAAATGGATTATACCTATAGATTTGTTTGGAGTAACTCTACTAGCTATATATATATATATATATATATATATATATATATATATATATATATATATATATATATATATATATATAAGCTAGTAGAGTTACTCCAAACAAATCTATATATATATATATATATATATATATATATATATATATATATATATATATATATATATATATATTACGCCAAGAGTAATCTTTCTCAAGGCACCTATTTTCAACAAATTGGAAGGTTTTTTATGTGGGTTAGGATTGATGAAAATAGGTGCCTCGAGAAGGATTACTCTCTGCATAATATATATAGGTATATATAAGCTAGTAGCAGCTGCAACACAAGACGAAAGATATTTTATATTTTATATTTTTTGAAAATAAATGGTGTAAGGGTTATTGTTAGGGTAATGGTTGGGTTGGATTATATTTATAATTAGTATTAAGATAACGATTGTGTTAGTGTTAAGGTTCCTTATACTATTATAGTTAAGGTTAATATTATTGTTATAGTTAAGGTTAGTGTAAGGGGAACTGCTAGGTTACATTTAAGAAATTTGTTAGGGTTATTGCTCCTATTACGGTTAAGGTTAGTCATATTGTTAAGGTTTAGGTTATTATTAGGGATAGTGTTCCTATTATGGTTAAGGTTAGTGTTATTGCTACAGTTAAGGTTAGTGCTAGGGGAACTGTTAGGTTACATTTAAGAAATTTGTTAGGTTTACTGCTCCTATTACGGTTAAGGCTAGTGCTATTGTTACACTTAAGGTTAGTGTTAGCGGAATGGTTAGGCTATATGTTGTGAATAGGATTATTATTAATGATATTATTAAGTATTTAGTTTGTTTTTTGTTACATTTAAGATTTGTGTTAGGTTTTGTGTTATTATTATAGTTAAGGTTATTGTTAGGGTTAGTGCTCATATTATGATTAAGGTTAGTAGTATTGTTATACTTAAGGTTAGTGTCAGGGTAATTGTTAGGTGTTCTTTTATGTGGGTTAGAGCTATTGTGACACCTACAGTTAGTGTTAGTGATATTGTTACACCTAAGGTTAGTGGTAGGGGAACTGTTAGGTTCTATATAAAAAGTTTGTTAGGGTTCATGTTATTATTATGATTAAGGTTATTGTTAGGGTTAGTGCTCGTATTACATTTAAGATTAGTGGTATTTGTAATCATCTAAAATTGGGCTAATAGAACCTACGGCCCTATTTTCCCTTAATTTGGCACATAACCTTAATTGTGTTAATTTTATCTTTGATTATTAACATAAGCTCCCAAAAATTCAATAAACCCCATCAAATCCTAAATCAAGCATTCATTACTAAGGTTCAAGCAAAAATCAAGGTTAATAACTCTAGGCCTATTTAATTAATCAAATCCCATCAAATGCAAAGGCTAGAGTTATTAATTAAAACAAATGCATAAATACCTCCTAAATCAAACAAACACAACAAACACACTTTATGATTAGGAGGCTTGCACATGGATCAAGGATCAAGCCAAGATGCATCTCAACGACTCCTCATGGATGCTTCTCAACCGTCGATTCCCTTCCAAATCCTATAAAATAGAATTTTCAAAGGCTTCTACCTTCTTCTAAGATTTTAATGCTTCTACATGCTTCTAATTTGGCTTCCTAATGCTTAGACTTCTACATACTTGCTCATGAATTTGAGGCTTCATAATCCATGATTATGAACTCTCATGCTTTGGATAATTTGCTAGCTAATGCTTAGATTGATAGTTGTTTTCCATGCTTTCAAGCTTTTATTAAGTAGAAAACACTTCAATTTGGGTCATAATGGAAGGAATTAAGATTTCATGTTTTATTGTAGTTGCATACATGTACTCTTGAATCTCTCATTTTAGTGTAGATCGTCACTATTTAGGG
Organism: Chamaecyparis obtusa; assembly: GCA_027943335.1. Taxonomy (NCBI): domain Eukaryota; kingdom Viridiplantae; phylum Streptophyta; class Pinopsida; order Cupressales; family Cupressaceae; genus Chamaecyparis; species Chamaecyparis obtusa. The sequence continues at coordinate 8,191,688 of BSBK01002231.1, forward strand.
GTTAAATCTGAGAGTAAACTAACCCTTATTTCATACTCACATTAATTAGAGAGCAATAGGATGTTTTTTCTTGTTAGCTTTCTCAATTAGATCTTTATTTTTCTCTAACAAGTGATGTTATTATCCTATTGAAGTGTTGTGTTGCAGGCCACAAACTCACACACACATTTCTGGCACCCATCGTGGGGCCTAGCCCCTGATTTTTATTTTTCTAGCATTTTAGAATTAATTATCGTCGTACAAATTTTGCCAGAGGATCATTTTTGGGAAGATCATCCACATCTGGTAAATCTAGGATCGCATCTTGTATTCGTGGATCTCACCCGGGAACAAGGTCGCACCTATTTGAAATATAGGATCGCATCTTGTAGATCTGTATCGCATGCGGGAAATTGGGTCGCATTTGGGAAATAAGGTCATTTCTAGGAATTTGGGGGGAAAATTCTAGGATCACATTTGGGGTTTTTTATTGTGTTCTTGGGTTTTCTGATTCCTGATCAATTTCATTATTTGTGTCCCTAGTTTTTGGTAGCCTGACTGTGATTTTGCAGGTTTAAAAGATAGAAAATTCAAATACTAACCCTTGTCTTTGATTTTCTTTAAGGGTAAATGAACAATTATGCTTTTGTTTTTGAACACTTAAAGACAATTTGATTTCATCTTGTAAACCAGTTAGAGGATTATGCTCTTTTCTCCTTGAGAGAAAATCAGAAACTCAAAAATTGGTTTATATTTTGGAGTTAAGTTGAGGAATGAATGCTAACAATTTGCATAAGTAATTTTCTTTGAAGCATTATCTTTGGATTTTGAATTTTCTAACTAGCTAACAAGCTAATGGGTGAACTTGGTGTTTTTGGTTGATTTTGAAAGCCTAACAGTTGTTTGTAGGATGTTTGCCCAAGACCAAAAGAAACAAAAGACTACTAATGCTTGCTATGCAAGTTGCCTCTAAAGCAAAATCAACAAAGGAATTTCATGCTTGATTTTTGTAGGAATTTAAAACAATTTGAGATCAAGTTTCAAATCAACTAGAGGATTATTCTCTTTTCCCCTTGAGGGAAAACCAAAAACTCAAATGTTGGCTTGCTATTTGGCATCAAATTGGAGTAATTGAACTCTTACTATGCATGATGTGTTTGGAATTTGTGGCATAAGTTAGGAGATATGCTCTTCTCCTTCATGGAGAACCAGAAATCTAGAGCTTACTATCACTTGTTCATTTGCTTTATTGTACACCTTTAGAGGGCCTGCCGGTTGAGGAAAAAATTTGCCAGGAATGACCCAAGTGGGGACAAGTCTTACGCCAACTCTTCCACCCCACTATAAAATTTGACGCTTCCTTGAGGCTAAAGCCTTGGAAGACATGATTTATCTTGTCTTGGGAGATTGATGATCAATCTCAATGACTGACTTGGATTTCATGTAGAGCGGAGCCACTTTAATATCGCTTCTCGAGACTACACACTTTTAGGTTCCTATAGGGTTAATAGCCTCAATCCTGCTTGCGGGACTATGGGAGATAATTGTGAAAAAATGCCTTCATTAAAAGCTCTATGTTAGATGCCACCTAGATCACCCCCAAAAGGTTGTTATCACTTGTGCGAGGCAAATAGTAATTGCCCCAAGAAATTCACCATATTGAGCCCCCATTGACGTTAACACTTGGCAAATATGGCCTCCAATATCCATTGCATGTTATTGGAATGTGATATTCTAATGAGTCTTTGGGTGTGTTCCTAAGTTAGTGAACAAGTGGTTTCAATCTCTACCTAGTATAAGGAAGGTTAGGTGTGTTTGATCTAAAAATGATTTCTTGGTGTGTCTTAAATACAAACTCAATTAATTTCCCCCAAATGAACAAGCACACAACATTTTCAAGCATTTACAAACACCTGACACTCACTGGAATCTGACAGACATGGCACATTTTCTAAGAAAAACTAAAATTGCAAATTCTTGATCATCATAAGATTGCATCCGATATTCCAGAGTTGCATCCCGCATCCCGGATCGCATTTGTTCAAACTTGAGTCACATCCAGTAATCACACCATTTCTTGAGTCACATCTGGTGCACATTCCATTTCTTGAGTCGCATACTGTATTTCTTGGGTCACATCCAGGGTTCCAATTTGTTCACCAGTCACTGTTGAGGATCGCATCTAGGATAGAGAGCATTTTCGTACATCCCAGAAACAAAATTTTCACATTTCCAGATACCCATTTGGACAATTAGTAGGTCCTTATTGCTAAAACATAGTCATCTAATACCTAGAAAGAGTCATTGTTGAGAACATCTTGTCATCTTACATGGTCCAAAATTGCATTGTCCAATTGTGGAGTCAGTTTACCCAATCAGTTACAAACAAGTTCTTAGCTCATAAATAGGGCACTTTGACACCCTTTGATGCTGAAACTTTCACTTTCAAACCCACTTGCACTTTGGTTCCCAACTCATAAGCAGGGCATTCTAACCCCATTTGACATTGGATCGATAAAGACATTTCAAACCCACTCTTGCATCCTTGGATTCACAATCAGACATTGTGAACTATCAAACCCACTCTTAAACACAAGACACTCATTGGTTCCTCAATCCGAATTTCATGGTTGTTACCAGGAACAAAACTTACAATTTTGAAACAAACCCATTCTCACACGGAAAACCCATATTCACATTGGAAATGGGAGAAACTTCAAGACTCAATCCCTTGTATGGTGCTACACCTAGTACTACTTATACGGTAACACCTGAACAAATAAACATGAATGATCAAGGTGAATACCAATGAGATGAAAGATTCCATGCACAAATGAAGAAGCAAAACATGAGAGACAAAAACAAAAAGCCCAATATGATGATGAGGATGATGATATTGATGATGATGTAGACCCTACTGAACAAGAATACAATAGAGCTTTAAGAAGAAAATGATTTCACAAAATTCTAGAAAGAGCCTTGGAAGAAAACAAAGAAAAGTACTTCTTAGAACTTGCTTCCGGAGGTGTGAAATTACCTAAGGACTACGATGTGGAGCAACTCAAACAAAAGGTAGATATTAGTCCCATGTCAATTCTAAATAGACAATTCCTTCTCATGAAAGCAGAAATTCAAGAACTCAAGGAATCAAAGGACAAACCAAAACAATAATATTCTTTGGAGCATATATGTCTTTTCCCTTTTGACAAGGGACTCACAACAATTCCATTTCCTAAAAATGTTACAATACCAAAGTATGACAAATACATGGGAGATTCTGACCCTCAAGATCATGTGAGGGAGTTTTGTAAAACTAGTATGGAGTTCATGCATGAACAAACATACCTCATGAGGCTATTTCCACGAAGCCTAGGTGGACAATCTATAGAGTGGTTTTCCAAATTACCTATTGGAATCAAAACATTTGATGAATTAGTGCAAAAATTCATACAACACTACTCCTACAACATCCAACACATAGTCACAATGTTGGATTTATGCAATACCAAATAGAAGACGAGAAAATCATTCTTGAGTTTCCTACAGAGATGGAGAAAAATATTTGCACGATATGCGAGGGAAATACCTGAAAATGAAAAAATGGATATCTTCATTAACAACTTGGTTCCAGAAATGAATTTTCCAATTCAATTACAAGGACCACATAGCTTTGACAAAATGATTGATAATGCTCTCAAGATAGAGGAAGTTCTAATCAAGAAAGGTGACATTGCCATTAACAAGGAACATAAGGGCAAGTCCTATCCCACTAAGGACAAGTACAAATATGCAAACAAGAACAAGCATGTGGTTAATCATGGAGTGGTTGATACTCCTAATCCAAAACCCAAACCAGATGTTTTTAGTCTAACAACAAGTCTTCAAATAAATAAGGGTCTGAATCCTACTATGACTCTAGCAACAAACAATACTTTCAACAAACCTCGAAGAGAACCTTGGGCACCTCGGCCTAAGAGAGAATTTACACCATTGGGAGACACCTTGGAAGTGGTTTCAAAATCACTTGTGGAAAACAAAATCATTGCAATTCCAGAACTCGACAAGCCTTGGGATCCAGAAGAAAAACCCAAGTGGTGGAATGATAATGAATATTGTGATTACCATCATAATAAAGGACACACCACTAATAATTCCTTGAAATTAAGACATGCTATTCAAGATCTTATTAAACAAGGAAAAGTCAAGGTAGATGGATACCACATGAACAATGATCACAAAGCATTTCAAACTCCACTACCTAACTATGAAAAAGGAGAAAAATCTAAAATCAATAAGATTAATTACACATACACTGATGGTGACAATGTAATCAACATGATGGAACCATGTGAATATTCCGTCAACATGATCACTCTCAAAGGAGTGAAAAACAAATCTGAATCTTCAAATCCTGTAACATGAAGCCAAGCAAAGCTTACTCTTAAAGGAGTCTCAACATCTAACACACTTCCTACAACAAAAACATCTAAACAAGTGGTTCCATCTCCAAAATTCAACCTGGTGGAACAGTTGCAAAAGACACCTGCACAGATATCTATTCTAGAGTTGTTGAAAATCTCCCCTAGCCATAGGGAAGTTCTTGATCATGCCCTATTAAGCACTAATGTACCAAAAGACTTATATGTGGATAGATTCCAGGCCATGGTTGGTCACATGAGTTCCCCACATTACCTATCTTTTTTAGAAGAGGATGATAAATCATTAAACCAACCACATAATCAGTACCTTCATTTAGAGGTTCTTATTCATAAACACCGAGTCAAGCGTGTCTTGATAGATGGAGGTTCTGGTTTGAACATTTGTACTTATAATTTGATAAAACAATTGGGTTTCTCAGAGCACACAATTGATCCTTGGAGAAAAATAACAATCAAGGCATATGATGAGGAAGAGAGATCCTCTAAAGGATTGGTTATCTTACCCATTAGTGTAGGGTTTATAGAGCAAGATGTCCTTTGTCAAGTTCTTGATTTACCCCTTTCTTACAACATTCTTCTTGGGAGACCATGGATACATTCAATGCAAGCAGTGCCTTCCACATATCATCAATGCCTAAAGTTTCCTCATAATGGAGTGGAGGTGACTATTCTAGCAGATACCATGTATACTTGTAATAATCTCAAACAAACTGAAAGCATGGTTCCTCATAACAAAGAAGGGTCCACCAAGATAGAGACATCTAAAGAAATGGTCTTGAGGAGATTTTCTAAGAAGATCAATATCCAAGAAACAAACATGGGAGAGTACAAAATAGATCCTGCAACATCTTTGACAGATCCTCCTATATCTCCTAGGACACAAGGAATGCCCTCATCTACATTTAAACCTTCTAATGGCAGCACTCTAACTATACATGAAGGAACTAGAATGGTGAAAGAAAAGGTATCCCTAGAGGAAGAGAATGAAGAAAAGGCTATTTTGCAATGGCTTTATAAAGAACCCAAAGAAGACGGGAATGTTAAACATGTTGAAATTTCCTCAAGAAAATATGGGAAAGGATATGATCTTATGAAACAAATGGGGTACAAAGGAAAAGGACCATTGGGACAAAACAACAAAGGACTAGTGGAACCCTTACACATGGATTTCAGAAATCCTAAGGATAAGATTGGACTAGGTTTCAGAGAAGCTAGATTTCATCCTACAACAAAAAGAGGTCCAGTATTTGATAGATCAAGAGATTCTGATGATGAAGAAGAAGTGGAAGGACATCCCATTCCTTATGAAAGGTTGTTAGTCTTACAAGGGGACCCAGATGTTACATTCCTTGGCACAAGTCTTGAATAAGAATCAGAAAGAGTACAAGCAGATGAACCTGATGAAGAACAAGAACAAGAACCTCTTATCTTTGATACACCACATTTTGATGAAGAGCCTAAAGCAATGAATCTACAAGAGCCATTGCAAGAATAAGAGAACCATTCTAATGAAGAAAATGAGGTGCCTATGACTATTTCTCACTTTTTGGGAGTCTCAGATTATAGTTAGGTCGATTCACATGAGTACGAATGGGATGTCCTTTTTGATGCAACCATGGACATAGAAATAGATGTGATGCACAAGTTTTCTCCTAGGGTCTTGATTGAAGAAGGAGAAAGTTCTAATGTTATATCACTAGAGTTAGATCCGCATAACATTAACACGAACTCTAATAATAACGAATCTAAATCTAATAATCCTAACACTTATCTAGAAGCAAACTTAATAGATGATATCTTGCAAGTTATGAACGGTGATAACAATGTGGTGCTATCTCTTGAACCTATTGAATCTTTTCCCTTGAAACACCCTGACTTGATAGACTGGGATGAACCTACAAACACAAGCTTGCTATCCTTTGAAAATGACTATTCAATAGCCTGTTATCTTAATGCTTGTGAACCATTCCATTCTTCCACCAGCGAAATGAGGGAAATCATGACTGAAGAGGATATCAAGTTTCTCAGTCTTAAAAATGAAAACAAAAAGAACAAGAGGTTTGATGGTGAAAACCACTTAGTGGCAGTATCAGACCCTAAAAGAGAAAAAGAAAAAGATGTATCTAATGGTGAAAACCTCCTTGAGGCACCAAAGAATGAGATGCTTGATATCCTCCCAGATCATTTCCAAGAAAGGTCCTCAATTTTGATTGAACCAACACAACCCATTAATTTGGGAACATCAAAAGCTCCTCAGTTAGTCCACATAGCTCAATCATTGACAGAAGATGAGAAAATCCAATTCACTGATTTCTTCAAAGCAAAGAAGATCAAATTTTCTCGGTCTTACTCAGTTATGCTTGAATTGGATACATATTTGATTATGCACCATTTGTCTATTTCACCAAATGTAAAACCTGTCAAGCAAAAACTTAGAAAAATGAATCCACAGGTGGCATTGCTAGTGAAGGCAGAATTGGAAAAACTATTGAAAGCAGGATTCATTAGAGCAATTGATTATACGGAGTGGATCTCCAATATAGTTCCTATTTATAAGGTAGAAAAATCAATAAGAGTGTGCATAGATTTTAGGGATCTCAACAAGGCTTGTCCAAAAGATGATTTTCCACTTCCGAACATAGACATGATTGTGAACTTAACAGCAGGTTATGAGATGTATTCCCTAATGGACAGATTTTCAGGATATAACTAGATCAAAATTGCTCCTGAAGACCAAGAGAAAATAGTATTCACCTATGCATGGGGAACCTACTATTGGAATGTGATGCCATTTGGTCTCAAAAATGTAGGTGCCACATATCAAAGGGCAATGACCACAATCTTCCATGATATGATGCACAAGAACATGGAAGACTATGTTGATGACACTTTGGCAAAATCAAGAATAAGGACTACACATATAAAGGATCTGAGGAGAATCTTTGACAGGATGGAACAATTTGAATTAAGACTTAATCCTACGAAGTGCACATTTGGCATGTCATCTGGAAAACTCTTAGGATTCATAGTTTCAGCTAAGGGAATTGAGGTGGATCTGGCAAAGGTAAAGGCAATTCTAGAAATGAAACCACCAAAGAACATTAGTCAAATGAGAACCTTATAGGGAAAGCTACAATCCATAAGAAGGTTCATATCTCAGTTGGCTAATAAGGCACAACCTTTCACCAAGTTGATGAAGAAAGGAACCACATTTACTTGGGATGCACAATGTGAGGAGGATTTTAACCAAGTCAAGAATTATCTAATGAATCCTCCAATCCTAATGGCACCAATTTATGGAAAACCCTTTTTCTCTACATATCAGCAATAGATACATCGCTAGGAGTATTGCTTGCACAAGAGGATGAGGCCAAGAAAGAAAGAGCCATATATTATATTAGTAGAACTTTGGTCACATATGAGCTAAACTATTCAATGATTGAGAAAGCATGCTTAGCAGTGGTGTTTGCATCCCAGAAGCACTATATGTTAGCACACAAGGTGAAACTAATGGCTAAAATTGATCCACTTAAGTACTTATTAAACAAATCAATGCTAACAGGAAGAATTGCTAAGTGGGTCCTGATTCTAAGTGAATTTGACGTCATTGAGTATGTGGATAGGAAAGCCATTAAAGGGTAGGTGATTTCTGATCAACTTGCAGAGATGCCATTAATTTATGATAATCCATTACTTGTGGAATTTCTAGATGAATCTATCATGCACCTAACAGAACATCCCTGGAAAATGTACTTTGATGGGTCTTTCACACAACAAGGATCAGGAGCTGGTTGCTTATTCATTACACCACAAGGATATAAGATCCTAAAATCTTATAAGATGATCTTTCCATGTACCAACAATATGGCAAAATATGAAGTTTGTGTGAATGGGCTCAAGCTTGCAATAGAGTGGAAAATCATTGAACTACACATCTATGGGGATTCACAACTTATTATGAACCAAGTAAATGGTGATTATCAAACTAAGGATGAAAAGTTAATTCCCTTTAGAACAATGGTGGATGACTTGAAAAATTACTTTGTCTTCATTACCTTTCAGCAAATTCTGAGGTCAAAAAATAGAGTAGCTGATGCGATGGCTACTTTGGCATCTATGTTACAATTGGAAGAACACCAATTTCGCTATGACTTCCTGGTGGAAGAACTCCCTTTCCTAGCTTATGACTCTCCTGAATGTCAAATTGTTTGTGTCCTTGAAACTCAAGTGTTATCTAGATATGCCCATATCTACTCCTATCTTAAAGACCAAACAATTCCCAAAGGCTATTCTATAAATGAAAAGAGATCCCTCCTAAGAGCAACGTCATGTTACGTAATCATCGCTAATGACTTGTTTAGATGTAGTCTAGATGGCACACTTCTTAGGTGTTTAGAACATGAAGAGTCTAATCATGTATTAAAATAAGTTCATGACAGTGTGTGTGGATCACACTCGTATGGTTTTTCATTAGCCAAGAAACTCCTAAGGGTTGGATACTATTGGCCCACTATGGAGAAAGATGCTATTCACTTTGCAAAAAATTGTAAGAAATGCCAAATCCATAGAAACCTCATACATGCACCAGCTAGAGAGCTGATTCCTTTTATAACACATTGGCCATTCCAATAATGGGTCTTTAATTTGGTTGGTCAGATTTACCCCAATTCATCAAGATGACACAAATATATCATCACCGCAACTAAATATTTCACAAAATGGGTGGAAGTTGTCCCACTATCCAATGCAACCGGAAAACAAGTTTCAATGTTCATCTTGAATTACATTATTTTCCGTTATGGCGTACCCTCGTCAATTGTGACTAACAATGGGGGACAATTCAAGAACAAAGACATAGATGAGCTGTGTCTACAATTCAAAATCACTCAGCATTTTTCTTCAATCTATTACCCTTAAGGTAATGGACAGGCTGAGGCATCAAACAAAAATATTCTAAAAATCTTGCATAGGACAGTAAACAAATTAGGAAGGGATTAGCACTTGCAAATCAATCTAGCATTGTGGGCTTACAGAACAAGCATAAGAACACCAACTGGTGCAACTCCATTCACACTAGTTTATGGACCAGAAGTAGTCTTACCAGTTGAGGTAGAGATTCCATCACTGAGAGTATCATTAAAACATCTAGTCGCTAATGAGGACTATCGAATCTCTAGACTACAAGAACTTGAATTGCTAGATGAGTGCAGGAAATAGACATTTGACCATCTCAAGGCTTATTAGAAAAGAATGTCAAGAGGATACAACAAGAAATTAAAACCCAAAATTTTTCAAATAGGGGATCTAGTTCTTCGAGAAAATCCTAAAAAGCAACATCATCGAGAACAAAAGGGAAAATTTGAACCCAACTGGCTAGGTCCCTTTGTCATTATAACAACATTTAGATTGGGAGCCTATCAATTAGCTGTGCCTGAAGGAGATGTTTTTCTAGATCCAATCAATACCCTACATCTGAAAAGGTTTTATGCCTGACATTCTTGAGGAAGCTCCTATACAGTGAAAAGAGTCCTAAAAAAAGTTCACAAATAGCAAATATGGATCCTGAAAAAAATAATTTTTTTTTGGAAAAGTCTTGAAAAATGACTATCTTGGTGAAAACCTAGCAATAGGCACCTTGATGTGTCAACAAAAAAAATCAAAAAGAGAAAAATAGAAAAAAAATTGAAAAATAAAAAAGAACAAAAAAATTGAAAAAGAAAAAAAGTGTCTTGGTGAAAACCTGGTAAACAGGCACCATAATAACAAAAATAGAATAAAACTGTGGCAAGTGGTGAAAACCTGGTAAACAAGCACTACTTGTAATCAACACTCTATCTATCAAGACAATGCTTGCAACATTGGCTTATGTAAATATCAGTTTGTATGTATCCTTCAGTCACTTTTGTGACACGCCAAATCCTAAGAGAACTATCAGAGAATTATGCCTTCCTAAGACTAGAATTTGTCCACATGAGGGTCCTAGGCAAACTATTTTTCCCTAGGGGGCATTTGATCAAATTGCATTTGTTGACAAGATTTTGTGTCCACAATTGACAATAAACTATGAACAACGGTATTTTTCAATACCACCCTAGTCCGCAATTGACACTAAAACTATGAAAAATGATGTTTTTAAACACCAACTAGCGGGATCTAAAAATGTGTTTCTCAACACAATGTCATGATGAAAACAATGTTTCTAAACACTAAAATAGGTGAGACACTTATGGGTGAAGAAATGAATCTTTGATTGATGATAGTTCTTAAAACATGTGTTTGCAAGATTAATCAAGAGTGTATTTAAACACTATAACCACAACTATTTGTTTATATTTTTTAAATGCAATGAACATGCTAAAGGAAAATGAACTTTTCTTATTATCAATTTTTTATCATTATGTTTCCATGAGTAACTCAATCATGTCTACGGACTAGAGAAACAAAGACTGGGGGCATGACATTTCCTTTATTTTCTATTTGTGGTAATAAATCCAATGATCTAAGGTGATCATGGGGAATGGGTGTCTACTATAAGTGCCTCCAGCATGATTGGAACACCATGTATACCTCGACCTATTTCCTATGAAAACCCTAGTGAGGTTGGATCTATTTCCTTTCCTATTTAAAAACTAACAAAGATAAACTATTTCCTAGTAAGGTGCATCGTAAATCAGATTATACCCTACGATATGAATACAAAATGAAAGGTCATTATGGGTATACATTTACATATTATGCACTAGAAAATAAATGGTTTATATCAAATGAGAAGTAATTGACAAGACATTTATAGCTGGGTGCTTTAATGTTTAGGTTGTCTTCCAACATGATGAAATAAAAAGGATGTATTCATATTTTCAAGATAGCCAAATCTATTCATGAAAATTGTACTATCCTAATGAGGTCCCACTAATAGAGGCTCTATGATGAAAAACAACCCGCTTTGAATAAACAGTGACTTTCCTAGGTGTCTTAGGTGCATTTCATTGGTTAATTGCATTAGGGTGCATTTTAGTTTCATATCATATTAGTTTGCATTAGGTTTATTTAGATGCATTTCATTGTCTTTAGTTGCATTGAAATTCATTTTAAATTGTATTCATTTTAACTTAGTTGCATTCATTTTAATCTTGCATAAGCATGAAAATGTGGATTCAACTATTTGAAGCAATGATATAAATTGAGATCTATTCAAAGCATTTATGACATAAGCTGAAAATTCTAGAGCATTAAGCATTCAATGTTAACCATTTGACATGTATGGCCAAGTACATCATGGAATCATAAACAACTAAATCTAAAATGATAGAGTATAAATCATTGATATCCATTTACATTCATAAACCATTTCATATCATAAAACCAATTGCATTTTGCATCCATATTCATCCATACATAAATAAAGTTGAGATGTCCATACATCGCGTCGCAATACATCTCATACATCCATACATTCATGATAAACTTTGAAAATAACAAAAACATGAGCATATATCAGTGAAATATATTATGACATCATTTTATCATCACAAAATCTAATCTTGACCAAGTATGACTATCATATCAAATATCCCAAGCATCCAAAAAACATCAGATATCACATATGCAGAAATTAAGACCATCAAAGATCAGATATAAAAAATAACAACACATGAAGCATCAGATAAAGAGTATCAGTGGCAGAATTAGTATGAGCATCAATATATAAATCAGAAATGTCCATAAGAAAGATTGTCTATCAGAGATCACCAATGAATCAGAGTATCAGTATATCAAAGCATGAAACAACATATAAACAAAAATAGAGTCCAGGAGATATGAGAGTACATTGGATCAAAAATGGTACAAGTGCATGCTGTCAACAAAGTACAAAGGAGTCCAGAGATACAAAATATGCATTAAATAAGAGGTCTACACCTCACTGGCCCCCTCATCCTTAGCAGGGGGATCGAAAGGTGGTGCATCTGATCAACCAGGTGGTGGTGGTGGTGGCATGGCACCCTTTGACTGCTGAGAAATAATTGAATACAATGGAGCCCTCTGAGCAGTAGGAACCACAACATAATATAAAGTGAAGTAATAGGTAGCTTGCTGTCCCTGATGGGTAGCTATGTGCACATACCTATCATGCTCATCTCTCAACTATGCGAGTTACACATCCCTACATGCTCTCAACTGGGCTAGCTGAGCATCTCTATCTACTCTCAGCTAAGCTATTTGTGTGTCTCTCTCAGAAAAGACCTATGCTAGCTATGAGTCCCTCTCTGATAATTATGTTCTGAGGGTAGCAACCTATAATCTCAAAGCAACTCTCTCCTATTCACATTGTGAAAGCCTGTCACCATCACCGCCTACGGGGGGAACCTGTAATTCCTATTGTTGTTGTGGATCTTGATCTCCCCCTATAGGTCTCTACGCATGCTCATCCCTATGTAATAGTGGCCCTCTATCTCTCTAAGGAGGAGTGACCCATACTTTGCACTTCCTATGACTGGCATCCCCTCTAGAGGCCCAACGTCTGATACCACCCACTGCTACACCACCACCACCACTATCATCTCCTCCATCATCCCCATCTCCATCCCTTCCTTCACCTTTGTGGGCTCCATCTTGGCCTCTGCCTTTGTCCCCTCCTCTAGAAGCTCAGGCTCACCCTCCAACATCATCATCAGGATCATAATCAAGAGCATCCTCGATCTAGGGAATGGCATCATCAAGAGTAGTAAATCAAGGATAAGGGTGCCTCAAGTAGTGATCATGGTAATCATCGATGACATCAACATCACAAACAACTGCTTGATAATCCCAGTCCACACAGTGCATGTGTGCAATCTCATAAATAGTTGTCTCATACACTAACTGAGCTCCCCACTAAGCCTCCTCACTCCTGATACAAGCATATAGACAAGTCTCCTATGACATGCCCTGTATACATCCATACTGACGATAGACTTGGGTGATCAAAAACTGCTCAATCACATAGTGGGTCCGCCCAACAAGGTACTGGGTCTGAAAGAAGAAGGGAATTTGTCTGACATCTGAGTGCCAGGCCTCACAATTGTTAGGAATAAGGTGTCTCAACCTTGGATAATTCCTATTCTTATTATTTGTTTTGTAAAATGTATTTCTTGCAAATAATGTAATTAAGTGTGAGTGTACATGTCTAGTTGGCATGTTGATGTGTCACTCCACTTGATGTGTCGACATCTTGAATTGTGTGTAAGGAGATCATGACTGAAATAGTTATGATAGATTCCTATGACACTTAAGAGCTATGTCTAGAAGATTCAATGATGGGTGAAGACATGTGGCAATTGATAAAATTGAGTACTGTACACTCTTCCCCAATTGTGGGGTTCGGGTTCCTATTTTCTTGAAGAATGGTAAAACCCTAATACGGCTATCTTTAGAAGTTGCCCTAAAAAAAGGAAGCTCATGATATAAGCATTTTTAGGGTTGTGAAGATTGGAGAAGCAAGTGTATTGTTGGAATGTTTTAAGCTGTTGTGATTTGTCTTCAAGAGTTGGAAAAATCTTCTGAAAGAACTTGCATTGCAAGTGTATTGTAAACTGTAATAGTTTTGATTAATACACTGTGCAGGTTTTAGAGTGCTGGGCTTTTTACCGAAAGGTTTCCCCAAGGTAAATCATTGTGTCATTCTCTATTTTCTAAATGCATGGTATATGGCTGCAATATCATTGTTAAAGTAGTTAACGAATCTAAAATTGTAAGGATTTAAAAGAATTTGCACAATACTTTCCTTTAGAGATTAGTGTAGGAAGCTATTTCCACACCTGAGTTTCCTTATAGCAATCATGATAAGGTCACCACTCCACCTCAGTAACATCATCTACCAGATGACGCTAGTACTCTAACTTACCTAGGTGGGGCTGCTGAATGAATCCAAAATACATGTAAATATATGGTAGCCCAGTGCCACGGTGTCTATCAACAATAGGATGAGTCATAGGGATGTGCTCCCATGCCCAGATATGCAACACAATTCTCCCTATAGTCATGGAGTGGGAGTGCTAGTAGATGATCTCATGAAGCTCATGGTACATGTGAGCAAGTATACAACTACCCCAGGCATACCTGCTTGGAGTCTGGATCATCTAGCCTATCACGCGGGACCGGCCACACATAAAACCATGCTGACCCCTATTTGGCATCATGATTCCTCCTATCAAACCAACTAAATATATGGGAAGAGAGGCATAGTTGGTGACCATGTGGTCCCAACTTAGGTAATATTTAGTAATGGTCTCATCTCCAAAGACTCTCCTAGCATCAGCAATCGCCACGTGCTCAGATGCCTCATACTCTATATGGTGTCCCATAACATATACATGCAGGATCCTTCACATGTCCTCAGGTGTCACCATCATCTCCCCAATTGGTAAGTGGAAGGTGTTGTGCTCTGAGTGTCACCTCTCTACCAAAGATGTAAGAAGCCCGCGATTTACCTGAATGTGAGGCAAATTGCCCAGACTCCAAAGACCGCATCGCCTAACGATCTGTTGATCCTCCTCACTCAACTAATCATCTAGTGCCAAGACTTGGGCTGGCCTTAGGGATCTGAATGACACAACTGGAAAATCAGCCTACATAATAGAAAATAGGGGCACTATGTCACCGTTAGATGAAGGAAATTGGCCGAAAAATTGCTTAAAAGTTCAAAAAAATCCAAGTGTACTTGGCTCAAAAATCAAAAGAAACCAGATGCGATTCAGAATCCTTGATGCAAATTAGGAAATCCAAGATGTGACCCTAAAATTGGATATGAATCTAGAAATCTCGGATGTGGACCAGGAAATTTGGGATGTGATCTAGTATATTGGATGCGGACATGTTTTAAAAATGGACTTAAAAAGATAAAGAAAATTCAAATTTTGCTGGATGTGATCCTCTAGGGTGCGATCCCCAAAATCCTGGATGCAATCCAAAATCCAGGAGGTGACATGAGATGGAATGGATGTGATCCCATATATGGGATGCGACTCAAGATTAAATTGCCTATAAAATACATAAAAGTGCGTGAAAATTAAATTTTTCAAATTGACAAGATTCGTTATCGAATACTCACAGGTGCTACGTAATGCCTCAGGCATTCGTGTCATCTAGCCATCTCAAATCTATGCTTCTCTACTAGGAACACCATGGTTTCTTAGAGCTCAGTGAATTCTCAAAGGTTAAAAGTGAAAATGAATAGTTAAAAGTCAATTTCTGACCTATTTAAGCCTCACGGGGGCTCCTGAGACCTAAGGGAGATTTATCTATAAGACATCATAGAGGCTTAATATCAGGACTAAAATTGAAATAGGTAATTTATATCATCCAAATGCAGTAAAAATAGAGTTACACAACAAAGTCAATATCCAAAAGGCAAAAAGTCAAAATGGTCAAATTGTAGTCAAACAGGGGCAAATGGTGCATAAATGATGCAGTGAGCAAGGAAAATCAAATTTATATGTTGGGATATCATTTCAACACAAGTCAAACTTGGGCAAATTTCTCAAATTCTCGGTCAAACTTGGTCAAAAAGTGCTTCTAGAACACTTAAATTGATCTAAATGGCTTGAAAACTCTTTCCAATCAATCTATGCTCGACCCGAGACTAATTCAATCACTGCAAATCTTTCTAAATGATTGAAACTATGGAGTTAATTCAAATTTGTTCCAATTTCAGCCCCAAGGGGGCATAATAATACCAAACCTAATGCTTTGAATCAAATTCTTCAACACCAGGGGCATGACAGTTCTCTTCAATCAAGTTGAGACTGTTATTTTCAACTGAAAATTATTTTCAAAATATCATATCGACCTTCATTCAATCAAGCTCGGAGTTGGTATTGTTAATTCCTGTCCAATCAAGTTTAGAATTGATAAGTTCTCAAATCAAGTAGAATTCCGTTTGATCAAGCTCAAGATTCTTTTATCGGTCTCCGTTCAATCAAGCTCGAAATCAGTAATGTCAATTTGTGTTCAATCAAGCTCATAATTGATGACTTTTTAATCAAGTAGGATTCTATTTAATCAAGCTCAGAATTCTCAACTTTAGAGTAGTTCTCGCTGCTCTATAAATCTCCTGAATCACACTTTGAATCAGATTTTCTTTGAATCCCTGTGCTGTTCATAAAGCAATTCAAAGAGGGGAAAATGTAATCATCTAAAATTGGGCTAATAGAACCTAAGGCCCTATTTGCCCTTAATTTGGCATATAACCTTAATTGTGTTAATTTGTCTTTGATTATTAACATAAGCTCCCTAAAATTCAATAAACCCCATCAAATCCTAAATCAAGCATTCATTACTAAGGTTCAAGCAAAAATCAAGGTTATTAACTCTAGGCCTATTTAATTAATCAAATCCCATCAAATGCAGAGGCTAGAGTTATTAATTAAAAAAAATGCATAAATACCTCCTAAATCAAACAAACACAACAAACACACTTTATGATTAGGAGGCTTGCACATGGATCAAGGATCAAGCCAAGATGCATCTCAACCACTCCTCATGGGTGCATCTCAACCATCAATTCCCTTCCGAATCCTATAAAATAGAATTTTCAAAGGCTTCTACCTTCTTCTAAGATTTTAATGCTTCTACATGCTTCTAATTTGGCTTCCTAATGCTTAGACTTCTACATACTTGCTCATGAATTTGAGGCTTCATAATCCATGATTATGAACTCTCATGCTTTGGACAATTTGCTAGCTAATGCTTAGATTGGTAGTTGTTTTCCACGCTTTCAAGCTTTTATTAAGTAGAAAACACTTCAATTTGGGTCATAATGGAAGGAATTAAGATTTCATGTTTTATTGTAGTTGCATACATGTACTCTTGAATCTCTCATTTTAGTGTAGATCGTCACTAATTAGGGGTTAAATTTGAGACTAAACTAACCCTTATTTCATACTCACATTAATTAGAGAGCAATAGGATGTTTTTTCTTGTTAGCTTTCTCAATTAGATCTTTATTTTTCTCTAACAACTGATGTTATTATCCTATTGAAGTGTTGTGTTGGAGGCCACAAACTCACAGACACAGTATTATTACACTTAAGGTTAGTGTTAGGGTAACTATTAAGTTATTGTTTTTATGTGGGTTAGTGGTATTGTGACACCTATCATTAGTGTTAGTGCTATTGTTACATCTAAGGTTAGTGTTGGGAGAATTCTTCAGTTCCATTTAGGAAGTTTGTTAGGGTTCATATTATTATTACGGTTAATGTTATTGTTACAGGGACCGCTCATATTACAATTAACATTAGTGCTATTGTTACACTTAAGGTTAGTGTTAGGGTAACTATTAGGTTAATTTTTTTATGTGGGTTAGTGCTATTGTTATGATATTATTAAGTATTTGGTTTTATTTTTTTTACATTTAAGATTTTTATTAGGTTTTGTGTTATTATTACAGTTAAGGTTATTGATATTTTTAAGGTTAAGGTTAAGGTCATTGTTAGGGTTAGTGCTCATATTATGATTAAGGTTAGTAGTATTGTTATACTTAAGGTTTAGTGTTAGGGTAATTGTTAGGTTTTTTTTAATGTGGGTTAGTACTATTGTGACACCTACACTTAGTGTTAGTGTTATTGCTACACCTAGGTTTTGTGTTAGGAGAACTGTTAGGTTATATTTAAGAAGTTTGTTAGGGTTCTATTTTTATTATAGTTAAGGTTATTGTTAGTGTTAGTGCTCCTATTATGGTAAAGGTTAGTGTTATTGTTAAAGTTAAGGTTTGATGTAGGAGCATCTCGGGTTCTTGGAAATCCTGTATCACCAAAAATAAGTTAGAGTTGTTAGTTGTGCCTAGTAACTTCTTTTAGGCTCTCGATGATGTTTTCTTGTTTCCACCGACGGGGCACGATTGCTGCTCAGTTTCTTTATTCGCCAAGTTGGCTTGGTTGGTTCACTGAGTTAATTCCTTTTCGCTCAGCAATATTGCTCACCGAGTGGTTTATTTTGGATTTATTTTGAGGCTGACTTGTGCATTGAATTTGGTCACGGATTTAATGTTGGTATCGATCATTGGAAAGCATGTGGACCTAGATCTAGTTATTTCTTTCTCCAATGTTGGATCTGAAGGCTGACTTTTTTTTGATGAAGGGGGCTCCCCTTAATACCACAAACACATAACAAAAATAGAGAAACAACAACAATTTGCAAGAATAGAAAATGGGCTTCTTATTATCTCCACAAATGTGGAATTACAAATTTTAGAATTACAATATGCAAAGCCACATGGGCATTTCCCTTACAATATTCTGTAGGACAAAGCCTCGAATTATTATCCAAAACTACTCTGAACCGCTCCAAACTGCCCTAGACAACACTACGAGCCTTCCTTATATAGGCAATTTTCCACTAGCTGGGAAGGTTCCAGAAATTTAGCCTCTAAGGCCGACCAAACTTAGAATTATTTTATTTTTCATTTTATTATATCATAGTCGGCTCAAAACAACTTTTGAAACCCAAACAAAAATTTTGAAGGAAACTTATTTTTCACCATTTCAGGTGGCCCAACTTCTGGAGACCATAAGTCATCACCAATTGATCTGATTGACTATTATGACCCCATTTCAGAAAGGGCGCAAAGTGCTCTACAACTCTTAAATTTAGTAAGCTTCATTTAGTTGAAGTTTTGACCTCATTCGGGGCCTCTAAAGCCTTCAAAACTGAGTTCGAAGTTTCTGTACCCTGCTGCCAATACCAAAAAATTTCAATATCTTCAAAACTAGACTTGATCTAGCAATGAAACTTTATTGGCAGGCTGATATGACCAAAATGAACCTCCAAGAAAAAAAATAGACCATTCTGAGCTCGAATGAAAAACTTACTAAAAATAATAAATTTCCAAAAATAGCAGCTCTGCACAAGATAGCCCTTATTGAAAAGAAACCAAAAATATTTTTAGGTGATGCAAGATTGCTCTTACACCCGAGATGCTCCTACATCAGTTTTGGTAGCCTCTTGTATAAATCAAGTAGTTGATTATAGTTTTAGAAACTAACTTCTATTTGATAAAGTTGTTCGTGGGAGGTGAGATTCAGATCCAGGATTGGTAGACATGTTAAGATAGTTTGCTTCTAGGTTAGAATTTGTTGAGACAGTCCAATGCCAAGGAAGACATCTTGAGGATGTTAGTGATCTGAAGAAGTTGAAGATGAACAAGGTGAAGCAGAGCCTGTACCTATGATGGATCAAGGTGAAGAAAGACTTTTGAAGGCATTAACAAATTTAAAATCTACACCACATTTCAATCCCCCTAAATACAATGGAAGGCCAGATTCAGATGAGCTAATGGATTGGATAATCAAGATGGAAAATTATTTTGAATATGAAAATGTCCTTAAGGAAAAGAAGGCTAAAATTGAAAGCACAAAATTGAAGAGTCATGCATCCTTGTGGTGGTAGCATCTACAATTGGATAGAAAGAGGAAAGGAAAATAAAAAATCAAGGTATGGAATAAGATGATAAATAAATTGAAAGGCAAGTTCTTACCTTGTGATTATTAGATTAACCTAGTTAGGAGAATGCAAAGTTTGAGGTAGAAAAATAGCTCGGTAAAAGACTATACTGAGAAATTCTATAGATTAGATATCAAATCTGGACATGTTGAAGATGAAGTGGAAATAATTTCTAGGTATCTAAATGGGTTAATATTTTCTATTCAAGAGGAAATTACTTTGGTCAAGTTGGAAAATATTGAAGAAGCTTATTAGTTTGCCTTGAAAGCTGAGGAGAAATTGAACAAAAGACTTGATAAAAGACAAAGAGGAAGAGGAGGTAGATTCCCTAGAGGAAGAGGGAGATCTTATGGTGAAAATAATAGATTTGATCAAGACAAAATAAATCTAGATAAAGGCAAGACCAAGTGGAAAGGTGAAAATTCTTCTAGAGGTAGAAACAACAACTACCGAGGTGGTCATAGCAGAGGTAGATTATGAGGAACTTGTTACAATTGTGGAGAAGAAGGACATAGATCATTTGAGTGTACATGTGCAAGTAAGAAAGTCTGTAGTAGTAGAAATGCTTTGGTGCAAGAAGACTCACCGAATGAACCAGAGAAGGAAAATAACTTGTTGGTTAGGAGAGCACTATGGAGTGAAAGTAATAAGGAAGATGCGGTAAGGAAAAGTTTGTTCAAGACTAGATGCAAAGTTGTTGATGAAGTATGGAAGGCAATCATGGATAGTGGGAGCTCGGATAATTTGGCATTTGAGGAAATGGTTGAAAAGTTGTAGTTGAAAAGGTTGAAACACTCGAGACCCTATCAAATTTCATGGATCAAGGATGAGAATACACTATTGGTAAGTGAACAATGTTATGTGGATTTGAAAATTGGAAAGTACTATGATAAGTTGTTGTGTGATATCACGCCTATGGATTGTTGTCATATTTTTTTGGGTATACCTTGGCAATATGATAGAAATGTTATATATGATGGGAGAGTGCATAAATATACTATTTGGGCTAATGGGAGAAGAAAAATCTTGTTGCCTTTAATTGAAGAATCTATTAGTAATGTTTGTACATCTATGAAAGTTTTTTTGATGGAAGGAAGAAAGTTTGTTAAGGATTTGAAGAAGAATAATGTATGTTTTGTTGTAATTCCTAACAAACTGAGTGAGAATATAGTGGATAGAATCCCTGAAGAGATTGATAAGATACTCACCAAGTATAGAGAGATCATTTATGATAATGTACCTAATGGTTTACCACTAAAGAGAAGCATTGGTCATTGTATGGATTTGATTCCTGGAGCCAATTTGCCAAATAAGGCACCACATCGGTTAACACCTATAGAGAATCAAGAACTTAACCGACAAATCCAAGAATTGTTGCAGAAAGGTTTGATCCAAGAAATTTTAAGTCCATGTGTAGTACCAACTCTATTGGTACCTAAGAAGAATGGAGAATGGTGAATGTGTACTAATTCTAGAGAAATCAACAAGATAACAGTGAAATATAGGTTTCCTATACCAAGAATGGATGACATAATGGATAGTTTGACTGGTGAAAAATATTTTACCAAAATTGATTTGAAGAGTGGATATCATCATATAAGAATTAGAGAAGGTGATGAGCGGAAGACTACTTTCAAGACAAGAGAAGGTTTGTATGAGTGATTGGTTATGCCTTTTGGTTTAGCTAATGCACCGAGTACTTTTATAAGATCGATGAATGAGGTTTTGAAGAAATTCTTGGGTAAATTTGTGATTGTATATCTAAATGACATTCTGATATTCAGTAAGACCAAAGAAGATAATTTGTTGCATATTAAATAGGTATTGCAAAGATTGAAAGAAGAAAAGTTGTTGATTAATTTGAAAAAGTGTTCCTTCATGAAATAAGAGATTGTATATTTGGTGTTTTTAATTTTAGATGATGGTTTGAAAATGGATCTTGAGAAGGTTGAAGCTATTTTGAATTGGCCTACACCTAAAAAAGATAGTGAGGTAAGATCATTTCATGGGTTAGCAAGTTTTTACCAAAATTTTATCAGAAATTTTAGTTCAATTTATAATGCTATGACTGGGACTATGAGAGGAGATAAAAGAGAATTCAAGTGGACACATGGAGTTGATAAAAGTTTTGAGACTTTAAAGAAGAAGGTTGTTGAATTGCCTGTGTTGGCTTTACCTGATTTCAATAAGGTATTTCAAGTTGAATGTGATGCAAGTGGTAATGAAATAGGAGTTGTTTTGAGTCAAGAAGGTAAACCTGTTGCTTTCTTTAGTGAGAATTTGAACTATGCAAAAAGGAAATATTATGTGTATGATCAAGAGTTCTATGCTATTGTTCAAGCCCTAAAGAAATGGAGACTTTATTTGATACTGACAGAATTTGTGTTGTCTACTAATCATAAGGCTTTACAATTTGGGTAGTTAGAATAAGTTGAATCAGAGACATATGAAATGGGTTGAATATTTGAAGAGTTATACATTTGTGATAAAACATAAGAGTGGAGTCACTAACCAAGTTGCTAATGCATTGAGTAGAAGAAGATCTTTGATGATCGAGATGAGAATTGAAGTTCTTGGTTTTGATGACATGAAAAATTTGTATGAAACTGACCTTGATTTTTGTGAGCCGTGGAGAAAATGTAGAGAACCTATTCAAGATCAATCGAGTACTAAATGGGAAGACTATTTTATTCAAGAAGGTATGTTGTTTAAAGGTATTCAATTGTGTATACTGAAAGGATCAATGAGAACTAATTCGATAAAGGAGAAACATAGTAGTGGTTTGGCTAGACATTTTGGCATTTACAAAACATTGAATTTTCTTAAGGAGAAATAATTTTGGCCACAATTGTATAAGGATGATCATAAATTTGTAAAAAGTTGTGGAGTTTGTCAAGTTGCAAAGGGAGTAAGTCAGAATATTGGATTGTATACACCGATTTCTATTCCTAAGAAACCTTGGATTGATATCAGTATGGATTTTGTTCTTGGCTCACCCAAGACAGTAAGAGGTAATGATTCTATATTTGTTGTTGTGGATAAATTTTCTAAGATGGTACATTTTATACCCTATCTAGAAAAACATCAGATGCAGTGCATATAATAGATCTTTTCTTTAAGGAAATTGTCATATTGCATGGATTATCGAGGAGTATCATCTCTGACCGAGATAGTAAGTTTTTTGGATACTTCTCGAAGACTCTTTGGAGGAAGTTGGGTACTGAGTTGACATATAGTTCTACATTTCACCCATAGACTTATGGACAAATGGAGGTGGTAAATAGAAGTTTAGGTAATTTGTTGAGATGCTTAGTTGGAGAAAACTAAGTAATTGGGATTCTATGTTGGCACAAGAAGTGTTTGCATACAATAATTCAGTGAATAGGAGTACTAGAAAAATGTCTTTTGAGATTATTAATGGCATACAACTAAGAGGTACATCAGATTTGAAGGATATTACTAGTGAAGAAAGGAGAAGTGTTGAAGGAGAAGAGTTTGCTAAGATCATGAAGACATTGCATGAGAAAGTAAAACATAAGTTGGAGAATAGTAATCAGAAATAAAAAGACAGAGAAAATAGATCAAGAAGACATAAGACTTTTACAGTTGGGCAAGAAGTAATGGTACACTTAAAGAAAGGTAGATTTCCTATTGGAACCTATGGAAAGTTGAAAATAAAGAAATTTGGCCCTTGCAAGATATTGAGAAAATTTGGTAGTGGGAATGCTTGTGAGATTGAGTTACCTGATGACATGGATATATCACCTATATTCAATATTTTAGACTTGTATGAGTATCATGAACCTGATGAAGATATGACAATACTGAATGATTATCCTAAGAAGCAGACATAAGAAGTGGAGCAGATTTTGGAACAAAGAATTGATAGAAGCACAAGACGAAAGAATACATGGATTATCTAGTGAAGTGGAAGAACAAATTGATTGAAGACAATTTGTGGATTTCACAATCTAAGTTGGATTAGGCTTAGGTGGTACCTACTGCATGATTTAAAGAATCATCTCAAATAAACCCTAGGTGTCTAATGCGAGAGTATCTCGAGTTCTTGGAAATTTTGTATTACCAAAAACAAGTTAGAGTTGTTAGTTGTTCTTAGTAGCTTATTGTAGGCTCTTAGTGATGTTTTCCTGTTTCTACTGACGAGGCTCGATTTCTTCATTCACCAAGTTGGCTCAGTTGATTCATTGAGTTAATTCCCTGTTGCTTGGTAATTTTGCTCGTCGAGTGGTTTATTTTGGATTTCTTTTGAGGCTGACTTGTGGATTGAATTTTTTCACAGAGTTAATGTTGGTATTATCATTGGGAAGCATGTGGACCTAGATCTGGTCATTTATTTCTGCAATGATGGATCTGAAGGCCGACTTGTTTTGGTAGCCTCTTGTATAAATAGAGTAGTTGGTTGTAGTTTTAGGAAGGATATTCTACATTCTCTCTCTTCCTTTTGGTGTTGTTTTCTTCCGTGTGTTTTCTCTACATGGAGGTTGGTGATCAGGGTGTGCCTATGGCACCTCTCTTGTGTCAAGGTTAGTGTTAGGGTAACTATTAGGTTTTTTTTTGTATGTGGGCTAGTGGTATTGTGACACCTGCGGTTAGTGTTAGTGCTATTTTGATAGCTAAGGTCAGTGTTAGGGCAATGGTTAGGTTACATTTAAGAAGTTTTTTAGTGTTCGTTAGGGTTACTCCTATTACGATAAATATTATTATTATTGTTATAGTTAAGGTTAGTTTTAGGGTAATTATTGTTATGTTATATGTTGTAATCAAGGTTAACTTGTTAATAATATTATTAAGGTTATGGTTGGCTTTTGGTAACATTTAAGATTTTTGTTAGGATTCATGTTATTATTATAGTTAAGTTTACTAATATTATTAAGGTTAAGTTTATTGTTAGGGTTAGTGTTCATATTACAATTAAGGTGTTAGGAATGGGAACACTGAGAGGGGGGGCTGAATCAATGTTCACTTAATTCAATCTTTTATTTTACTCTTAAACTTATCTTGAATGCTTAAGTACTGAAATGAACATTAACATAAATAAGAAACATGAACTCAACACATAACACCAATGTGGTTACAGGGAAACCCAAATAGGTAAAAACCCCAGTGTGAATTGACACCCACTAATAATATATACTAGTGTTTTATGATCCTTGTTAGAAAATTCTTAACCTTGTTAGTGTTAGAATAACTGAGAGGGGTGAATCAGTTATCCAGTGTCCCAAAACAAAATGTATAATTCAAAAACAACTTCAGTAACTTTTTCTCCTTGGTAAACAATAACTACTTTCACTGTCTGTGCTTTTACCTATTACCAGTCTAATACCATAATAGTTACCAATCAAATCTAACATGTAACATGCAAAGTATGATAACAAACAAATATCACAATCAACACATAACACAAGAGATTTAACGTGGAAACCCTGTAAAGGGAAAAACCACATGGGACTGGCAACCAAAAATTGTTCACTCTTCTAAAGTGAGGTCGATTAAGACCCAACCCTGTTAAAGGTTTACAAACACACTGTCAGGTGTGACCTTGTTAGAGGATTTTAGACTAGAAGTTATTGTCCAACTAGCATTCACTATGGGGTTGATAGGATAGCAATGTTCATTCTATGAATGATACATCATAAGACTTTCAAAGTCCACTCGGTTAAGAGATTTTGATTGTATAAAATGGTTAAATGTGTAATAGTAAATGACCTACCTTAATACAACTTCAATTGCAGATTATAGATCAATATTCAGTCCATACAAATCCTTCTGATCAATATTTCACTTCAAATTCAATACTGTATCAACTTACTGTCTGTCGATAATTGCTCTCTGTAGCTCGGTAATTGTTCTACAGCTTGGTTCTTACTAACCAGTATGATCAGAATGCATGAAAACCTTGTTCACATGATATTCCTGCAGTTTCTACTTCTTCCAGCATTTTCCATAAAGAAATTATGTTTTCTTATATAGACGAGTAAATCATTTTCTTCTCCACCATCAAATTTTTCCTCTTAACCACATTCATAGATTTTTCTGCTTCAAACTTTCTCGGTACTTGTGTCAATAACACGTTTGATTTTCATCCTTTAGATCTTTCCTAAATTTTGTTAGCCATCGATCTATGTAACAAACATTATCTGTTACCTCGATGTCATACTCTTGCCAGCTCATCAATATTATTGGCTAAACTAATCATTTAATTCATTTTGTTCTACTCGGTTAACAAAGAAATGCATCGGTGAACACTGCTTGGTTAATACTACGATCAATATACACTACACTCCATCGGTGTATACTAAAAATGCTTCATTTACCGACAACACTGCTTTGTGTATTTCAGCTCTATACTTCATCATAGATGAATGCAACATAATAAAGTCAATATCATCAAGTCATAGACTCATAAACAAGTTACTCAATGTATTCCTTATCCTCATCTATCATGTACATCTTTCCTCATGTAGATTTCTCTGTTCTTCATCTCTTTTCACCTTTCTTCAGATGTCTCGATATAGTAACTTGCAAGATAAGTGTTTTCAAACTAGTTGACATCAATGAAAACATAATATTGATTTAATCATATTACATATCTAATTAGAAACTCCTCAGTGATCTTGTAATCATGAATTCTTCAATCTGATTCCAAATCAGTTGTAGTCCAATAGTTAGGAGTTTCTTTATAATGTATTTAGTACAATGACCTGGTCAAGGGTCAGACCCTATTATGAGTCTTTTACAATAACCCTATTAGGCATGGGGACACACTATCCTAGAGCTCACTACTCAAGTGGTGAAGGATACAACCTTCTAATCTCAGATACACACTATATCTGCTGGATGAACTGGCGCTGTGACATTGCTTGTCTGATTAGTTCCTTTGATGTGCTGATGCTTTGACCTCTTGAAAAGATCTAATATATCTTAACAACTCTTCGCATATATCTTCTCTACTTATCTTCTCTCTATCTCAACTTCCATGCCTAATTACAAGGGCACATCTATTATTTATATGTGCATACAAAACAATTAACTAGGTCGGCCCTTTAACTGATTACATACATCGCTTCCAATTCAATTGGCTCAAGTGTGTTTACAAAAAAACATAATTATGTGTCTACAACCTAATTACAATAGGTGAATAACTCTTACATAACAATATTATAGTCTCTAATCATTTTACCATCAGTCGGCTGCATACATTGTTCTATTCTGGCATTCACTGGCTGTGTAACTTCAATTTTTTGTAACTTTGTCATACTTGCATATCTGATCATGTGCTCATAGACTAAGCATGAATAAACTCTTACCATCTTATCTTCTAGGGTGCATACCATAACTCAGTTATACGCACATTTTCTAATGCTCTGAACTACTAGTTGCACTACTAACTGTCCAGTTTTCTTACTTAGCCAATTTATGATCTTCTGATGAGGTGTGCTGACTCCAAAATACTATATGACTTTGTTACCATAATGAAAACACTATATTTTTTCATATACAATAGTATAGTCAACTTTCCAACAATCTCCCCCTTTTTCATTGATGGCAACAAAGGAATATGGCACAGTTACTAACTGTTCTTTTATACAAAAACTTTTGTCATACTCTATCTTATATCTCCCTTATATTCTTTACTATATATCTTCTTTACATAGCTATGGCTCCATATTCTATACATAATCCCCCTTTGACATTAATGAAAAAGGTGTTACAAAAATAAATCTATACAAGTACTTACACTGAAAGTACATCCAGGTATGCAATCTGTAAATTTTGGATCTCTTGCTTCCAAAATGCAATCAATGCATTGATTGTTTGGAGATGGGTGCATAAGGCATATTGTAGTTTCTCAATCTTCTCCAAATTTGAACTAGGACCTTGATCATATGTCACCATGGTGGCATTGATCTCCTTGATATTCTTATTCAACACATCTATGCAGGGCGCAAGAGCATTTCTAAGCTGAGTCTGCCTAGCCCTTATCTTTGACATCTCCTTTTCTGCCTTCTCAATTTTGTCAATCTATCCCTGATATACATTGTTACAGATGTTTACATCAATAGAGGGATCTTCTACTAACTTCCTCACATTTTCAATCATGGCCTCTGCTTCTTGAATCTTCTTGTAGTGATATGCTATCAACTTATCTTGATTCATACAGTCAGCAATAATTTTCCTTCCTTTTACTGCAAACTCTTTCAAAGTTGCTTGTCCAACTTTGAGTGAACTAAGGTCTAGCGAGAGGTTATTGACCAACTCATTTATTATTTTCTTCATATACTTCTCCTCTACAACTAATGATGTTGATTCTTCCAAGTTAGATAAATTACTCTTGAGCTGTGAAAGAATTGCACTTACATCATCAATGGAGTGTACCTTGGACACTTTCTTATCTGTTGGTAACAAGTTGTTCAGGATATTTACTGATTCTAAAAAGAGGGGATTCCTCATTATCTATTTCTCCTTGGCCTTCTCCATAGGTAAGACACTAATCTTGATCAGGTCTTCTTCTCCCCATGAATCCAAACTAGTGGTGTCTAGTGTCAATCTTGACAACAATGATACAGAAGGAATGATAGGAGTGCTATCCACTACTTCTTTCTTTACTTTGATTAACATTTCAACTGATGGTTCATCTATTGGTTCATTTCATTTTCCCTCTTCTTCTCCTTTTTCTATTTGTGTTTCTTTTCCTTCTTTTTCTATCTCAGGTGAGTTACCACCACATAGTGTTTCAGCCTCTTGTGTGCTTACAAAGGCTTCTTCGAACTTGTCCAAGTCCTTATCTATGGCCACCATTACAATCTCAACATTATCAATAATGATGGTTCTATCCTTTAGTGACTCTTTCATGGGTGTAAACTTATCTTCCTCTGTATGTTTTCAACTATAGGCACTGAGTCCCGAGGACCTATCATAGGTACATTAGTGGGCTCTACCACCTTGACTTCCTTTATGGGCACTTGAGCTATAGGTGTAGTAGGTGGGTACATGTTCCTATTTATGAAAACCTTCTCAAATGATTTCTATGTTTCCTTAGTGACCAATTCATAATTCTTGTCCATGATGTGTAGTGTTCTTGTCTTAGTCCGGAGGTGCGGTTTCACCAAATCTAACAACAAAGATTTTTCCTCTAGAGAACATACTAGGGAGGTTTCATATAAAGTCTTTTCTCTTATCCTTTGATCCTCTTCAATAGTCTATCTCTTTAGGAATTCTAAGATGTTCCACACATTATCTGGAATCATAGTCTTCAATTCTAGGACTTTCTTTTTGAGCTTCAACATATGTTTGACAATCATTCCATGAATTTCTGATTTGTCAATTTCACTATACTTCTCATAGAACTTCGCTACTTGATCTATCATTCCTTCATCAATAATACTTGTACTCAACACACTAAGACTAGGTTTGAAACTTACTTCTAGAGGTGCTTGAGTATTCTTCCTACTTCTTGTTGCTCGTGTGGATGGATGACTAGTGTTGATCTCTTTCTTCCTCTTAGGCATTGCCTTATACTGAGGAGGAGTAGTAAGGTCAATTGTTTATGGGGCATAGGAAGGGAAACAACTATTTTACCCTTTGGATCATCTGATTTATCAATTTTCACCTTCTTCATCTTTGGATCATCAGATTCTATCTTTGTTGTAGCTGTGCTCTCTATTTCCAAAGCAATCTTCTCTTGCCTTGCTTTTTCTAGGCCTGCTTGAGAAACTCCATGAATTTTCAAAATCTCTGAAGTAACCTTGGAAAATTTTCTTTTTGTTGTTGTGTTGTTCAGTACAACATCTACTTCTCTTGTTTTCTCTTCATAAGTCCCCCATCTAGGTTCATTGGGGTCCTTAGGTGCTGACAACAAAACTTGAGCATAAGCCTCTAGAATAGGCTCTTCAAATTCATATCCCAGTGGATGAATCCACTTTGTTATTGGTTCAACAACCTCCATGCATGTTGTATCAGTCTCTACCATGAAACAAATACTATCCTTGTATTTTTCAACTATCTTTTCAGATATCCTATACCTCATCTGCATTCTCACTCTGAATGTTTTGAACTCCAATTCCATGTAATCCTTAAGGGTACTTTTTGTGGATGCCTTAAAGGATATTTGTGGCATAGTGGGAATAGATTTGTCTAGATACAAATAAAACACCTTTCCAAGAATATGGAAGTACATATAGATTATTAAAGACCCAACTTTAATATCTTGGTCTTGTCATGCTTGATGGCTCTTATGTTGTCTATTAGCTATGCACACAAAATCTCACATAGATTAAACTCTCCATTCTCTCTTACCAACCTTATTGATGCTAGAATGGTGGTCACTGACACACTGTTTACTCTATTGGTGTGTTGGAACCTATATCCTAATATTATGGACATCAATTTGATGTCTTTCTCCTCTATAGGCTCTATTGTCATTCCACGCCTATCACTTCTTGATTTGCAAGCATTTTCTACAAGTTTTTTGACATCCTTGCCCAGTGGAAAAATGATGCCTATCCTTGAGAGTCTTATCATATCATGAATTAGATCTTTTATTATCCTAACTAGTACTTCACCTATCCAAAATAGGTCATCATGGATCCTATTGAGTAGGATCTTGATCCATTCTGACTCATAAAACTCATATGTCATAGCATATTCCACTATAGGATGATTTTCCAATTGTGCATACTCATCCATGAAGGTTTTATCAGGTTTCATTATTTTTTCCATGTGCGCTCTTATTCTATCCAAACCTACTAGTTCCTTCTTGCAATATATGTATGCCCTAATATCTTCCACATGCATAACACCCATGGGAGTGTGGGAGAATGGACCTTCTAGGTCATCTAGTGTGGATTTAAATGGATGCTTCTTAAACACATATCTCTTCTTCCTTACCACATCAAATACAATGGGAGTAGCCATTACTTACTTGTATATCACTTTCCAAATGATCTCAAAGGCTTCTGAATTGGTGTGATAGATTAGGGCTTTCACAACCGATCAAATGCACCACTTCACTAGTGAATCAATTTGTAATCCTTCACAATCAACTGCTAGGGCTTTTGTGCTCTTCAATCACTTTGAACTTGAATACAATGAGTGATATAAAAACTTATGTGTACTTTAAAGTTAAAATTCCACCATTAATTCTTACCATGTAAACCAAGTTGTCACTGATAATTTCCAACTTTCATTCTGTAATCAATAAGCTAGTGCACTCTTGCACATATGTTCTTCTAGTCTTCAAAAGGTTAAGTCCAAAGGTGCATACTCTGAGGGTTAGTATACCAGCCGCGTAGGGGTTTAGAGCTAAATTAGCTCCCCCTATGACCCTAAGGGCCATTCATCTAGATGTAGAGGGTGCATCCATTGTGGATTCATCCAATACATTCTCATCAACCTTATCCTTATTTTC
Organism: Chamaecyparis obtusa; assembly: GCA_027943335.1. Classification (NCBI taxonomy): domain Eukaryota; kingdom Viridiplantae; phylum Streptophyta; class Pinopsida; order Cupressales; family Cupressaceae; genus Chamaecyparis; species Chamaecyparis obtusa. Next base: position 8,223,008 of record BSBK01002231.1, read on the forward strand.
CTCTAACCAAATCAAGCTCACATATTTGGAAGCCTTCACAAACTTGACTTCTCCTTCGGTATCTAGTATTGATTCTTCTGGCTTTTTAGGGCTTTCCTGACTTTTCATTCTTGATCTACAAAACTTTGAGATGTGTCTAGCCTTGTTACATGAGTGACAAATAACTGGAGGCCTTATATTCCTTAGCACATTGACACGGGTTACCATTTTACACTGTCTAGCTAAGTAACCATTATAGTTACATATCTGACATGTAACATTCTAAGAACTTGTTACATTTGGCTAATTCAGATTTTTTTGATTATGTTGAGTCTTGTTCTTCTGACTTGTCTTACAATTCATAGCTCTATGACCAAATTTATTGCATGAATAACAGTAACCATTGAAAGGTCTTACCTCTGTACAGTTCCTTGCTATATGTCCATGCTTGTTACATGCATAACAAGTTTGATCTACTAGCTTGCGCTCATTCTTGGATGGTTCAACATGATCTTTAGTTTGACTTCCAATCTCCTTAGCATCTATGGTGTCTTCTAGTGCTTTCATTCTTGCTCGCATGTTGTCAATTTGATTTTGTGTTTCATTGAATCCAATGCCGCTAGTATCTCCTTTAAGCTTCCAAGCATATAATTGAGATTCAATTAGATCCTTGCTTGTGTGTAATTTATCAATGTGATTCTTTGCCTCTTTCAATTCAGATTCCAAGCTTTCTTGTTCTTTCTTAGCTCCAAGATTTCCATGTTTTCCAACCTCAATTCTTCATTTAGTTGAAAGTTCTCTTTGATCTGTTCATCATAGACTTCTTGATTGTTAGTTAGCTTATCATCCAATTCTTCAATCTATTCTTTTAGGGATAAATTTTCCTCATTCAGCTTCTTGATCATTGTCCCTAAATCACTGGTAGAGCATTCTTTCAATTCTTTTCTTAGCCTTTTGATGACTGCTTAAGCATCACTGACTTTTTCTTTTAGTTCTTCAATTTCTTTTTCAAATCTGTCCAGGTCTTCAAGAGTAGCTTCAAGATTTCTTTTCAGATGTTTCATTTCTTCTTTGCCCATGATCTCCTCAAGTGGTTAAACTTCATTGCTGAGGACCAAAGCTCTGATACCAATTGTTAATAATGGGAACACTGAGAGGGGGGGGGGTGAATAAGTATTCATTAATTAAAACTTTTCTTTTACTCTTAAACTTATCTTGAATGCTTAAGTACTAAAATGAACATTAACATAAATAAGAAATATGAACTCAACACATAACACCAATGTGGTTATGGGGAAACCCAAATAGGTAAAAACCCTGGTGGGAATTGACACCCACTAATAATTTGTACTAGTGTTTTATGATCCTTGTTAGAAGATCCTTAACCCTATTAGGAGTTTCTTTACAATGTATTTAGTACAGTGACCTGGTCAAGCGTCAGACCCTGTTAGGAGTCTTTTACAATAACCCTGTTAGGGGTGGGGACACACTATCCTAGAGCTCACTGCTCAAGTGGTGAAGGCTACAACCTTCTGATCTAAGATACACACTATATATGTTGGATGAACTAGCACTATGACACTACTTGTCTAATCAGTTCCTTTGATGCGGTGATGCTTTGACCTCTTGCAAAGCTCCAATACATCTTAACAACCCTTCCCATACCTCTGCTCTGCTTATCTTTTCTCTATCTCAACTTCCATGTCTAATTATTGTGTGTGTGAATTTTGTACCTAGTTGTAGACACAGCACTTCAGTAAAACATTAGAGGTTAGCAAAAAATCAAAATATGCAAATAAGAACAATATAGCTAACTAGGCAATTTACTACCTTCTAGTAGGTGCGATTATGGTATTCTTAGATTAAATTGAGATCAGTGACAATGCAACACCTAAACGAAGGATTTAAATGACGAAAGCAATAAAATATGAATGCAAATTAATCTTCTATTATTATTTTTTGATGCAATAAGATGAGAAAAACTGATAATAAATTAATCTAAATGGATTGAAATGATATGCAAATTAAGCTAACAATGATATGAAATATGAACTAGAATGAATTGGAAACAAGATTGATCTCACAAAATGTTGATTCACAAGAAGCTTGATGATTCCTCTGATGTCAATTCACCAGAGTAAGTATGCAAATTATGTGGATGATTTGTAAAGAGCTAAGCCTTGATTTTATAGACATCTAGGGCTTGAGGGTGCATGGAAAAAAGTCATAAATCACTCTTGATGAAATCAAGTTGATTTTTGAGTTAACAAGAAATTAGAAATAGATAACTCATAAAATCATGCAAAATCATGCAAGAACAACTTTTTAACTCAAATCAGAAGTTTAGATCAACTTTGAACTCAAAATAGATGTTGAGTTTCGAAAAGATAACAACTTGAATTGATTTTCTGATTTAAAGTTTAATTGCTCTTTGAATGTGCACAAATAATCATGAATTAATTAAATAAATAAAGTGATTTATCTTCAACTTAACTGATTTTAAATTTAAAAATAACTGATTTGTGGGTTAATCAATTATTTTAATCAAACTTTTATTCAAAAACTATATTATTAAATATTGACAACTTGGATTTAATCAATTAAATAGATATTTAATCAATTATTCATAGGAGATTTGATTTATTGTCAAAATTAAATAATATAGTTGGGAATAAATAAAATTAAATCTAACTAAATAATTAAGTGGCAGAATTAAATTAATAAATTAAATATTCATCATATTCAATTAATCAACTTTAGGATAAATATGATTTATCGCCAAATAATCTTTAAAATATATTTAAAATAATTGATTTATGGGTTAATATATTATTTTAATCAAATTTTATTCCAAAACTATATTATTAAATTTGACAATTTAATTTAATTAATTAAATAAGAATTCAACTGATTATTTTTAGAAAATTTGATTTATTGTCAAATAAAATAATATTAATTAGGAATAAATAGAATTAAATCTAATTAAATAATTAAGTGGCAGTATTAATCTAATTAACTAAATATTCAAAATATTCAATTAATCAAACTTTAGGATAAATAGGATTCATCGCCAAATAATAATTAAATTAAAGATAATTAGAATAAATAGGAATATTCCCCGATGTAGAATTTATGATAAAATCAATTAGGATTTCAATAATGTGTAGATGTGCCTTAGGTTAGGACTTTGATGTCCATTTTGTTTGAATTGAAGATGTAGGAGGTTAATGAACCTATAGCCCATTTTTCGGGTATTAGATTTTGCCCCTCTTTGAATCACTATGCAAAGTGCAGTGGTTCAAAGAATAGTCTGTGTTTTGATATATGTATGAAACTAATTTGAAAGATTAAAGATTGAAAGATATCGACCTAGGCCCAGAATGACCAAGAATTGAGATGATGCTAGCTATATCAACAATGAACTAGTGATTACGAAAAATTGCCAAAATGCCTGATTCTGAACCTTATGGTTGCAAAGAAGTGAGTGACCAATTCCAGACCTTAATGTCCTTGTATGAATCATATTGGTATCACATCCTGAACCCATCAGTTACAAAGAACCAAGGAAATAACACTAATAAACCGATAGTTACGAAAAGCTGATATAGTTTACAAGATAGATTTGGATACTAGATGAATCTGATATGCCCCAAGAGATGATAGATTTACCCCAAGCGATGAGGACTTTAGATGAATTACCAACTAGATGTGGTTGTTGTCTTGATTACTGAGGAAAGATTGATTGATAGAATTGAGTTACATACTTTGAATGATGTGCAATGCCATGCCCCTTTCAGGATTAAAATTGAAATCTAACAAGAAAAGTCAGCATTTATAGTTTAGAAGCATGTTAATTGATTTGAGAAGTGGTTATACACGTCTGGGAATGCGTTTTTCATCGTTTAGAGGTCCTGGAGACCACGTTTCACTAGGTTTAACCATGAGTTGACCATGGTTAACCAAGTTGAAATTTTGATATTTTGATGTAAGATAATCAGTTAAGTTGAATTCAGGATTTCTTTGATGATTGAAGGTTCATTATGCAAGTAGTAAATAATATAAACAATCTGAGATTTTGATTTTGATCCCGAAAAAGGATTCTACTTGTTGTTTCATTGGAGGAACCTTCATGTGAGATTCATCTCTTATGATATGTTTTTAGCATTTTTTAAGAATTGTTTAAGCATTTAAGTTTAATTCAATAATTTGTGAGATCATGCAATCATGCAAAGTGCAAAATGAAATGCAAACCTAGGACCTAGGACCTAGTCATTGATCATGTGTTGATTTGTTATCATCATTGGACTTTTTAGGTAACCAGATAAATCAATACAATGCCCACTAGTTATGAAACCATAGACATATGAATATCGATTTGTATGCACAGGAATCAATACAACACCCACTGGTTAGGCAACCATGGACATATGAATATTGATTTTTTTTTTAGAATGTTGGATTAGATATAAGCACCAAGGCACAAACGCCAGGATGACCTGAATATCATGTCTATTTTGATATAGCAATTTGTATAAGCATCAAAACATAGACATCGTGATGACCAGAATATGCCTTGCATACAAACACATCAAACAATCAAGAGATCATTCTAAATCCAATGTGAATTACCCGTAGTGACCCTTTATCATTCACATCCTTAGGTAAGATCGCATTTCACAATAGGAGAAAGAACTCACTCAAAAAAGACAATAGTTAGATCAAACTTCCTTGAATTTTCTAGGTATCAATGGTCGAGGTAGGCATGGCCATCCAATTTGAGATAGAGGCTCTTACAGTCGAACACCATTTCAATCCAGAATTTCCAAAGTTGTTAGATTTTCACATACAAGAAGAAAACAAAGAAAAGATTATGCCCCCAGTCATCACTCTCTAAATCCTATAAAGGACATCATCGAAGAGCTCGTCGAAAAAAAATATGCAAAAAGCTCAATGTGAATCAGTAAGCATACAAGCAGATAAAAGCATGTAAAAAGCATAGATTGTTTTCAATTTGTGTTTGATGTTTGATTGCGTTGTTGTAGATGTAAAATCCTTTCTGGAGATGAGACAGATGGATTGTCTCGGATGAAGCTTCAAAGGACTCTGACTGGATATGATATGTCTAAGATACATTGGAGGCCATATGATATGACTTTGATTGCCCCCAAGTTTAAACATTGATAGGATACAGATGCTTTGGCTGATTGGTGTACAGACTGACTTATTGAAAATAGGAATGCAGGAACAAACCAAGAGATATGTACAAACTAAAGCAAGACTGAAAGCTGGGAAAGACCAAGATTGCACTGATAGATGGAGCATTTTGAAACAAGTGGCACCCATTTGCCGGGTTTTCACCATCTTGGCAGAGATTCTATTTTTGCTACCAAGGTGCCTATTTCTAAGTTTTCACCTAGGCACTTTTTATTTTTCTTATTTTTTTGTATTTTTATTTTTCCCAAATTTTTTTGTACTTTTGATATTTTTTACTTTTTTTGTGAATCATCAAGGTGCCTATTGCTAGGTTTTCACCAAGATGTTCATTTTTTCATGAATTTTTCCAATTTTTAAGGTTTTTTCAGGACATTTTACCATAGACTAAATGCCTTAGGTGTAGAATTTCTTCAGATGGAGAATGCTTATTGGTTTTCAGAGCTTTTCTCCTTCAGTCATTGAGATTTGATAGGAACCAGACCCAAAAGTAGTAGTGATAACAAAGGGACCCAACCAGTTGGGTTCAAACTTTCCCTTGTGCTCTCTATGTGATTGATTTTTAGGATTCTCTCTCAAGACTAGATCACCAACTTGAAATTATTTATGTCTAACTTTCTTGTTGTAACCTCTAGACATTCTCTTTTGATATACTCTGAGATGATCATATGCTACTTGTCTGCACTCATCTAGTAGTTCAAGTTCTTGCAACCTAGACACTCTGTAGTCATCATCAGTTACTAGACCATGCATTCTAATTCTTAGTGATGGGATTTCAACCTCAATAGGAAGTACTGCTTCAGAACCATAAACTAAAGCAAAAGGTGTAGCCCCAATGGGTGTTCTGATACTTATTCTGTAGGCCCAGAGAGCTAGATTGATCATGAGATGCCAGTCTCTTCTTATTTTATTAACTGTACGGTGCAATATTTTCAAAGCTTCTTATTTGAAGCCTTTGCTTGTCCATTCCCTTGAGGATAGTAGATAGATGACCAATATTGTGTAATCTTGAATTTGGCACATAGATCATCTAAGTCTTTGTTCTTGAATTTTCCACCATTATCTGTGACTATAGAATGTGGAATACCATACCGTCATATGATGTAGTTCAAGATGAACATAGAGATTTGCTTACTAGTTGCTTGTGTCAAAGGGATTACTTCTACCCATTTTGTAAGATAATCTGTAGCCATGATTATATGGGTATGTCCATTAGAAGAATGAGGATGTATGGATCCTATAAGATCAAATGACCATTGATGAAAAGGCCATTGACTAGTGAAGGGAATTAGATCTCTCCATGGAGCATGAATTAAGTTGCCATGCACTTGGCACTTTTGACAGTTCTTAGCAAACTTGATAGACTCTTTCTCCATTTAAGCCAATAGTACCCATCCCTAATAAGTTTTCAAGCTAGTGTTAAACCGTTTGAGTGTGACCCACAAATACCATCATGGACTTCCTCTAATGCACGTTGAGACTCTTCCCATTCTAAACATCTAAGTAGCGTACCATCTAGACCTCATTTGTAAAGATCATGACCAATGATGACATATCGGGAGGCATTATGGATAAGGTATCTCTTTTCATGGTGGTTGAAGGTATCAGGAATGATTTGGCCTTTGAGATAGGAGAATAGGTTTTTATATTTGGATGAATAATGACCTACAATAGTGCAAATCATGCGGGTTTCAAGGGAGTCATATGTAGGATAAGATAATGCTTCCACAAGGAACTCATAGCGTAGCTAATTTTAGGCTGTTGTAATAAAGTAGATAATGTTGCCATTGCATCGGCAGCCTTATTCTCTATTCTAGGTATTTGCTCAAATGTGATAGAGATGAAATATTTCTTGAGATCATCTACCATTCTCTTTTATGGAATGAGCTTTTCATCCTTAGTTTGGTGCACATCATTGACTTGATGGATTACAACTTGTGAGTCTCCATGAATGTGCAATTCTGTTACTCTCCACTCAATTTCTATTTTCATACCATTCAAAAGGGCTTCATATTCAGAAATATTGTTTGTACAAGGAAATTTGATTCTAAATGCCTTAGGAATGGAGTATCCTTGAGGAGTGATAAACAAGATGTCTGCTTCGGATCCATTCTATGTATAGGAGCCATCAAATAATAATTTCCATTCTCTAGAAGAAAGATTCATGATAGAGGAATCTAGAAATTCCATTTGCATTGGTGTGTCATCAAACAAAGGTGCATCTTCTAATTGATCAGCAATAACTTGGCCTTTAATAGCTTTTCTTTCAACATAGTCAATGTCAAATTCACCTAAGAGCATGACCCATTTGGCTAATCTACCAATGAGGGAAGCTTTGTTGAGTAGGTACTTTAGTGGATCAATTTTAGCTACTAAATATGTGGTATGAGCCAACATATAATGTCTCAGTTTTTGTGATGCAAAGATCATAGCTAGACAAGCCTTTTCAATTAATAGAATGGTTCTTTTCATATGCCACCAATGTTCTACTGATATAGTATATAGCTCTTTCCTTTTTATTCTCATCATGTTGTGCAAGGAATGCCCCCAGTAATGTATCTATAGCAGAGACATATAAAATCAAAGGCTTCCCTTGAATCAAAGACATCAAGATAGGAGGATTTGATAAATATTTCTTGATATGATTAAAGTTATTTTCACATTCCTCGCTCCATGCAAAGGTCACACCTTTATGTAAAGTATTTAAAAAACATTGTGATATGTCTTCTAGCTGAGATATGAAGCATCTGATAGATTGAACTCTACCTTGTAATGTCCTCATTTGACTGATGTTCTTCAGAGGTTGCATCTCCATTATATCCTTTACTTTAGCTGGATCAACTTCAATGCCCTTCTTTGAAACTATGTATCCTAAGAGCTTTCCAGAAGTGACACCAAAAGCACACTTCCTAGGATTTAGTCTGAGACTAAATTTTTCCAATCTGTCTAGTATCTTGCTCAAGTCATTTAGATGTTCAGCTCTAATCATAGATTCCACTAAAGTATCATCAACATAATCCTCAATAGTCCTATGCATCATGTCATGAAAAATAGAAGTCATAGCTCTCTGATATGTAGCACTGGCATTCTTAAGCCCAAATGGCATGACATTCCAACTGAAGGTACCCCATGCACATGTGAAAGTAGTTTTCTCTTGATCCTGTGGAGAAATTCTTATTTGATTATATCCAGAAAAACCATCCATCAAAGAATACATCTCAAAGCCCGAAGTCATGTCCACTATCATATCAATGTTAGGTAATGGAAAATCATCCTTAGGGCATGCTTTGTTTACATCTCTGAAATTGGTGCACACTCTTATCGATTTGTCTAGTTTAGAAATAGGTACAATATTAGAGATCCATTCTGCATAATCAATAATTCAGATAAATCTGCCTTTTAGGAGCTTCTCTAATTTAGCTTTTACCAAGAGTGCAACATGTGGATGCATCTTTCTCAATTTTTTCTTAACAAGTTTAACATTTGGAGCTATAGATAAATGGTGCATTATAAGATTAGGATCCAACCCTGGCATATCTGAATATTTCCATGCAAAGTTGATCTTCTTCTCTGTTAGGAATGTTCTAAATTTTTTCTTTTCTTCCTCTGATAAAGATTGTGCTACATGGATCAACTGTGGTTCTTCTATTGTTCCCAAATTGATAGATTGAGTGGGCTCAATTAGAACTAGAGATCTATCCTATAAATGACTCAGAAGAACATAAAATATCTCATCCTTAGGTGCCTCAAAGAGGTTTTTACCTTCAGATACATCTTTTATTTTTACTTTTGTAGGTTCTGAGACTGCAACAAAGTGGTTTTCACCCTTAGAACTCCTTATCTTTTTATTCTTATTCTTATTTTTCTGACTAAGATACTTGATGTCCAACTCCATCATGCTAATGCTCAATTCACTGATGGAAGTCCTCATAGGCTCAACTATATTTAGGTAGCATGCAAGGGCATAGTCATTGGGAAAGGTATAAATACCTTGGTTCAAGTTGGTGGATGTTATGTCAAGAAGGTGAGGGTGTTGGATAGTCAAAGTGTTGAAAGATTGGGAAAGAGTGTTTACAGATAAGGATTTGTCATCATTGGTCCTAACCTGATGCTCGAGTTCAAAGGTGATATTACAACTTAAGACATTCAATTTGTGAATAGGCTCAATGTCATTTTGGAAATCTACTTCATCCATCAGTGGATCAGACTTGATAGGTTCATCATTTCTCTCTAGACTTACAATAGGTTAAGGTGCATATTGGTGAATAACATCAACATGTTTTTTTGTAACAAGTTCATTTGGTTCTGGAATGACTCGCCATTCATAGTCATTTGATTCATCTTTTGTGTCTTCATCTAGACCTCTAGGAAATCTAAGAACATGATTAAAGTCAAGATGAATACCCCAAAAAGGGTTACCCTTAGATTCTAATTTGAATTCATAATCGTAGGAATCTATCTCAGAATAAATACCACCTTCATCTTTTTGATTGCCTTCGAGATTAGCTAGTTCTTGTGTTGCAACTATCTCTTTCTCTATAGTAGGTTCTTATGTTTCTACTACATTAATTCTTTTTATTGGATCATCTTCAGCTTCAAGGAGGTCTTTTATTTCTTTAGGCAAATGCTCATAAGGAATGAGCTCATCAGTGGTTTCTGAATCATCACTATCAGATTGTTCAGTTATTTCCCCCTTTAGTTGATCTGCTACGGAAGGCTTAATTTGTTCTAATACATGTGGGGAGTTCTTGCTAAGATAGAAAGGTTTCTTTGTGTATCCTAGACCTATTGTATTCTTTTTTTCTCAGCCACGATGATCAAGAGGTGACATAAGACCTTTACCCTGTAGTCTGAGAGGTCCTTTTCCTGTATATCCCATCTTTGTGATCAATTTGTCCCCTGGGCCATATGACTTAGAAGGGATATTTGGTATTTTAGCATCACATTTTTTAACCACATGAGATTTAGGTTCATCTTTGTATAGCCATGTGAGCACAAATTCATCCTCTTCAAACTCCTATTTAGATACTTGTTCTGCAACAAAATTTCCTTTATATGTTTCAAGAGGTTCTTTAGACTCTATTTTAGATTGTTTCAGAGTTTTCCCATAAGACTTAGGAGAGATAGGGAGAGATGTCAAAGATAAGACTGGCTCTATAGTATATCTCCCATACCATTTTCTTTGATCTTAACCTCTTTTTCAATGTCTTTCATCTTAGATGTTGAAGCAACGTCTAGCTGCTTAGTGGAAGATTCTCTATTATTGGGAACAAATTTATCAGCACTCTCTTTCAAGGTATTGCAAGTTGTATGTAGATCAGCTGGAATCATCTCCTCAACTCCTTCATAAGGAAATTTCAAACACTGATGGAATGTAGAGGGAATGGCTTTCATGTCATGTATCCAGGGTCTTCCTAGGAGGATATTGTAAGCCAAAGGTAGATCAAGAACTTGACATATAGTATCTCTGATGATAGGACCTGCTCTGATAGGTAGGACAATAGTTCCCTTAGAAGATCTTTCTTTCTCATCATATGCTTTGATAGTTATCTTCTCCCTGGGATCAATGGCCATTTCTAAAAATCCTAATTGTGTAATCAAGCTGAAAGAACAAATGTTTAGGCTAGCACCTCCATCTATCAACACATGTTTGACATGACAGTTTTGGATCAAGACTTCAATATGAAAAGGTTGGTTATGCAGATGACTCAAGGAGTTATCATCTTCCTCTGAAAAGGAAATGTACTATGGAAACATAAGATGACCAACCATAGTCTGGAATCTATCTAAATCAAGGTCATCAAGACCATTGGATCTTAGCAGAATGGCTCTATGTGCTGGAGATATCCGAAGCAACTCAAACATGGAGATTTTAGCATTTATGTGCTAGAGTTATCAGACAATACTGTATGAAGTAGGCCTCGTGTCTTTAGGATTTGAAGATTTAGATGTAGCCTTTTGTTTAGAAGTAGATGAAATATTGAAAGGCACCTTAGGGACATTTGATGAATTTGGTATTTTTTCTTGTAGGTGTGCCTGAGCTTGTCATCGAGTAACTGCATTAGCTAATTGATTATCTCTATCTCTTCTTACAATTGTGATGACATTGCAACACTCAGATAGGCATGGTTCAACCATATTAATAACAACATTGTTTCCTGAATAGGCATAATTAACTTTAGCACCCATATTAGGTTGAGAAGAAGAATCTTCTTTACCATGTTTAGGAAATGGTTCTGTGAATGTTGTATGATCATTATTTCTCTTATGATTGTCAATCGTGATGTCACCAATATCAATTTTGTCTTGTATAATGTGCTTCAAGCGAATATAGTTATTAGTCTTATGACCTTTATTGTGATGGAATTCACAAAAATTATTCTCTGTCCAACATTTTAGTTTAGGTTAAGGATCAAAGACTTTCATCTTAGGAAAGTAGATGATTTTGTTTTCCAATAGAGTTTTCATGGTAGATTCCAAGGATTCTCTGAGAGGAGTGAATTTGCGATTAGGATCTGTAGCCCAAGGTTTGTAATCAAATGACTTTTTGTTGGACTCTGTGGCTTTGGCTTGAGAAGCTTTGATGGCTTGGGTACCAATAGTAAAATTGAAAGGAGGTGCCTTAGATGGGGCATGAATATTATCAACAACACCATCTATGACAATGCCTTTACTTTTGTTCCAATTTTTGTTCTTTTCCTTAGAACTAGATCCAGATTCATACTTGTCATTTTGAAGTGATATGTCTCCTTTTTGCACATGTACTTTCTCTATTTTGATCACATTATCTACCATCTTGTCAAAAGATGTATGATTTTGCATTTGTAAAGGGTAGTTGACTTCTAAAACAAGATTGTTGATGAAGATTTCTAGCTTCTTAGTTTCTGGAATAGGTCTAGCATATAGAGAAAATTTCTTCCTCCACCTCTTGAGAAATGTCAGGAATGGTTCTCCTGGATATTGTTTCAGATTGCAAATGTCGATCATGGTGACTGGATGTTGAATATTTTAGGAGTATTGTTGATAGAACAGTTTTATTAACTACACAAAAGTTTTGATAGTAGGGGGAATTCTAGAGAACCAATGAATGGCTGCTCCTCCCAGAGATCGAGGGAAAAGACACATTAAGTAGGTTGGTTCATGCATAAACTCCATAGATTGAGTACAGAATTCTCTGACATGATCTTGAGGGTTAGAGTTTCCATCATACTTATCATATTTAGGCATCTCCACTCTTTTAGGGAATGGCGACATGTACAAGTCTTTATCAAATGGAAAAGGACATAGAGCCTCCATGGAGAACTCTTTAGGTTCCTTTTCTTTCTCAAGTTTTTTAAGTTTGACTTGCATGGCATGCATCTGTTTCATCATAGCTGTGATAGGAGTTTCTTCCTAATGTGTAATGATATCTTCCACATTAAAGTTTGGAGGAAGTTTAGCTCCTTGATGAGCTAACTCTAGAAATTATGCTTCTCTATCTTCCTTCAAGAAATGTTTCATCATTCTTTTGAAGTCATCATCATTTTGATATCGAACAATTTCAGAAGGTGTAGGTTCTCGATCCATACTATGTTGAGATTAGTGTCCTTGAGACCTGTGATGTGTCCCTCCATGAGACATGTTAGAAGTTTTAGGGCTCCCTGGATTAGATTGAGGTGGGGTTTGTTGATTATCTCTATGAGTTGATGGAGGGGGTACGTAACCAATTTTCAATCAAAAATTGCTAAGACCATCATCTTCGTAAAGACCAGAATTGTAGAGTTGTTCAAGAGTTGGGGCCTGGAGAGTATTCAAAGGTATTGTATAGGATACCTCTCTAGATTTCTTGTGTGATGAAGCTCTGGTTTCCACCATTAACCTTGGGTGAAGCTAAAGAATAAGATGAAGACAACTGAAGAATGAATTGATTCTAGAATATCAAATGACGCAACCTTGTCAAGATTGAAGTGATTAAAGAATAGATCAGATGTAAATGAAGGATACTGTGCCATAGTAGTGCGGGTAGACACCCAACAGATGGTGGGCACGAGCTCACAACACTTAGCCATTTAGTAAAAAGATTGAATTTTGAAGATAATTTTGACAAGGTTTTGACACAAGATGAAAAACACTCAAATCGATAAATCAGAAGGCTAAATCAGACTCAAGTGACCACTTTAGGAAAATGAATGTATTCATTATAGGTTCTGCTCTGTTCTTGACACAATGATTTATTTGACAGATTCTAGAAATAGGCTATTAAATTGGATTTCTGACAAATTTGACCAATCTCTGACAACTTTGACTATTTACTGTGTAACAGATATGCAAAAAGCAAATCTATGTTTGTTTTATAGCCCAAAAATTAAAGTCTGATTTATGAAAGCAGGAAAGGCACTCAAGCTAGTCACATGAGATGTTCATTTTATGTCCAAATTGAAATTTTTTCAGATGTATTAGAATACCTAAATTCCCTCACAGCGCGCTTAGTAGATTTTACCTAATTTTTAGCTTTGTTAAGCAATCCCGCACAAGCAAGCCACAAAATCTCCGACAAGAAAACAAGCAAACAAGATATGCAACGTATATTCAACTTATGAAAACCCTAGGGTTAGATCTGAAAATCAATTATTAGGAGCAATAATAACTAGCAACTAATCCAAATGACAACTCATATCATTCATTGAACCATGTGAAAAATAAGTGCATACCCATCACAAAATTTTATTTTTTTGTTGCATTTGACCTAGTCAACAAGATCTGATTTTTTTGATATGATTTCGGCAACAAAAATAGAAATGAAACATAGAGACCCCTACTTAAAAATAGAGGGCTTTCCAAAAATGTAAAATTTTTAGAAAAATCTCTTTATTTGTGCCCTAGAGACCCATTTTACCAAAACAGACCATTTTTTGTAAATTGACTATTTGAGCTATTATATTGCATCTAAATTTAAAACACAAAGAATGGACCCCCTATATAATTTAAAGAGATTTCCAAAAATGTAAAAATTTCCAAAAATATGCTGATTTGCGTCAGAAATTAATTTTTTTTAGAAAATCAAGAAAAAATTATTAAAAATTCAAAACATCTCAGACAATTAAGAATTTTTTATTGAAGCATCCCTAATAAGTCTCCAACCTGCAAAAAAAATTTCAGACCAAAAATCCATGTCATTTGTTAGATAAAATTAAATCTTTGAAACTTTAGGGTTTTAGCTCCAAAAAAATAAATCAAAACCAGCATGTAAAGGTGGGTTGCCTCACAGTGGGTGCTAGAAATGTGTGTGTGAATTTTGTACCTAGCTGTAGACACAACACTTCAGTAAAATATTAGAGGTTAGCAAAAATCAAAATATGCAAATAAGAACAATATAGCTAACTAGGCGATTTACTGCCTTATAGTAGGTGCGAGTATGGCATTCTCCGATTAGACCGAGATTAGTGACAATGCAACACCTAAACAAAGGATTTAAATGATGAAAACAATAAAATATGAATGCAAATTAATCTATTTTTTAATTTATTTTTTATGCAATAAGATGAGAAAAATTGATAATAAATTAATCTAAATGGATTGAAATGATATGCAAATTAAGCTAACAATGATATGAAATATGAAACTAGAATGAATTGAAAACAAGATTGATCTCACAAAACATTGATTCGTAAGAAGATTGATTATTCCTTTGATGTCAATTCACCAGAGTAAGTATGAAAATTTTGTGGATGATCTGTAAAGAGCTGAGCCTTGATTTTATAGAAATCCAGGGCTTGAGGGTGCATGGAAAAAGTCATAAATCACTCTTGATGAACTCAGGTTGATTTTTGAGTTAAGAAGAAATTAGAAATAGATAACTCATAAAATCATGCAAAATCATGCAAGAATAATTTTTTAACTCAAATCAAACGTTTAGATCAACTTTGAACTCAAAATAGATGTTGAGTTTCGAAAAGATAACAACTTAAATTGATTTTCTGATTTAAAATTTAACTGTTCTTTGAATGTGCACAAATAATCATGAATTAATTAAATAAATAAAATGATTTATCTTCAACTTAACTAATTTTAAATTTAAAAATAACTGATTTGTGGGTTGATCAATTATTTTAATCAAACTTTTATTCAAAACTATATTATTAAATATTGACAACTTGGATTTAATCAATTAAATAAATATTTAATCAATTATTCGTAGGAGATTTGATTTATTGTGAAAATTAAATAATATAATTAGGAATAAATAGAATTAAATCTAATTAAATAATTAAGTGGTAGAATTAAATTAATTAATTAAATATTCATCATATTCAATTAATCAACTTTAGAATAAATATGATTTATCGCCAAATAATATTTAAAATAACTGATTTATGGGTTAATCAATTATTTTAATCAAATTTTATTCCAAAACTATATTATTAAATTTGACAATTTAATTTAATCAATTAAATAAGAATTCAACTGATTATTTTTAGCAAATTTGATTCATTGTCAAATAAATAATATTAATTAAGAATAAATAGAATTAAATCTAATTAAATAATTAAGTGGCAGAATTAAATTAATTAATTAAATATTCAGAATATTCAATTAATCAAACTTTAGGATAAATAGGATTCATCACCAAATAATAATTAAATTAAAGATAATTAGAATAAATAGGAATATTGCTAGGAATATTCCCCGATGCAGAATTTATGAGAAAATCAATTAGGATTTCGATAATGTGCAGATATGCCTTAGGTTAGGACTTCGATGTCGATTTCATTCGAATTGAAAATGTAGGAGGTTAATGAACCTATAGCCCATTTTTGGGTATTACATTTTGCCCCTCTTTGAATCACTGTGCAAAGCGCAGTGGTTCAAAGAATAGTCTATGTTTTGATATACGTATCAAACTAATTTGAAAGATTAAAGATTGAAAGATACCGACCCAGGCCCAGAATGACCAGGAATCGAGATGATGCTAGCTATATCAACAATGAACCGGTGATTACGAAAAAGTGCCAAAATGCCTGATTTTGAACCTTATGATTGTGAAGAAGTGAGTGACCGATTCCAGACCTTAATGTCCTTGTATGAATCATATTGGTATCACATCTTGAACCCAACAGTTACGAAGAACCAGGGAAATAACACTAATGAACCAATAGTTACGAAAAGATGATATAGTTTACAAGATAGATTTGGATACTAGATGAATTTGATATGCCCCAAGAGATGATAGATTTATCCCAAGTGATGAGGACTTTAGATGAATCAGCAACTAGACATGGTTGTTGTCTTGATTACTAAGGAAAGATTGATTGACAGAATTGAGTTACAGACTTTGAATGATGTGCAATGCCATGCCCCCTTCGGGATTAAAATTGAAATCTAACAAGAAAAGTCAGTGTTTATAGTTTAGAAGCATGTTAATTGATTTGAGAAGTGGTTATACACGTCTGGGAACACATTCTGCATCGTTAAGAGGTCTTGGATACCAAGTTTGACTAGGTTTGACCATGAGTTGACCATGGTTAACCAAGTTGAAATTTTGATAGTTTGATGTAAGATAATCAGTTAAGTTGAATTCTAGATTTCTTTGATTATTGAAGGTTGATTATGCAAGTAGTGAATAATATAAATGATCTTAGATTTTGATTTTGATCTCGAAAAAGGATTCTACTTGTTGTTTTGTTGGAGGAACCTTCATGTGGGATTCATCTCTTATGATATGTTTTTAACATTTTTGAAGAATCATTTAAGCATTTAAGTTTAATTCAATAATTTGTGAGATCATGCAATCATGCAAAGTGCAAAATGAAATGCAAACCTAGGACTTAGGACCTAGTCACTGATCATGTGTCGATTTGTTATCATCATTGAACTTTTTAGGTAACTGGATAAATCAATACAATGCCCACTAGTCATGAAACCATAGACATATGAATATCGATTTGTATGCATAGGAATCAATACAACATGCACTGGTTAGGCAACCATGGACATATGAATACTGATTTTATTTTTGGAATGTCGGATTAGATATAAGCACCAAGGCAAAAACACCAAGATGACCTGAATATCATATCCATTTTGATATAGCAATTTGTATAAGCATCAAAATATAGACATTGTGATGACCAGAATATGCCTTGTGTACAAACACATCAAACATTCAAGAGATCATTCTAAATCCAATGTGAATTACTTGTAGTCACCCTTTATCATTCATATCCTTAGGTAAGATTGCATTTCACAATAGGAGAAAGAACTCACTCAAAAAAGATAATATTTAGATCAAACTTCCTTGAATTTTTTGGGTATCAATGGTCAAGGTACACATGGCCATCCAATTCGAGATAGAGGCTCTTACTGTTGGACACCATTTCAATCTAGAATTTCCAAAGTTGTTAGATTTTCACATACAAGAAGAAAACAAAGAAAAGATTATGCCCCCAATCATCACTCTCTAAATCCTGTAAAGGAAATCATCGAAGAGCTCATGGGAAAACAATATGCAAAAATCTCAATGTGAATCAGTAAGCATACAAGGAGATAAAAGCATGTAAAAAGAATAGATTGTTTTCAGTTTGTGTTTGATGTTTGATTACGTTGTTGTAGATGCAAAATCCTTTCTAGAGACGAGACTGACTGACTGACTTGGATGAAGCTTCAAAGGACTCTGACTGGATATGATACGTCTAAGATACATTGGAGGCCATAGTATATGACTTTGATTTCCCCCAAGATTGAACATTGATAGGATATAGATGATTGAGCTTATTGGTGGACAGACCAACTTATTGAAAATAGGAATGCGGGAACAAACCAAGAGATATGTACAAACTAAAGCAAGATTGAAAGTTGGGAAAGACCAAGATTGCATTGATAGATGAAGTGTTTTGAAACAAGTGGCACCTATTTGCCAGGTTTTCACCATCTTGGTAGAGATTCTATTTTTGCTACCAAGGCACTTGTTTCCAGATTTTCACCAAGGCACTTTTTCTTTTTCTCATTTTTTTGTATTTTTATTTTTCCCAATTTTTTTGTACTTTTGATATTTTTAAATTTTTTTGTGAATCATCAAGGTGCGTATTGCTAGGTTTTCACCAAGATGTTCATTTTTTAAAGACTTTTTCTAAATTTTAAGATTTTTTCAAGACATTTTACCATAGATTGAATGCCTTAGGCATATAATTTCTTCAGATGGAGAATGTTGATTAGTTCTTGGAGTTGTTCTCCTTCAATCATTGAGATTTGATAGGCACTAGAGCCAAAAGTAGTAGTGATAACAAAGGGACCTAGCCAGTTGGGTTCAAACTCCCCCTTGCGCTCTCTATGTGATTGATTTTTAAGATTCTCTCTCAAGACTAGATCACCAACCTAAAATTCTCTATGTCTGACTTTCTTGTTGTAACCTCTAGACATTCTCTTTTGATATACTCTAAGATGATCATATGCTATTTCTCTACGCTCATCTAGTAGTTCAAGTTCTTGCAACCTAGACACTCTATAGTCATCATCAGTTACTAGAACATGCATTTTGATTCTTAGTGATGGGATTTCAACCTCAATAGGCAATACTACTTTAGACCAATAAACTAAGGAAAAAGATGTAGCCCCAAAGGGCATTCTGATACTTGTTTTGTAGGCCCAGAGAGCTGGATTGATCATGAGATGCTAGTCTCTTCCTATTTTATTAACTGTACAGTGCAAGATTTTCAATAGATTCTTGTTAGAAGCCTCTTCTTGTCCATTCCCTTGAGGATAGTAGATAGATGACCAATGTTGTGTAATCTTGAATTTGGCACATAAATCATCCAAGACTTTTTTCTTAAATTGTCCACCATTCTCTATGACTATGGAATGTGGAATACCATACTGACATATGATGAAGTTCAAGATGAACATAGATATTTGTTTTCCAGTTGCTTTTGTCAAAGGGACTGCTTCTACCCATTTTGTAAAATAATCTATAGCTCTGATTATATGGGTATGTCCATTAGAAGAATGAGGATGTATAGCTCCTATAAGATCAAAGGCCCATTGATGAAAAGGCCATTGTGTAGTGAAGGGAATTAGATCTCTCCCCAGAGCATGAATTAAGTTGCCATGTACTTAGCACTTTTGACAGTTCTTAGCAAACATGATAGACTCTTTCTCCATTATCGGCCAATAGTACCCAGCCCTAATCAGTTTTCAAGTTAGTGTTAAATTGTTCGAGTGTGACCCACATATGCCCTCATGGACTTCCTCTAACGCACGTTGAGACTCTTCCCATTCTAAACATCTAAGGAGCATACCATCTAGACCTCATTTGTAAAGATCATGACCAATGATGACATATCGGGAGGCATGACAGATAAGGTATCTCTTTTTATGACGGCTAAAGGTATCAGGGATGATTTAGTCTTTGAGATAGGAGAATAGGTTTTTATATTTGGATAAATCATGACCTACAATATTGCAAATCATGTGGGTTTCAAGGGAGTCATATGCAGGATAAGATAGTACTTCCACTAGGAACTCATAGCGTAGCTCATGTTCAGGCTACTGTAATAAAGTAGATAATGTTGTCATTGCATCAATAACCTTATTCTCTGTTCTAGGTATTTGCACAAATGTGATAGATATGAAATACTTCTTTAGATCATCTACCATTCTCTTGTATGGAATGATCTTTTCATCTTTAGTTTGGTACACATCATTGACTTGATGGATTACAAGTTGTGAGTCTCCATGAATGTGTAATTTTGTTACTCTCCACTCAATTTCCATTTTCATGCCATTAAGAAGGGCTTCATATTCAACAATATTGTTTGTGCAAGGAAACTTGATTCTAAATTATTTTGGGATTGAGTATCCTTGAGGAGTTATGAACAATATGCCTGCTCTAGATCCATTTTGTGTATAGGAGCCGTCAAAGAATAACTGCCATTCTCTAGAAGAAAGATTCATGATAGAGGAATCTGGGAATTGCATTTGCATTGGTGTATCATCAAATAAAGGTGCATCTGCTAATTGATCAACAATAACTTGGCCTTTAATATCTTTTCTTTCAACATATTCAATGTCAAATTAACTTAAGAGCATGACCCATTTGGCTAATCTACCCGTGAGGGTAGCTTTGCTTAATAGGTACTTTAGTGGATCAATCTTAGATACTAAATGTGTTGTATGAGCCAACACATAATGTCTCAGTTTCTATGATGAAAAGACCACAACTAGAGAAGCTTTCTCAATCATTGAATAGTTCTTTCTGTATGCCACCGATGTTCTACTGATATAGTATATAGCTCTTTCCTTCTTGTTCTCATCATGTTGTGCAAGCAATGCCCCTAGTGATGTATCTATAGTAGAGACATATAAGATCAAAGGCTTCCCTTGAATCGGAGACATCAAGATAGGAGGATTTGATAGATATTTCTTGATATGATTAAAGTTATTTTAACATTCCTCGCTCCATGCAAAGGTCACACCTTTATGTAATGTATTTAAAAAACATTGTGATATGTCTTCTAACTGAGATATGAAGTGTTTGATAGATTGAACTCTACCTTGTAATGTCCTCATTTGACTGATGTTCTTCAGAGGTTGCATCTCCATTATATCCTTTACTTTAGCTGGATCAACTTCAATGCCCTTCTTTGAAACTATGTATCCTAAGAGCTTTCCAGAAGTGACACCAAAAGCACACTTTTTAGGATTTAGTCTGAGACTAAATTTTTCCATTCTATCTAGTATCTTGCTCAAGTCATTTAGATGTTCAGCTCTAATCATAGATTCCACTAAAGTATCATCAACATAATCGTCCATAGTCCTATGCATCATGTCATGAAAAATAGAAGTCATAGCTCTCTGATATGTAGCACCGACATTCTTAGGCCCAAATGGCATGACATTCCAGTAGAAGGTACCCCATGCACATGTAAAATTAGTTTTCTCTTGATCCTCTGAAGCAATTTTTATTTGATTATATCCAGAAATGCCATCCATTAAAGAATACATCTCAAAGCCCGCAGTCATGTCTACTATCATATCAATGTTAGCTAAGGGAAAATCATCCTTAGGGTATGCTTTGTTTACATCTTTGAAATCAGTGCACACTCTTATTGATTTTTTTGGTTTAGAAATAGGTACAATATTAGAGATCCATTCTACATAATCAATAACTCGGATAAATCTAGCTTTTAGGAGCTTCTCTAATTCATCTTTTACCAAGAGTGCAACATGTGGATGCATCTTTCTCAATTTTTTCTTAACATGTTTAACGTTTGGAGCTATAGATAAATGGTGCATTATAAGATCAGGATCCAACCCTAGCATATCTAAATATTTCCATGCACATTTGATCTTCTTCTCTATTAGGAATGTTGTAAATTTTTTCTTTTCTTTCTCTGATAAAGATTGTGCTACATGGATCAACTGTGGTTCTTTTGCTATTCCTAAATTGATAGATTGAGTGGGCTCAATTAGAACTAGAGATATGTCATGTAAATGACTTGGAAAGACATCAAATATCTCATCATTAGGCACCTTAGAGAGCTTTTCACCTTCAGATACATCTTTTATTTTTACTTTTGTAGGTTCTGAGTCTACCACAAAGTGGTTTTCACCCTCAAAACTCCTTTTCTTTTTATTCTTATTCTTATTTTTCTGACAAAGATACTTGATGTCCAACTCCATCATGCTAACACTCGGTTCACTGATGGAAGTCCTCATAGGCTCAACTACATTTAGGTAGCAAGCAAGGGCATAGTCATTGGGAAAGGTACAAGTTGGTGGATGTTATGTCAAGAAGGTGAGGGCATTGGATAGTCAAAGTGGTGAAAGATTGGGAAAGAGTGTTTATGGATATGGATCTATCATCATTGGTCCTAACCTGACGCTAGAGTTCAAAGGTGATATTACAACTTAAGACATTCAATTCTTGAATAGGCTCAATGTCATTGTGGAAATCTACTTCAACCATTGGTGGATCAGACTCGATAAGTTCATCATTTCACTCTAGACTTACACTAGGTTCAGGTGCATATTGGTGAATAACATCAACATGCTTTTCTGTAACAAGTTCATCTGGTTCTAGAATGACTCCCCATTCATAGTCATTTGATTCATCTTATGTTTCTTCATCTAGACCTCTAGGAAATCTAAGAACATGAGTAAAGTCAGGATGAATACCCCAAAAAGGGTTACCCTCAGATTCTGATTTGAATTCATACTCATAGGAATTTGTCTCAAAATAACTACCACCTTCCTCTTTTTGATTGCCTTTGAGATTAGCTGGTTCTTGTGTTGCAACTATCTCTTTCTCTATAGTAGGTTCTTGTGTTTCTACTACATTAATTCTTTTTATTAGATCCTCTTCAGCTTCAAGGAGGTATTTTATTTCTTTAGGAAAATGCTCATAAGAAATGCACTCATCAGTGGTGTCTGAATCATCACTATCATATTGTTGAGTTATTTCCCCCTTTAGTTGATTTTCTACGGAAGGCTCAATTTGTTCTAGAACATGCGGGGAGTTCTTGCTAAGATAGAAATGCTTCTTCATGTATCCTAGACCTATTGTATTCTTGTTTTCTCATCCACAGTGGTCAAGAGGTGATAGAAGACCTTTACCCTATAGTCCTAGAGGTCATTTTCCTTTATATCCCATCTTTGTAATCAATTTGTCCCCTGGGCCATATGACTTAGAAGAGATATTTGGTATTTTAGCGTCACATTTTTAAACCACTTGAGATTTAGGTTCATCTTTGTATAGCCATGCAAGTACAAGTTTATCCTCTTCAAACTCTTGATTAGATACTTGTTCTACAAAAAAATTTCCTTTATATGTTTCAAGAGGTTCTTTAAACTCTGTTTTACACTATTTCAGAGTTTGCCCATAAGACTTAGGAGAGATAAGGAGAGATGTCAAAGATAAGACTGGATCTATAGTATATTCTCCCATACCATTTTCTTTGATCTTAACCTCTTTAGCAATGTCTTCCATCTTAGATGTTGAAGCAATGTCTAGCTGCTTATTGGAAGATTCTCTATTATTGGGAACAAGTTTATCAGCACTCTCTTTCAAGGTATTGCAAGTTGTATACAGATCAGCTGGAATCATCACCTCAACTCCTTCATAAGGAAATTTCAAACACTGATGGAATGTATAGGGAATGGCTTTCATGTCATGTATCCTGGGTCTTCCTAGGAGGATATTGTAAGCCAAAGGTAGATCAAGAACTTGACATATAGTATCTATGATGACAGGACCTGCTTTGATAGGTAGGACAATAGTTCCCTTAGAAGATATTTCTTGCTCATCATATGCTTTGATAGTTATCTTCTTCCTGGGATCAATGGCCATTTATTAAAATCCCAATTGTGTAATCAAGTTGAAAGAACAAATGTTTAGGCCAGCACCTCCATCTAACAACACACGTTTGACATGATAGTTTTGGATCAAGACTTCAATATGAAAAGGCTGGTTATGCGGATGACTCAAGGAGTTATCATCTTCCTCTAAAAAAGAAATGTAATATGGAGACATAAGATGACCAACCATAGTCTAGAATCTGTCTAATCAAGGTCATCAGGAACATTGGATCTAAGCAGAGCTTTGTCTAGAATGTCTCTATGAGCTAGAGATATCTGAAGCAACTCAAACATGGAGATTCTAGCATTTATGTGATGGATTTGTTGGACAATACTATATGAAGTAGGCCTCGTGTCTTTAGGATTTGAAGATTTAGATGTAGCTTTCTATTTAGAAGTAGATGAAAGATTGAAAGGCACATTAGGGACATTTGATGAATCTATTATTTGTCCTTGAAGGTGTGCCTGAGATTGCGATCGAGTAACTACATTAGCCAATTGATTATCTTTATATCTTCTTACAATTGTGATGACATTACAATGCTTAGATAGGAATGGTTCAACCATATTGATAACAACATTGTTTCCTGAGTAGGAATAATTGAATTTAGCACCCATATTAGGTTGAGAAGAAGAATATTCTTTACCATGTTTATGAAATGGTTCTGTGAATGTTGTATGATCATTATTGCTCTTATGATTGTCAATCATGATGTTGCCATTATCAATTTTATCTTGTATAATGTGCTTCAAGCGAATATAGTTATTAGTCTTATGACCTTTATTACAATGGAATTCACATAAATTGTTCTCTCTCCACCATTTTGGTTTATGTTAAGGATCAAAGACTTTCATCTCACGAAAGTAGATGATTTTTTTTGCCAATAGAGTTTTCATGGCAAATTCCAAGGATTCTCTGAGAGGAGTGAATTGCGATTAGGATCTATAGCCCAAGGTTTGTAATCATGTGAATTTTTGTTGGACTCTATGGCTTTGGCTTCAGAAGCTTTGATGGCTTGGGTACCAACAGTGAGATTTAAAGAAGGTGCCTTAGATGGGGCATGAATATTATCAACAATGCCATCTGTGATGATGCCTTTATTCTTGTTCCAATTTTTGTTCTTGTCCTTAGAACTAGATCCAGATTCATACTTGTCTTTTTGAAGTGATATGTCTCCTTTTTGCACAAGTACTTTCTCAATTTTGATCGCATTATCTACCATCTTGTCAAAAGATGTATGAATTTGCATTTGTAAAGGGTAGTTGATTTTTGGAACAAGATTGTTGATGAAGATTTCTAGCTTCTCAGTTTTTGGAATAGGTTTAGCATACAAAGAAAATTTCTTCCTCCACCTCTTGACAAATGTCAGGAATGGTTCTCCTGGATATTGTTTCAGATTGCAGATGTCAATCATGGTGACCGGATTTTGAATATTGTAGGAGTATTGTTGATAGAATATTTTGGTTAACTCCTAAAAATTTTTGATAGTAGGGGGCATTCTACACAACCAATGAATGGCTGCTCCTCCCAGAGATCAAGGGAAAAGATGCATTAAGTAGGTTGGTTCGTGCATAAACTCCATAGATTGAGTACAGAATTCAATGACATGATCTTGAGGGTCAGAGTTTCCATCATACTTATCATATTTAGGCATCTCCACTCTTTTAGGGAATGATGACATGTACAAGTCTTTATCAAATGGAAAAGGACATAGTGCCTCCATGGAGAACTCTTTAGGTTCCTTTTCTTTCTCAAGTTTGTTAAGTTTGACTTGCATGACATGCATCTATTTTATTATAGCCATTATAGGAGTTTCTTCCTCATGTGTAATGATATCTTCCACATTAAAGTTTGGAGGAAGTTTAGCTCCTTAATGAGCCAACTCTAGAAAGTATGCTTCTCTATCTTCCTTTAGGAAATGTTTCATCATTCTTTTGAAGTCATCATTATTTTGATATCGAACAATTTCAGAAGGTGGAGGTTCTCGATCCATACTGTGTTGAGATTGGTGTCCTTGAGACCTGTGATGTGTCCCTCCCTAAGGCCTTTTAGGAGTTTTAGGGCTCCCTGGATTAGATTGAGGTGGGGTTTTTTGATTACCTTCGTGAGTTGATGGAGGGGGTACGTAACTAGTTTTCAATCAAAAATTGCCAAGACCGTTGTCTTCATAAAGACCAGAATTGTAGAGTTGTTCAAGAGTTGGGGCCTAGAGAGTATTTAGAGGTATTGTATGGGATACCTCTCCAGATTTATTATGTGACAAAGCTTTAGTTTCCACCATTAACCTTGGGTGAAGGAAAAGAATAAGATGAAGACAACTAAAGAATGAATTGATTCTAGAAGATCAAATGACGCAACCTTGTCAAGATTGAAGTGATTAAAGAATAGATCAGACATAAATGAAGGATACTGTGCCATAGTAGTGTGGGTAGACACCCAATAGATGGTGGGCATGAGCTCACAACACTTAGCCGTTTAGTAAAAAGATTGAATTTTGAAGATAATTTTGACAAGGTTTTGACACAAGATGAAAAAGACTCAAATTGATAAATCAGAAGGCTCTACTCTGCTCCTAACACAATGAGTTTTTTGACAGATTCTGGAAATAGGATGTTAAATTGGATTTCTGACAAATTTGACCAATCTCTGACAACTTTGACTTGGGCTTTGATAAGAGTTTTGAAATTTTAGGATGACTTTTGACACTAGAAAGGATTTTTGCTTCAGATTTGCAATTTTTCAGTTTTCAGTACCAGTTTGTCTGCAAATTTTTCTATCCAATTTTTGAAGATCTGTGTAAAAGTTTGTCTCAAGTAACCAAGAAGATATCAAGCACGCAAAATAGAAAGAAAGGGAAGAAAGCAATCATCTGAAAACAATGAACAAGGGAAAAAGCAACCTTGTGCATGAACAAGCAATAGTGACTTATTGTGCTAATCCATAGAAGTGCTAATTGTGTATTTTCTAAAAAAAATTTCAATAACACACATTCCTAAAAAAATTAAAAAAAATTGGCCTCACTAGGGTTTGTAGTAATGGTTTGACTCTACAACTTTTTTGATCTCAAGAGTGCAAACTCCAATCTAGGTGCACTAGGGTTTTGACACAGTTCAAGAAATAAATCAATCAGGAGCTACTAGGGAGATTTGATAGCCCAACAAGAGACCACACCTGTGAAGATTTCCTCCACAAGGACATTTATATAGCGGCTGCTGCTACCACGATGAAAATGGATATTAGCACTTGAGGTTCCGTCCACATGGTTAACACAATTAATGGAATGTCCACTACGGTTAACCCTCTCTAAAGGTGACTCAAGAAAGATACTAGAGGGGGACTAGATCAGATTCAAGGATTTGGGTTTTTGGTACTATCCAAAAAGGAAGTAGAGCATAATCCCCTAACCTCTTCACTTCACCAAGACAAAGAAGATAGATTAATCTGACACACTAAGACCAATATTATCTCACAAAGATCTATGACATCAACCGCTTATGATCTATCAACCTCTCTGGAGAGATAATGTATCAATCAAAAATTGAAGACACATGAATCTAGTAGAACGTGAGACTTTCTTAGTACCTTCCCTACCTATCAGGGGATCCTTTGTCAAGAGGAGCTTCATATGAATAAATAAGTGAAAGAAGCTCAATCTCTCAAGATCATCCACAAATAGTGTTCATAGGGCCTATTTACTATGTGTATCAGATCTGCAAAAAGTAAATCTATGTTCATTTTATAGCCCAAAAATTGAAGTCTGATTTATGAAAGCAAGAAAGGCACTTAAGCTAGACACGTAAGATATTCATTTTTATGTCTAAATTGAAATTTTTTCAGATGTAGTAGAATACCTGAATTCCCTCGCAATGCGCTTAGTAGATTTTACCTAATTTTTAGCTTTGTTAAGCAATCCCGCGCAAGCAAGCCACAAACTCTCCGACAAGAAAATAAGAAAACAAGATATGCAATGTATATTCAACTTATGAAAACCCTAGGGTTAGATCTGAAAATCAATTATTAGGAGCAATAATAACCAATAGCTAATCCAAATGACAACTCATATCATTCATTGAACCATGTGAAAAATAAGTGCATACCCATCACAAAATTTTACTTTTTGTTGCATTTGACCTAGTCAACAAGATCTAATTTTTTTGATATAATTTTGGCCACAAAAATAGAAATGCAAAAAAAAAGACCCCTACTAAAAAATAGAGAGCTTTCCAAAAATGTAAAAATTTTAGAAAAATCTCTTCATTTGTGCCCTAGAGACCCATTTTACCAAAATAAACTAATTTTTGTAAATTAACTATTTGAGCTATTATATTGCATCCAAATTTAAAACACAAAGAATGGATCCTCTATAGAATTTAAAGAGATTTTCAAAAATGTAAAATTTTTCAAAAAATTTGCTGATTTGCGTTATAAATTAATTTTTTTTAGAAAATCAAGAAATAATTATTAAAAATTCAAAACATCTCAGAAAATGTTGAATATTTAATTGAAGCTTCCCTGATATTTTTCCAAGTTGCAAAAAAAAATTCAGACCAAAAATCCAAGACGTTTGGGAGATAAAATTAAATCTTTGAAACTTTAGGGTTTTAGCTCCAAAAAAATAATAATCAAAACCAGCATGTAAAGGTCGGTTGCCTCACAGTGGGCATCAGAAATGTGTGTGTGAATTTTGTACCTAGCTGTAGACACAACACTTGAGTAAAACATTAGAGGTTAGCAAAAAAAAAATATGCAAATAAGAACAATATAGATAACTAGGTGATTTACTGTCTTCTAGTAGATGCGTAGTATGGTATTCTCAAATTAGACCGAGATCAGTCACAATGCAACACCTAAACAAAGGATTTAAATGATGAAAGCAATAAAATATGAATGCAAATTAATTTATTTTTTTATTTATTTTTTATGCGATAAGATGAGAAAAACTGATAATAAATTAATCTAAATGGATTGAAATGATATGCAAATTAAGCTAAAAATGATATGAAATATGAAACTAGAATGAATTGAAAACAAGATTGATCTCACAAAATGCTAATTCGTAAGAAGCTTGATGATTCCTCTGATGTCAATTCGTCAGAGTAAGTATGCAAATTCTGTGGATGATTTGTAAAGAGCTGAGACTTGATTTTATAGAAATCCAGGGCTTGAGGGTGCATGGAAAAAGTCATAAATCACTCTTGATGAACTCAGGTTGATTTTTGAGTTAAGAAGAAATTAGAAATAGATAACTCATAAAATCATGCAAAATCATGCAAGAACAACTTTTTAACTCAAATCAGAAGTTTAGATCAACTTTGAACTCAAAATAGATGTTGAGTTTCGAAAAGATAACAACTTGAATTGATTTTCTGATTTAAGGTTTAACTACTCTTTGAATGTGCACAAATAATCATGAATTAATTAAATAAATAAAGTGATTTATCTTCAACTTAACTAATTTTAAATTTAAAAATAACTGATTTGGGGGTTAATCAATTATTTTAATCAAACTTTTATTCAAAACTATATTATTAAATATTGACAACTTAGATTTAATTAGTTAAATAAATATTTAATCAATTATTCGTAGGAGATTTGATTTATTGTCAAAATTAAATAATATAATTAGGAATAAATAAAATTAAATCTAATTAAATAATTAAGTGGAAGAATTAAATTAATAAATTAAATATTCATCATATTCAATTAATCAACTTTTGGATAAATATGATTTATCGCCAAATAATATTTAAAATATATTTAAAATAACTGATTTATGGGTTAATCAATTATTTTAATCAAATTTTATTCCAAAACTATATTATTAAATTTGAAAATTTAATTTAATCAATTAAATAAGAATTCAACTGATTATTTTTAGCAAATTTGATTTATTGTCAAATAAAACAATATTAATTAGGAATAAATAGAATTAAATCTAAATAAATAATTAAGTGGCAGAATTTAATTAATTAATTAATTATTCAGAATATTCAATTAATCAAACTTTAGGATAAATAGGATTCATCTCCAAATAATAATTAAATTAAATATAATTAGACCAAATAGGAATATTGCTAGGAATATTCCCCGATGCAGAATTTATGAGAAAATCAATTAGGATTTCGATAATGTGTAGATGTGACTTAGGTTAGGACTTCAATGTCGATTTCGTTCGAATTGAAGATGTAGGAGGTTAATGAACCTATAGCCCATTTTAGTTTAGGTCATTGCATACCTCTATTCTGCTTATCTTTGTTCTATCTCAACTTCCATGCTTAATTACAAGGACGCATATATTATTTATATGCGCATACAAAATAATCAACTAGGTCAGCCCTTTAATCGATTACATACAACACTTCCAATTCAATTGGCTCAAGCGTGTTTACAAACAAACATAATTATATGTCTACAACCTCATTACAATAGGCACATAGTTCTTATATAAAAATATTATAGTCACTAATATTTTACCATTAGTCGACTGCATACACTGTTCTGTTCTGGTATTCACTGGTTGTGTAACTTCAACTGTCTATAACTTTTTCATACTTGCATATCTGATCATGTGCTCATAGACTAAGCATGAATACACTCTTACCATCTTATCTTGTAGGGCACATACCATAACTCATTCATACGCACATGCGTTGATGGTCTGAACTACTAGTGCACTACTAACTGTTCAGTCTTCTTACTTATCCAATTTCTGATCATCTGATGAGGTGCATTGACTCCAAAATGCTATATGACTTTGTTTCCATAATGATAACACTATATTTAGCCATATACAATAGTATAGTCAACTTGCCAACATAAGGTTAGTATTATTGTTATACTGAAGATTAGTGTTAGGGTAATTGTTATTACATTATATGTTGTAAATAGAGTTAGTTTTAAGGATATTATTAAAGTTATGGTTGTGTTTTGGTTACATTATTTTTGTTAGGGTTCATATTATTATTATGGTTAAGGTTAATGATATTCTTATGGTTAAGGTTAGGGTTAGGGTTAGTGCTCCTATTACGGTCAAGGTTAGTGTTATTGTTATAGTTAAGGTTAGTGTTATAGTAACTATTGGGTTATATGTTGTAATTAGGGTTAGTGTTAAGGATATTATTAAGGTTATGGTTGTGTTTTGGTTAAATTTAAAATTTTGTTAGGATTCATGTTATTATTATGGTTAAGGTTAGTGATATTGTTAAGGTTAATAATTTGTTTTAGGGTTATTGCTCCTATTACAATTATAGTTAGTGTTATTGTTATAGTTAAGGTTAGTGTTAAGGTAATTGTTAGGTTATATCTTGCAATTAGGGTTTGGGTTACATTTTAGAATTATCTTAGTGTTCATGTTATTAATAGGGTCAGGGTTACAATTAGGGTGTGTTGGTTAAAAATACAAATAGTATCAAAAGTTTGATATAAAGTATTCGATAATGCTCATTATGGTTATGGTGAAGGATTGGATCTAGGATTAGTTAATATTAGTATTAAGGTTTAAGTTAAGATGAAGTCTAGGATTTGTGTTAATCTTGTTGAATATTTCTATATTGAGTATTATTATATGTTAGTGATATGGTGTAGGTAATAGAGCTAGGGGTACATTTAGGGTTAGTATTAGAGCATTCAATAATGATTATTATGGTTATGGTGAAGGATTGTATGTAGCCTTAGTTAATATTAGTATTAAGGTTTAATTTAAGTTGAAGTTTATGATTTTTATTAATCTTATTGGATACACTTATGATGTATATTAATATTTAGATGCATGTAAAATACATGTCCATAATGATGTAAGCACATCACATAATCCTCAATTATGAAGAGGGCAAAGTGACATTTATTTGAGCAATGATCACATAATCTTAAACAATGAAGAGGGTATGGTAACCTTTATTTTAGGACACAATTAATTATCATGAAATGTCATCCAAATGAATTTAACAACCATAATAAATTTAAAATAATGAGGTAATCATGTTAGATTGAGCATATGCAATTTTACTTGTCACTTAGAGTGGAATAGCATGTATGAATGTCTACAATAATATTAATGATATAATAATTCAAGATGATTATCACATAATGTAGGAGAATAATTAATTCTATATTTTTTAATAGGAAGTTGGAAATACATCATTAGAGTACATCATTGATTTTCAGGACATCTAAGTCTGATTTCCTCTACTTTTCTCTTTGAAAGTTGTTTCCCACTTTTTATTTTTTCATAGTGGTCATATATGAAGGGTGGAATTATTCTCAAGCCTTCTAGAGACTTTACACAAGATACAACCACAAATTTCAATCTTTCTCTTTCTCTTGGACCTATAATAATTGTGGCTTTTGAAATAGTTAGTCCTTGATATTTGTGAATTGTCAATGGCCATGCCAATCTTAACGGTAATTGGAAGGTCCTACCACTTTTTAATGGTTCTACTGGTACTATATTTGGATGGTGGTCATCATATGGTATTCCAAATTAATTATCAAATTCAACAGTGACATATGTTGGTGATTCAGGTGGAAAAGTTCTAAGTTTGTAGACATCATTCTGATATATCCCAACGCTCTATTGAAAATATAGATTTTTATCCATATATTTGTAGTCAACTTTACCCTTGAATTATTATTGAGCAAGAAATATATATCAAGTTCTTCAGTTCACCAAACTTCATTTGTATTACCATTTCTTGACTTAGTTTCAAGACTACGTGAAACAAGATGCCTTAAAGAATACAAAATCCTCATGTTATGGTTATGAACGTTGTCATTTGTAGAGAAGAAATGAATTGTCTTATCAAACTCATCATTGCTTGCAACATCTAACCTTACAGGATTTCTTGTCATAAGAAAGTTCCAGTCATCTATTATTGGATTTGCATCTCTCATATTTGTGAGAAGATGATTAAATCCTTGTTGCTGGATGTTTCTCCATCTTGCCCAAATACTTTATCTAGTGTAACATTGTCTTGAATTCCTACCATGGTAAATTTTCCTACCTATTTCTATCATATGTTGGTCTATCATTGAATGAAGGTAACTACCCCAGATCACCAATAAAAATAATAGATACACCTAAAAGAGATTTGGAAAAATTTAACTTTAGACCATCTAGTAATTTCATAACATGATATTGTATATGAGTTGCGTTAATAAGTATTCTATGAAATTAATAACATCATTAATAATAAGGAAAGGTATACATGCAAAGCTTATGTGAACACTTTGTAGGAAGGCTTGTCTAAGTTGAAAATCTATATTTTCTAGCAAGTTCTGACCAATGAAGCTCATTTCATCAATCAAAATATATCTGATATGTTCCATTTCTTCTTGAAAAATCATATGTCTTATTCCTTCTAATTTTAATACACAATCTCCCATTTTACAATACAAAATAATAACACCCAAAATTAGGTGATCCCCTTTAAAAGCTAGTGGATCTCAATACAAAAGATAACAATAATACCAAAAAAATATGTGATCCCCTTTAACAAGTAGTGGATCTCAATACAAAAAGAAACAATGAGATATTCAAAAGCATTCTTTTAGTATCCCTCATCCTCAAATCCATTCTTGTGCTCAAGGTAACTGGGTATGAGAATATGGTTGTAGACTTGTATAAAGGAAGTAGATTTCAAAAAAGTGTTGACTAAGAACAGATTGAAATCTGTCAACAATAACACCTATCCACCAACAATCATTGTCGAATACATCTACAACAAAGTCTAGTGGAATGTATTGAGGAAAACTAATTACTAGAGGTGCGGGTCTAATATGTTCATAGAATATCTCCTCAATAAGAGGCTCTCTAGACCATTCATCTATTATAAAATTATCATATTAAATGACAAACTTGGCCCTGTCTGCATTACTCACATATCCTAGTACTGTTCCAGGGAACCAGGCTCCCTGAAAACCCTCTTCATTACAAAAGACTTCTACTTTCATCCCAACATCCAAATCCATTTATTATACCTTTTGCATTATGACAACACAAATAAACATTTCAATTTTTTAATTAAAAAGATATAATACAATCCTTAATAGAAAATAAAAATTTCTTGAGTTTTCTTGATTAAAAACATGTAATAGAATCCTTAAAAGAAACATTTATAAAATATAAAAATAATATAAATCTTTTACATTGTAACGTGTGAAATATGGCAACATTTTCTTCCACTTTTCAAACATTACTAGATAAAAATTAATATTTGGAATATATTTTTAATTTAAAAACATTAAAATGAAATAGATTCTTAATGTTAAATGTTACCAATAATTCAAATATTTAAACAATTAAGAAATCTAATTTATGCTTAATATAATTAAAACTCTATGGTGCTGACACATGGCATGTTGGTGGGATTTCTTTAGTGTTCACATTCATTCTAGCTTCCAAAAATTCATTGTATTGATGCTTGGAACCCTCTGCAACGAGTGAACTTGAGAATTGGAGTAAATTGAAGGAAAAGAGCCACACAGTTATGAAGACATACCATCTTGCTACCTCATTGAAACTATGCACAATATCTTAGTGAGGATTTTCCTTAGATTTCCCTGATTGAAAAATGTCGTAGATGCATCTACAAGGCTCAATTTCCAAAAGTAAACAAAATAAATCTTTCTCCATTGCTTCTCTACTTCTAGTAACAATTCCTCTATTCTTATCACCAATAATTTGATTCTCAAAATGATTTATTTGTATATACCTTAGTGTCTTAACTATAGATGTTGGACCCAGTTGCATCTCTTCCTTTCATTTCTTATCCTCTTTTCCTTTGTCCCCTCTATCAGATTTGTACTTAATGTGTTTCTCTGGAGTCTTTTGAAAATTTTCATCAACTTTCACATTCACACTTTTCACAATCTTATTCAGTGTCTTGTTTAAATACCATTATGATTTTATCTTTGTGGAATATCCCATAAATATATCTTCATCCTCTTTGCTGTCAAACTTTCCAAGATTGTCCTTATCTCTCTTAATGTAATATTTTGTTTCAAAAATGTTGAAATACTTCATCATAGGTGCTCTTCCATTCCATAGATCATATGGTTTATTTCCATACTTCCTCTGATATAGAAATTTACTAAGTGTATACACAACTGTATGAATAACTTCTCTCTAGTAAAATTTTGGTAAACTTGCTTTCTTCAACATAGTCTTTGCTACTTCCTAAATTATTTGATTCATCCTTTCCACTATACCATTTTGTTGTGGTGTTCTAGCCACTAAAAATTGTCTCTTAATACCATGTTTCTCACAAAAACTTTCAAATTCATCAGAAGTAAATTCTCCTACTTTATCGAATCTCAAACATTTAATCTTTCTACCACATTCATTCTCAACTCTAGCTTTAAATATCTTGCTTCTAATTTTTCTCTTAAAAATACAAACCAAGATATTCCTGAATAATCATCAATGAAGAGTATGAAATATTTCTCACCTTGTAAACTCCTTTTCCTATTAAGACCTCATATATTAGTGTTTTGTAGATCAATTAAAGTGGTAGATAAATAGTATTTTTCCTTGAATGATTCTCTTTTCTTCTTTCCTTCTTGAAATCATTTACAGGTAACATTGTCTGGTTTTCATAATCTAGGTAGATCTCTTACTACACGTGATGAACTTATTCCTACCAAATTGTCAAAATTGGTGTGGAACATCCTATGGTGCCAAATCCATCTGCCATTAGTTTGAGATAGTAAACATCCTTGTGTAGATCCTTTAAGGTGGTACATGTTCCTTCCTATTCTTTTCCCAACTACAATCACTTTTCTAGATCTACTATGAATCTCATATCGTTCATTCTTGAATACAACATCATAGCCATTCTCACACATCTATTCAACAATTAAAAGATTGTGATATAAACCCTTCACATAATAAAAAATTGTTAGTTTTATTCTTCCCGTCAAAAGTAATTGAACATGTACCTACCATATATGTTTATTTATCATCACAAAATCTAATAGGACCACCATCATACTTGTCAAGTGTAAAAAATTATTTTTTATCTCCATTCATATGATCATGACAACCACTATCAATCAACCATTCACTTTTGTTCCTTCTATCATACAAACCATATCAACATCAATTTCTGGGCAAATGTCAAAAATATCAATTTAAGGATTTTCATCTTCTTCAACATAAAACAAACAATATTGTATTTTTGACTCATCATAAAAAATACTAGCATCTTCATTTACATCGTAATCCTTCTTATTGAACTTATTGAATTTCTTCCTAGGACCTTTATCTGGACTCCTAGTAGCTATATGACCAATCTTTCCACATATAAGATATTTAAGAGGTAACATACCTTTGTATTTTCTAGTACCTTTCTTCAATTTCCATGTAAAGTTTTCTTCCAACTCATTTGAATCTTCATCACCATCTGGATCTTCTTTTGACCTTGTTGCCTTAAATTTTGTCTCAGATATTCTCTTCTCTTCTCTAAACTTTCTCAATTCAAATGTAGTCAAGGTGCCAAATAGTTGTTCCCTGGTAAACTTCATCAAATCATATACCTCCTGAATCACCAGGATCTTTTCACTGTAGCTATCTGGTAAAGACATCAAGATTTTCTCCATAACATCTTTATTGGTGGTATCTCCTCCTTGATTCTCTACTTTATTCACTGCATTGTCATCTCTTTAAAAATAGCTCCTAATATCTTCATCTTCTTTCATTCTTGAATTATCATAGTAATATTTGGCTGTTAGCTTCTTAGATAAATTAACTCTATCAATTCATTCATAATTTCTTTCAAATTTTCCCAAACTTCATAAGTAGTCTTCAATGAAATAACTTTAGTTAAATTTTTTTTTGATAAAGCACTAAAGATCACATACCTTCCTTTCTCATTATCCTCATAGGTTGTGATTTCATCTTGAGTGGTAAGGCCATTCTAAGGAAGTAGATACTTCTATACATGCTTATAGGTAGTGTAACTGATATAAATAATATATCATCTCATCTTCTCTTTCCATGAGCTATAGTCAAATCCATAAAAAATGAGAATGTTCAGTTTGTGCACCATCAGATCTACCTCAAGAAGTTAAGCTCTATCCCGAGGAACCAAGCTCTGATACCAATTGTTGAACAAACCAAATAATTGAGGGGGGGGGGGGGGAGGTGAATCATTTATTTAAAAAAACTTTTCAAATCTTTTATTGAACTGGTAAAAACTTAAAGAAATCAAAAACTTATAACAGATATGAACATTAAAGCACTAAACCATCAACACAATGAACACCATAATTTACATGGAAACTTGATAGGGAAAAACCATGGAGAAGATAATTCTCATGAAATAAACAATGGTTAAGGTGATTTTTATAAGGGCTCACTACCAATTGGGATAACTACCTTGAAAGGTGGCTAATTGCCAATACAATAAGGCTCACTTCTAGAATATAAGAAATGAGATTGAAACCACCACTAGGTCACTATCACTAACACATTGTAATAAAACAATTATATAACTATATGTTATTGATTGCACTAGCTCACATGAACATAAAAACACAAATATTTCATTGTTGTATTCACATTTATTTCACATATACTTGCATACAAGCATCACACCATGAACCACTAACATTATTGATCTTCTTAGACAACTTGATGTTAGTAACCAAGTTGGCCTAAACCAATTTTAAATAGGTAATACCAAAGCATCCCTGTAGTGGTAAGGAATGAAATGTAAAACACCTATCTCAATACAACACACCTCATGCATAATAGTACGTTAGACCTTCTTTGAGACTTTTAATACCAATGCAAATGAACAATGAATTACATGGTAGATGGTGGGATGGAAACATGACAAACATGTCCAAGATGGGACCAAACCCAAATCAAAATTCTACCATATGTTGCACACTAAAAGAGACCATCACAAACATAGATAAGGAAAATCATTTAAAGAAAATCCTTCAGTGAATACTTCTACAAAAAAAAAAACACCAGATATCAATAGAACAAAGCTATCAATACACACATCAACTGATACAAAAAAACAACTAAATCATAAATGAACCACATCTATGCATCAGATACATTGACATCAACGACAACCATTTATGACAACAACATGAATAGCATTAACTTCAAATCTGAATGTCTACATTTTGTGATATAATCACTCTCATTTGATACTTGTTCTCTATTTAGATGACTTTATCATAAAAGGTAGCACTTGATCCATCATCAATAGATTCAAATTTTCTTTGAAGGACATATTTTATATGAATGAATTTGGGTATTTTTTACTACTTTCTTAGGATTGAGATCACACAATCTTCTTCCAAGTTTACACTTTCTTAGCCCAAGTATGCTCTTGAATTACTTTCTCATTTCTACATGAATGATTGTAAGCTTGCATTGATTCCATTTCCTTTCAGGAGTTAAGCTTGAGGCTAAGTTCTCCAAACCAATTGTTGATGCGACATTATATCAAATTTTTTTTGGTAGACTCATCTACTTGACTCAATCACTCTCTAAAATATCATTTGTAGTTGGTATAGTTTTTTTCCTTATGAAAGAGCCACATGATCTTTGTTGGTAGGCATCCAATCACATCTTGCACTACATACAAGGTACACATACCAATGGAATTAAATATGAAACAAGAAATAGACTAGACTTGGTTGGTTTCATAGACTTAGATTGGGTTGGCAACCTTGATGATTATACGTCTAGTTCAAGTTACACCTTTCATCTTGGTTTAGGCCCCATTTGTTGGCAGAGTAAGAATTACCATACTATTTCTCTCTCTTTGATTGAGGTTGAGTATCGAGGGGATGTTAATGTATCTATTGAGGCTATTTGGCTTCAAAATATAATTACAAAGTTTGTCTTCAAAAATCCATAGTCTAGAGTCCTCCATTATGACAATCAGAGTGGTATTCAGGTCCAAAAGGACTCGGTTCACCATTAGTGGACCAAACACATCTAGATCCATATGCACTATATTAGGTAGCTGATACAAGAGTTGATCATTGATTTGAGCTATCGACCTAAAACTAAGTAGGAAATAGACATTTTCTCAAAAACTTTCACTGAGAGAAAATATCAGCATTTGCGAGATCTCTCAGGGGTCCAGGATATCTAATTAAGGGGGGTTAGTTGGCTTCTTCATTCTCTCTTATGGGGGGACTCTTTTTCTCATAGGAGGTTTTGTCTCTCTCATTCTTCTTGAGATTTCTTTTATCTATTCATCTCTCTTTTAGAGGGAGTTTATTTTGATTGGGTTTTCTCTCTTTCTCCATTTGTGAGAGATTGCATTGCATTTGTACATGGGTACCTAACATGGCCTAGTAAATGCGACCCATATTTTATTTTTAGCTTGAGTCTACATTCCCCAAAGTTGCACTTAAGGGGTGTTGGTGTAATTTATGTCTCATGTAACTACACTTTACTCAACTTAGGATCATTCATATCATAGTAATTTTCATAGGAAACACTTAAGGAATTGTATATCTAGGTAATATGGTTGTAGAAGAAATTCCACCTTTGATTGTGGGATCTTGTTATCTTATTTTCATATTCAATTAGAGTGGAATGATAATTCCACCTTCGATGGTTGATAAAAATTTAGTAGAATTATCTATTATTTTCTCCTACCTACCTTTGCATCTCATTGAGCCACATATCATC
This sequence comes from Chamaecyparis obtusa, assembly GCA_027943335.1. NCBI lineage: Eukaryota > Viridiplantae > Streptophyta > Pinopsida > Cupressales > Cupressaceae > Chamaecyparis > Chamaecyparis obtusa. The sequence goes on from BSBK01002231.1 coordinate 8,262,190, forward strand.
CTTGTGTGCTCTCTTCTCCTTTTTCCTTGCCTATATAAGTAAGCTATATAGTGTACTTAGTCTAGTTCAACATTTTTCATCTTGATGAGAATATAGTTTGTTCTTGTCCATTTTATTTTCTCTTTCTTTTGTACTATTCATCGACCTCTAGATCTTGGGTTTCTATAGGAAAATTATTACAACACTCCCTAACAATGTAAACATTTATCTCAATTGTTCATGGTAATTTCCCCTTTCAAGTAGATTGCCTCCTCATAGGCTTGTGTGATTTCTATTCATTTTGGTTGAGTGGATATTGTAAGTATTTTTCTATCTTTTTGGGTAGTGATTATTTGAATAGTTTGGTGATTGACTTTAGTTATTTTTGGTAGCTATGTCAGTGATCCAATTGAATCCTAGAATCTAGAAAATGCACTCAATGATTAAGCCCATATAATTATATTAGTTTAGAATGAGACAACATGACTTGTGATGAGAGTATGAGAAATTATTTTCCATTTGAAAAGAGTGGACAAGTCCTATATGCATCTATCTTTATAAGGACAAGAAAGATATTCATAGATATCTTGGAAAGGTAATTAAAGAGAGATAAAAAAATTATTAGGTTATATAGCTCAAGTCTAAACTATTTTTATAAGGATATCACAATATTTGTCACTAAACACTCATTACATTAGTTTACTAGTATGTAGACCTAAAGATCTCTCGATAGAGTAGATTGTTATTAGGTTATATATGTAACTAAAGACGCAATAAGATTTGTAAGATCATATATAAAATTATAAATTATATAACCCTTGTAAACCTAAAAATACATTACCTTATAGAGATAACTAATTATCTATGAAGGATCTCAAGAAGAATAGTAAAGATGATCATTGATGCACTATTATATAGGGTGGTAGAACACTAACTAAAGATGTTCCTATAAATAATAGATAACACATCTAAATATGGAAGGATTAACTAATAAAAGAGTAGCACTCCTTGTCTGTTGCAACATATTTAAGATTTAAAAACAAGTACAAGCCAAGGTTACCTAGGGACTTGTCCCCAGGGTTTTTCCACGCGTCCCCATTTCCAAATGTCTTAGGGATGGGGTATGCCTTAGGGACGTCTTTGGTTTGTCCCCTGTTGCAAAAAAAAGGGGAAATATCATCATTAAATGGGGCTATCCCCAATGCTTGAAAGATATAATATTGGTAAGGATTTAGTTGATTGTGGTGTAACTTTGTAATATCTTCTTGGATTATTTTTGATCTCATAGATTGTTACAATTAGTATAATCCTGTGTTCTTCTATGGTCTTTGTTTAATTGCTAGGCTGTAAAATTTGAAGTCTAATTGGTTCTGATTTCTCTTTTCTTGATTACTGTGGAAATTTTCTAGTGCTCATCCTTTGAGACATTGAAATCTACATCACTTTTCCAACTATATGTAGTATTAATTCCACCTGAGTTTCAACTTGTGTCTTCCAACTTGAGCCATTTGGGACATTACTTTCTTGCAAATAAACTGTTGGCAATTTGGCTGAGTTGATTGCATAGATGTTGTCATTATGGCAACATATGATCCACATGAAGATCACATAAGTCAAAGAGCAAGTATGACAAAGCGCATTGCATATTTGTCTAAGTGTGAAGATGATATTTTTACCAGTGTACCCGGACACAGTTTTTGTTTGCAACATTGACTGGAGTGAGTTCAGTGCTTGCACACTTGAACATAGACTCTATGGTGACTAATGATGACCCATCTTAGAGAGAAAGTCAGTACGGCATGTACGGAAGAAGTTATGATAGTTTTACCGAAGACAGTGTGAAGCCGACAGGATAGTATATGAAGACAGAATTGATAAAGAGTTAAGAAATTATTTTGTTTGTCAAAATAATGTCTTAACAATATAAAGGGAGGACATCTGAGATGTTTAATCTTGGTTAAAGCTATGGGTATATATGTAATTGTAATTGTAAAGTGTAAATATGATTGTAATTGTAATAAGCAGCAAGTATTTGTAGAAGTATGATGCAAAGTATATGAAGCATATGTAACAGCGACAGTGAAAGATCAGCAAAGAGATATTGATGCAAGCAGTATAAGGTTATGTACGTTGACCTATTTTGTAATTAGTGTATATTGTATATTACTTGTTTGGGTAGTGGGCTTAGCTGGTAATCACATTTTGTACTACCAACTCCTAACAGGGTTGAGGCTTCTAACAAGGCCTATAGTCCCTTAATCAAGACTGATACACTATATGTTTGTAATAGACTCCTAACAGGGTCAACATCCTTAACATGATACTTTTGATTAGTGGATCTTTGTGGGTACCATCCCCACTGGGGTTTTCCCTTGGCTAGGGTTTCCTCGAGAACAAATCATGTGTCATGAGTTCTTTAGTTTTATTGCTATGCATGTTGTTTAGCTTCTTATGTTATGCATGTGTAAAGATAATCTGTTATATCCATAATTGGGCAAAAGATAAAGTTTGTAGAATACTGATTCACCCCCCCCCTCAGTATTCCCTATTTCTAACATAAACCTCTTGGACACTTATGATCATGAGATTTCTCCACACCTTCCCTTTATTCACTATAACTGGCATCCTTTGTCTAGCATATGCATTGTCACAAATGTTTAATAATAAGGATCTATGATGTATATATGCATGTTTTATCCATGTTTTCATATGAATATTTAAAAATTTTACATATATTTTAATTTTCCCATCTTTTAACTACCTCCAAAAATAGCTTGAAATTTTGGAAACTCAAAAATTATGTATCCCATCTCAAAAACTCAAGATAGTACAAATACAAGCAAATTTTAATTTTAATATATTAACAAGATATAAAACAACATAAAATACAAAATTTATAAATACATTTCAAAATCTCATTAATCTAATATAAATTATTCTTCATACAATTAAAATCCCCAATCTCTATGATTGATGGATCACCCATGTCCAAAGGAATACAAATTGCCCAACTCCCATCTCTTCAAATTCTCTAATTTTCCTCTATGTATACCATCATTTTTCCATAATATCCCTAACTATCATTATATAACTTCTCATCAATTAAGACTATAGCTCTTCTCAATTTGATCCTACAAGTGATTCAATTCTTCATCTGCCGATATAGTCAATGTGGGCCAAACATATTTGAATTTTTGTTATGATTAAATGGTGGGGGTTTGTAGCTCTTGAAATTATTAGGCTAAAGACATGATCACCACTTTTACAAAGCACCTCACAGCTAGTTAGAACATGCCTCAGTTGCATATCCCTCATGATCAGTGATGGAAACCATGGGGCCCTAAAATCCAAGACTGCTAGGCCTTCAAAAAGATAAGATCTCTATTGTACGTACCACATGGAATGACTAACAATTGCCAAGCTTACTCAAGACTTCTGCAAACTTTCTCAAGATGGCCTTCATAAGATACACTCTAGGCCCACCACATTCTTCTTTTGACCAATTATTGGGGGCTCTTAACTAATGAATATCAAAGATATTGGTAATAATATGACAACACTATTGTCTTTCAACATTATTATTGAACTTGCTTACGTTAAAACTGTATCTTTGATAGATCAAAAACTGTTCTCTTTGCAGAATAATGCATTTCCTGTAATTAGAGTCAACACCACAATAAGGTAAATTAATCCAAAAACCATAAAAAAAAATGAATTAGATTGAATTCAGCACCAAAATTATATATATAAAGTCCTTCCTCTGTTTCTCTAGATGCTAGCGAGTAATAAAAAGCATTGCATTATTCCTTGCCTTCTGCGAACCTATTCTGGAGTTCACTCTATAATCATGAAATTCATGAACTATCCAAATTTATCTCATTTCATGCCAACAGTCATCATCTTGTTGATACTTGTATTCATGAACTATTATAATTTCAATCTAATTATGTAGCTCCAAAATTGAAGTATTATCTTTAATATGCGACTTTATGGTGCTGTTGTCCACTTCAGATTCTTACGTGAACTAATGTTCAAGCAATGGGTAGTGAAATGAAATATTGAGGTATGTAGTGGGAGCTAATGAATAAGATTCCCATCATCCATGTTTCTCGGATTTTATTGTCACTAAGGGTGAAAAGGGGTGATTTAAAAAGAAAATTCATTTCATTTGCAAACAAGATGAAACGAGGGGAGTATTGGAGCCAAAGTCACATGCCATTGAAGATAAAATCATTATTTGCATATTTATGAAATTCTTTAGTTGGTTGTAATGTCTCTTTGTATTCAATATCTTAGTTGGATTACTTTCACGTCAACATTCCTTCAACATCAACCTACAAATATTCCACCCTCCATTTACTTTTTGGAGTGGAAGATAAGAAAAGTTTGCAATGCTCCTTTTTTATCTCAACTCTTCAATTTAATTTTAATGGAGTGAATATTGGTTGATCTATAAATGATAATTGAACTTTCATGGTATATCTTGTCAACTACATACTAAAGAACTTCAAAATTCTAAAAGTCTAACTAATCATGAAGGAACAATAGTAAGCCACACATAAATATAAGACATAATGATTTTCCACGGATACCCCATACTCTTTGAGAAAACTCTAACGGTCTTAGTGAGATCTAATGGCCTCCATGTATACTATCTCCAATCTAAATACTTTCTTAGGAATCTTGGATATACAACAAGAAAGACCATTATGTTTTTTTCCCTTAAGATAAACCTCTAACTCTAACACTTCCTTCTTTGTTCTATTGTAACCAATTTATTGTAAAGAAATCACTCTATGACTGAAAATTCAACCTATACACCACTTGGATGCTTTCTCCATTTCTCGTAAAATTTGCTTGTTTCAGATGTACAATGGTTATTTATGCTTTTGCAAACCCAAATAGGAGATGAAAAGAGGTCAAGGAAAGGAAACATGCCAAATTCAAAATTCTCTTAGGCATTTGTTTGACACACACCTCTTTCAGTAGACCAACAATTTCAAAATCACATTGGTTGTTGTGAAACCACCACTTTTCAGAACCATCAATTGCATTATCACCCAACTAAAACTAACGGTTTTGTACAAAAACTTGAAACACCACCATTTTTTAGATTGAAACACATGTTTCCTTCATAAAAAGTGTACCTCATGTTGTAACCTCTTTCATCATGGAATTGTTGTATGACTAACTAATTCTCGATACATTTATGGATTATTGGTATTATCGACCTCTAAGACTTGTGCACATTAGATTTATATTTATATGGAGTTTAACAATTTTATAATTTATGCAAATATTATGTTCTACAACATTTCTAGGATATGGATAAAAAGAAGCACTAGGATACATTTCTAGATCATAGTAGAGGGTTCAAAGGCCTTTTTAGGGGGGGAAGAGTGAGGACAACAATTTGAAAAATAGGATTATTTAAAAATATAGAATATTTCAAATTTTTATATGATAAGACATTCACCATATTCATTATATAACTATGTTATGAAACATCAATGCTAAATTGAGATTCATATGATTTAACACAAATTAACACAATTACAATATGTCTAATCATTTGAATTTGTATTATCAATTTGTATGTTCAACAAAATTAAAAGGGAGAATGGTTACAATTATAAAATGACAAAACATAGACAAATTGATCTATTGTTATTATGCCTTTGCCTCATCTTTTCTTCAATCAAAGTCAAAGTCTAAAGAGGCATTGCCAATACAAGGGACTACTCCATCCATTGAAACCCCATCGATCCCTTACGTGTCTCTTTGCCATCAATCTATGTGGCATCTTCAAAATCAACATCCTACTATATAGCTAAGGTCTATTGATTCTAAAATTGCAACACACAATTTATAATTAGCATCTTCTTGGTTGATTGAATGGATTTATGCATGACACAATTCCTTTTTGTAGATGAGGAACTAGCAACTTGTGAAAGGAGGCACTTTGCTAATTGACACAATATTAAATCATCCTTGTCACACCATTTTCACCATCTTGAGCTAATATAGGTCTATTCATCCTTGTCCTTTGTTTCCTAAATATTGGGGACCTCAAAGAATCGACAAAAATAGTTTACTCCATTCAGTTTACTAAATATTGGGGACCATAAGAATTGACAAAGACAATCTACTCCATCTCATTTGCTAAATATTGGAGACTTAAAAATAATTTACTTCATTCAACATGCTAAATATTAAGGACCCCAAAAAAACTCTACTTTATTTATTTGCTAAATATTAGACATCCTAAAATAATCTACAAAATTCAATTCGCTAAATATTAAGCACCCAAAAGAATTGACAAAGACAATCTACTCCATTAGAAATAAAGTTTGCCTCCTCAATATTAGACATTTTTTAAGACCTTTTTCTCAACCCATCATCACCACAAGCATAAAACCAAACATCATAATCACAAGTATTATTGAATAACCAATTTTGACAACTTTCATCTACAAAAATTCAGGTTTTATGAGTAAATCACCTATACCAATTTTTGGCAATTTTTTCCTGAATAATCCAAAAACATGCAATTTAATCGCCCAAATCAAGTGTAATCCATTGTTGAACTGATTTGACTTCAACGGGCAATTCTTTGGTTGAAAAAGGTTTCATACGTGTTTACTTGCACTCATTTTAACTGGTCATTTTCACGTTTGGAAGCAGCTCAAAACTCTCATACTTTCATACCTCAGCTCAAAATTCATTCAGAGTTGCTGTTCAAAGTTGATTTTAGTGACACAAATCCTATCCAAATAGAAGAAAATATCACATCTCTTTCGATGCCGATTTCAGTGATTGCTTCTTCACTAACACATTTTTGTTTGGCAGCCATTGATACAAGATAGATCGATATCATGGAGCCAAACATGGTGGTCCACCCACAATTAGCCAATCAAATTCGCTAGCCTTTCTCATGATTACCTTTGTAAACTGCACATCAAACAAACACATCCTATTCAACAGCTGTAATCCTTAAAGGGAGATAACCTTTTTCCACTTTTGATCATGTACATATATCAATCAAAGATAATCAATAAGGGGGTTAGACATTGCCAATTACTTTAGATCAAAATGATTTAATATTCACCATTTGAGGAATACAAATCAAAATTTTAGAAGGTATTTATAGAAGGATAAATTCACATAAAAATGAGAAAGTCGAGTGATAGATCATTTTGAATCACTCTTGACAAAACATATTACCAAGATAATAAATGCAAACTAAGATTATGAGATAAGAAACATTATTACCAGATATACATGATGAGAAGATCAACAACGAAACTTAAGGAGCCATATCTGAATTGCTTAGATCAAGTGTAAATGATGGCTCGAGTTAAGGGCATGCATGTATTGCAAATAAATATAAGAATATAGAAATATTTTCAAGAAAGTGGACCAGAAAGAAAGAAGCTACAGACGAAAGAAAAAGACTAAAGTCATAGATATAGGCAAAGAAAACACAACACTCAAATACTAGACTATAAACCAATAAATAATCATAGTTGTACAAAAGAGTACAAGGGGTTTCAACAAGTTCCATTATGAAAAATAGTACTTTGAGTATTTCCCATGAAGTGACAACTGTAATAATTCACTTTTCAATTTATCATAAACAATATATGATACTATTTGATTTTCTTCACCTTATTTTCAAACAACTATTTGATTTTCTTTTGGTATACTAGATTTTTTCCATAGGTTTTCATTCCTGACTCATCTAACTTAATCAATTGATTTATCCTTCAAGTGACTAAGTTGTCTTCAATTTCACTAGTTTGTTGTAAAAGTTGATAAATAGGTGGTTCTAAGTTTATGGGAAGTGCTACACTTGTCCCGTTAACAAGACCAAAATGGATTATACCTATAGCTTTCTTTGTAGTAACCCTATCCACCATACTATAAGATTTACTTGTCACCTCATCTCCTTTTATCGTACTATAGAGTCCTCTTAATAATTTACATTAGATCTTAATTTTTTTTTGTTTGAATTATGAATGGGCAATGTTTCAATTTGATTTAATTTGAAAGATTGACAAACTGTCTTTGTTATGTGATCATTTGCATAGGCAAATTCCACTATATTTGGTCTTCCTTGATGTGGTTTACAATCTTTAACACTTGCTGCCAGTTTCCCCTCACGAGAACTTTTGTAATCCTCTGTATGTAATTTTTTTTATACTTATTAATATATAGTTTAGACTATATATTTCATTTCGTCTAACAATAATAAAAAATTACATTTGATTTTCATTACTAGACTTTACCTTTCCATTGCTCTAAGGATGATAAAGAGAAGAGTTGCTCATCTCGTATTTACTTCTTAATATATCAATTCATAAGCCCCAATGACATTGTTAGTGATGATCCTTTGTGGTGCACTAAAATGGGTAACAATGTTGATCAACATGAAATCCATCAAAAAATTTGTAGTAACATTCATTGTTGGGTGACTTTCTTTCATCTAAAAGTAAAATTATCCATGGCTACTAGAAACCCCTTAAAATTAGTACTAGTTTTTTCAAGAATTTCCCTAGTAAGATCAATCTCTAATTTCTTGAATGGAGCTTCCATGATATTGATTTGAGGTGTAAAGCATTCACAAATTTCCTCATGCTAGAGATCCTTTCAAATGCATCACATCTTTGAACCATCTTGGATACATCCTTCAATAGGGTAAGTCATTGATACCCAACTCTAAATATTGTATGAATAATAGTATTTTCCATAAAACATCCTTTACATAGTCCTTGGTGACACTCTTCTCTATCCTATGAGACTCTATCACATTTTCACATTTAAGTAGCACTCCTTTAAGATTATTCCATATTAGTTCATCATTTATTAGAATATAATTTTGTGTGGCTAGATTAAGGTTCTTTATTATTAGAATTCATGTTAGGGTAACAAGTCATATTCACTAAGAAAAACATAATATTTTCATATCAATGATACTTCCAAATCCTCTATAGTTATGATGCGTGGTGATAGGTGTACTTGATTTTACCTATAGATTACATCTTTTGGTATACTTGTATACTTTTGGTGTTTGGAGTTTCATGGAGTTTTATGTCGGTACCTGTTGACTTCTATGCTTACAGTGTTGTTCCAAGTGTCTCTAATATTTGGACTTTCTTGTAGTTCATCAGATGGTTTTGATATAAAAGTTATATCCTATTTTAGATAGGTTCTATCTAGTTTCATCTATCGGTGGGTTCAAATATTTTATTGATCAAGACATGGTCTTGGTTGTGGCATTCTGATGGTTCTAGAATTTGCCTATGTTTTGGTGAATGTAATATGCATTGTATACATCTTAAGTGTGACCTATATTTAGGTCTTGTGGTAATGTTTTGTAAAAATATCTTAAGTGTGACCTAGATTTAGGTTCGGCAGTAGTGCATTAAATATAATTATAATATATTTTTGAATTGTGGTTGGCATAATCTTTTGTTGTGGCTAACACATATATGATCGAATACTTGTATAAATAAAGAAAATGTGTTTGTATCCAATATATGAGAAGAGAAAGAGGAAGTGAATAGATGTGTGAGTATATATGCAAGCAAGATGGAGACAAAGAACTAAAGGTGATTTAGTGTGAGTCTATTTCAGTATATCAAGCAGCTGTGTGTAAGGAGTTGAGTGGTACAGAAAGAAGGCCTTATATACCATGTTGTAAAATTTTATTGTATGCTGGCAGAGGGTCTGTATCAGATCTATGTGCTATCGATTGGAATTGTTTCATGCATAGTCAAATGCAATTCTATCAATTCACATTTTTTTCAGTAAACATATTTTGTAATGGTAGTTAGCCACTTTCATATTTTAGGGTAGTTAGCCCGATCGACAATGAACCAACCCGTAATGAGAAAACTGACATTGAGCCCTTGTAAAAATTATCTTAATCAGTGTCACCTTAATTGGTGTTCATTTCATGAGAATTAACTTCTTTGTGTTTTTTCCCAATTTGGGTTTCCATGTAAATTCTGGTATTCATTGTGTTGATAGTTTTTGTGCTTTCATGTCTTTATTAGTTATAATTATTTGAATGGTTTATGAGATTACCGATTCAGTATAAGTTTTAGAAGTTGTTCATAAATAAATAATTCAGCCCCCCTCTTAGTTATTTGCGATGTTCAACAATTGATATCAAAGCTTGGTCCCTTGCAGATAAAGCTTAACCGCTTGAGGGAGATCTTGGTTGTTTGAACAGATGGAAGGTGATCACTATTTAGATGAGGATTGGTGTAATGTCCCCGCCAGGGAACCCATAAGGAATCAGGTCTTATGACCAAAAAATGCAACTAACAATTTTTTTTCCTAACATTACATCATTACTACTTCACATTTACAATCCTTAAGGTTCCCTTGATGATTTCATTTACTAAAATATTTACATTACTTATCCAAATTGAATTTCATTTCCTTTCTTTACTTTCACATTTTAGAACCTAACAGATAGGGTAAGAAAATAACATTTCCTTTACAATTATATTTCTTAGTTTATATACTAATTTCATTTCTCCTTCCTACACATTGAATAACTATTCCTTAAAAATTATATCTTAAGCTTGGCATAATAAACATTTTCTTTCATTGCAACATAGGAGAGATAGAAAATATAATTTCAACATGACATAATATATTTCCAACTTTGATCTTTCAAATAAAAACCCTTGAAACAAAGCCTAGAACTATCCCTCCCAATTACATTGCTTTTCCTTTCAATTACATCTTTCTGATAATAGATCTCATAATAACAGGTACATAAATGGCCCGAAGGCATTACAACATATCTTTTCATCTTTCCTTTCAAAAATACATAATAGAAAATACAAATATTTGCATCAATACATAAATTTGAATGTATCCAAGTCATGAATCACGAACAAGACCTCGAAAGATTTTTGCCACCCAACCATGTGAAACTGATGAGGTTCCACCCCCCATGCTAGGAGATAGAGACAAGATACTCACAAGGCCCTAAGAAATCTAAGGTTACACAAAACCCTAAACTGAAAGAAATAACATAACAATATATCACCTTACTAATCACAAGGGTTAGGTTCCTAGTATACCCTCTAGGTGAGTCTCATCACATATCCTGGATTTTGGGATCCTTCTTGGCAACCATGCAACCCCGGTCTCCCCTTTATGAATAGGGATGCATCCTGGTGGTTATCCATCGTCCTAGTACTCCAATAGGACTATGTGGCCATTAATATGTTTTCTTTCATTATCTTTTATTTCCCCCCTTTCCCAGATTCATTAATAGGTTATCACTTTTTAATTACCCACCCATAGGATCATTTGGTAACCATTTTAGGGTTCCAACACCTATGATGAGCCACTCACCTAGGGTACCTAGTAACCTACCCACACACACAAGCCATGAAAACATCAAGTACTTTCAAAGGATCCATATTCATAAGTCTAGGGAGCCCTCTGGTGCACTCAAGCCACCCGAACAAGCCCTGACCTTACATTATGAACTCTACCAAAAACCAAGTATGAAAAAAAGCTTATAATCAAAACCAAGTATAGAAATTCATAAGACACGACATAAAACTTCCCACATACATTTACACAACATTCCATAGCTTATTTCAAAAATGTAGGAAAATCTCATGTGCCTGAATTTTGGCTAAGTCTGAATTTTTAAGAAATCTCAAAATTAGAAGTTGCATCTTAACTCCTATGAAGCTAAAATCTATCCCAATCATCTCGGAAGGTACTTAATTCCTTTATACAAGTATAACTTAAAGCATTGACTTATACTTAAATGTTATACTTGTATAAATCATATTTTCCTCGGTTAACACTAACCTACTCGGTTGATACAGTTTGGTCGGTTGACACTAGTTTGCTTGATTCAAACAGTTTGGTTGATTCATACAGTCTTGCTCAGTTAACAATAGTTTGGTCAGTTAACACAGATTTGGTCGATTAACACTGCTTTGGTTGGTTGACATAGTGTTCGTCGGTTAACACTGCTTTGGTCGGTTGACACTACACTGACCTGGCTTGGTTAATACTAAACTAACTTGGCTCGATTAATACTAAACTGACTTAGCTTGGTCAACACTAAACCAACCTAGCTCGGTCAATACTAAACCGACATGGCTCGGTTGACACTAAACCAACAGGAACTACGGAATACGTCTGTCAACTCTGTCTTGTGGGTAAAAGTGGGCATTATGGGGACTATGGTTGCCTAATCTGGGTATGACCCATTTGAGATCTCCCAGTTTCCATTTAGAAATGGCCCATCAATCCATCCCAACTATCTAACAAATTTGTTCTAGATCTGGACAAGGAAAATTGGTGCAAAAATAGACGTGAAACTGTAGGGTGGAAAGAGAAATTCTAAAGCCTCGAAGAACTCATGGACATTCTGGATAAGAAAGGATATACAAGGAGAATATGAAGGATGCTACAACCTCTTTCAAATGGAGAAATATTCATATACATACAACATGTAAAAATATTTAAACATAATCCTAAACTCCAAATCACTATTATAGGCACAACATATATATGTATAACATAATCATTCTGAAATTTACATAGACAATACAACACAAAGAGAAGACATTCATACACAAAGTGGAAGAATAGAGATTCTTCCTAGTTTAGACCCTACCTTGGGTCCTACGGAGAATCCTCTTCCCTTGACTGGAGAATCTTTGCAAAACTTCAATCCTTGAGTAGATATCCTTCTTGAAATCTTCCTCTAGCAATCAACTCCAAGAAATCCTCACACAGACGACTTCACCAACCAAAGACTCTCACACTCACATAAACTTTCACCAAAAGAATTTTTGGAGAAAACAATTGTATACAACTCAAAAGAAAACAAATCCTCCAAAAATTATCATCCTTCCCACACACAAAAATCTTCAATTATTTATCCTCCAACTATGTGGTTGGAGGAGTTGCTTTATGGGAAGAAATTTCTCCAACTTCCATAGTTTGTTGGAGGAACAACCCAAATATTTCCCATAAAGACTTAATCAAGGTTTTTAATAAATTTAATTCAAATATCTTTTAAATAAAAGTATAACAAGAATAATAGACAAATACCTTTCAAGAAAAATACATAGCACAATAGGAAAATAAGTAGCCTAACTTCTAGGAGGTCTTGAGTTCAACTCCCTCCTAGATAGCTAATTTTACTACAAAGGACATTTTCCTTTTATTATTATTATTTTTTTACTTTTTATTTAATACATTCATAAATATACTTTATTTAACTCACTTTATTTACTTATTATAAATAACATACCATTACATAATTAATGAAAACATACAATTATTATTATTTATATAAGCATGGAAATATGTGTGTGCACCCACATAAACACATACCTATATAAAATACAAACAATTATAACATAATTATTTATTATACATATAAAATAGATTAATTCTAACTCATAACATAAACTCAGACCAACATCAAATCAAGTCCATAACATAAACTGCCTTCTACTTTCCCAACTAGGATAACTTCCTAAACAAAATTCTATGTCCATGGGTAACCTCGAGAGTAACTTGGTTAAATCTCCACACATCAACAGTTCGAAGATTTTGAAGGCACGCTCAGACCTGTGTAGCCAAGTGGAGATGATGCCTGGTACTTGCATCCTGCATCACCAACTAATATGCATATACAAATATATAAATATAAACAAACAGTGGGAAATAAGGAGGGAGAGTGCGACATAGTGTGGATCTCCCGTAGGAGTAATTACGACTGCCCCTCCTCATCCTACACTCACATCAACCAGTGAACATCAAACCATAATAGGACCAGTAGGGTTAGATCATAATATAAACATCATAACATAAATTAACGTAAAACTTTTTAGTAATAATTCATTTCTAGCCATTCATCCTTAAATTATAACTCATTTAATATTTCCAAATAAACTGCAGTAACCAAATATATATGCTCAAATGTCTCATAAAATGATAACTAAATAATAATCATAGTCCATCTTAAAATCCAAAGTGTCCAAGCAATAGTCATGTCAGTCTAACATAGGAAGATGCTAGGGTGGGCATTACATTCTCTCCCCCTAGGATTAGGCTTACTCCTAGAAGCCTACAAATAAGTACGAAAATGTAGATCTGAGTCTACTAGCATCCTCCCAAGTAGAAGATGTATTATCACTGGGGTCCCATTAGACCCTTACCTACTCTATGCTGTGACCCCTAAGGGTCAAAGTCCACTGTTGGAGTATACGTACTGGCTCCAAAGCCAGCTGCCCGTCCTCTACCTGTAAAGTGTTCCAATCCAAAACATGAGTCAAATCAGGAATATACTGTTTAAGTAAGGATACGTGAAACACATCATGCACATATGAAAGGATGCACAGTAGGGTGAGTCAGTAAGAAATCGGTCCTATCCTCTCAAGGATCTCAAATGGACCTACAAATCTTGGTGCCAACTTAGAACCTTTTCCATAATGGATAGGGCTCTTATGTTGGTGGACTCTCAAAAGCACCTTATCTCCAAAAGAGAATTGTCTATTAGTCCTATGAGCATCAACATACTTCTTCTACCTATCTTGTGTTGTCAAAAGATGTTCTCTGATTCTTTGAACCTATTGCTCCATATTTGGGGCCAAGTAATACTCTGTCCTCTAAGCGATCCCAACTCAGAGGGGTGTGACAAGGACAACCATAAATAGCCTAAAAAGGTGACATCCCCAAAGAATTGTGATAGCCATTGTTGTAGGAAAACTCCACTAGGTACATGTAATCTTCCTAATGGGTTTGTTTGTCCATCAAATACATCCTAAGCATCTCCTCAAGAACTTGATTAACTTGCTCTGTCTGACCATCAGTCTTTGGGTGGTATGAAGAACTAAAATTTAGCTGAGTCCCTAAAGCATGCTGCAAAGAGGTCCAAAACTCTGAAGTGAATACTGGAGCTCTATCAGAGATAACCTTTCTAGGAACACCATGTAATCTCACTATATTCTTCATGAAGACTCTGGCTACTGAGGTAGCTATATAGGATGACTACATAGGCGAGAAATGTGCTACCTTGGTTAACTTATCCACTGTGACCATGATAGCATCATCTCTCCAATATGTGACTAGTAGTCCCACAATGAAATCCATAGATATTGTATCCCATTTCCATTCAGGAATCAAATGTGGTTGAAGGAGGCCTACTGGGTGATGATGCTCGGCCTTGACCCTCTAACATTCTAGACACCTAGCCACAAAATTGGCTATATCCCTCTTCATGCCCAGCCAGAAATATAGTGGTCTCAAATCTGAATACATCTTCTTAACACCTGGATGAGCTGAATAGGGAGCACGGTGTGCTTCCACCATGATGACTGTCTGAAGATCACCTGAAAGTGGCATGTAAATTCTACCTTGATGTCTTAGCAATCCATCTAAATCTAAGGAATACCTTGAGAACCTTCCTTCTAAGATCCTTCCTATCTCAAGTTCAGCCTTAACTTCTTGATATAAAGTATTTGAAGAGAGTGATTGCAAAATCTGACCTCTCAAATCAGTTGAAAGGGAGAGCATGGATATCTCATGTCTCCTTCTACTTAAAGCATCTACCACCACATTTTCCTTACCTTGGATATATCTGACCTCAAAATCATACTCACACAGGAACTCCATCCATCAGTGTTGCCTGACATTGAGATTAGGTTGAGTAAATATGTATTGAAGGCTTCGATGATTAGTGTGTAACTCAAACCAGTGTCCCAATAAGAAGTATCTCCAATGATTCAAGGCATGAACTGCAGCTGCTAATTCCAAATCATGGGTGGGATAGTTAAGCTCATGGTCCTTAAGCTTTCTAGACTCATAAGCAATAACTCTTCCCTCTTGCATCAATACTGCCCCTATGCCTTCCAATGAGGCATAAGTGCAAACTACAAAATTTTCAGCGGGGTCAGGTACCACCAAAATTGGGGCACTGGTTAACTTATCCTTTAGGATCTAAAAAAGATTCTAAACATTTCTCAGTCCAAATGAACTTCTTCCCTTTCCTTTGCAAGGAAGTGATGGGGTGAGCTATTCTAGAGAATCCTTGGATGAAGCATCTATAGTATCCAGCTAAACCCATGAAACTATGAACCTCTAAGATGTTGGTGGGGGTTGGCCATTCAACTATAGCTTTTATCTTGGTGGGATCAACTGCTATACCTTCTCCTGAGATAACATGACCAAGATAATTAACTTCAGTTTGAAAGAAATCACACTTCTCTAAGTTTGCAAATAACTGATTCTCACGAAGGCATTGTAACACTTGTCAAAGATGTTGCTCATCTTCTTCCACCATCTTAGAATAAACCAAAATGTCATCTAGGAAAATTATGACAAATTTATCCAAGAAGGTTCTGAATACCCCATTCATAAGACTCATGAATACTAATGGTACATTTGTGAGACCAAAAGGTACTATGGTAAATTCATAGTATCCATTTTGAGTATGAAAAGTTGTACGATGAATGTCAGTTTCCTGAATCCTTAATTGATTATAACCTGACTTCAGATCAATCTTGGAAAACACCTTTGCTCCTTTCATCTGATCAAACAGGTCATCAATTCTTGGCAAAGGGTACCGATTCTTAATGGTTACTTTGTTGAGTTGACGATAGTCAATGCACAATCGTAGTGAACCATCCTTCTTTTTAACAAAGATAACTGAAGCTCCCCAAGGTGACACACTTGGTCTAATCAAGCCTTTTTCTAAGAGTTCTTCTAATTGAACTTTTAATTCACTCAACTCCTGAGTGGTCATGTGATAGGGAGCTTTAGAGATAGGCTTAGCTCTTGGCACTAGTTCTATGCAAAAATCAATATCCCTTTTGGGAGGCATTCCTGGAATCTCAGTTGGTTATAAATCTACAAACTCTTGAAGCAAAGGGTGCTCGAGTATAATCTCTCTATCTTCCTTGTCAGTCGAATCATTAACTGAGACTACAAGAAGTTGGCATCCCTTTCTCATGCATTTCTTAAGTTGCATAGCTGATATTATCCAGAGTGAAATAGGTCATTGAATTCTGAAAATTGTGTTGGGCTTACCTAATCATCCAAGAAATGAATGAGCTTTTTTCTGCAATCTATCGTAGCTTCATGTGCTATCAACCAATCCATTCCTAGGACAACTCCATATGATCCAAGAGGAATAACTCAAAGATCAACATTGGTAGAAAAAGGTCCTAATCCCAAGTTGCAACCTTGAACACACAAATCTATGGTCATTTTAGCCCCTGAGGCTAGCTCTACCTACCACTTAACTCCTTGCCCTACTACTGCTAGCCTGCACTTTTCTATCAAAGAAGAATATATGAAGGAGTCAGTTGCTCTTGAGTCAAAGAGAATAGAAATAGTTTTATCCTTTAAAAAACTTGAAGTTTCTATGATAGTGTTTTGGTGATCAGCTTGTCTATGTTCCACTATGGTGAACATTTTGTGAGACCGACCGGAATCTCCTACTGTTGGTTCTAAAACTGCTTGATTTTGATTAGTGAGATTCATGCATTGAGGGAAACAGACTACAATATGTCCTTGTTGTCCACAAGAATAACACCCGATATTCCTTATCAGGTTCTTTTTAGGAGGTGCACTGGATTGTTGATAACCTCCTCCATTGAAATTCTGAGAATTATGGGATTGTGGAGCAGGGAACCTTTGTTGTGCTTGGAAGTTGTTACAATTTTGAGGTTGTTGAAACATCCCATTTCTTTTGTTATTATTCTAAAACTTCTTCTTAGGGAATTTTTTGTTAGGAATGAATGCTAAAGTGTTTGGTAGTGATTTTGTAGCAGTTGTTGTTGCATTCATGACTATGATTGTCATTGATGTTAACACAGTGATTTACCGAAGACTTACAGAGAAGCAGACATAGTTTGGATTAGAACACATGGGTTATTGTAGTTGGAGCTATGCGACATTGAGGATATACTCTTTGATATGTCATATGTCTATGGTTAAGAGCATAGATAGTAATTCATTGATTTGTGGAAGTTATGATCATTTTAGTGGAAGTAGTTTTCAGGCAGTGTTCCTGAGTAGCGGTTTGTGGAAATCGGATGATATCTCCTAATAGGGATGGAATCTAGTTTTGTGCAGTTAAAGGAAAGTTGAAGACACATTGATAGTGATGTGGATGACAATGTAGACTTTGAGGTCACACAAGTGAAGATTTATTGTATTTGGAAGTCGACAGTTTTATGTAATTTTGGTGTAGTGTGTGGAAACTTTTATTTTGTAATTGTATGCCGACTCATTTGTAATTATTT
Source organism: Chamaecyparis obtusa (assembly GCA_027943335.1). Taxonomy (NCBI): domain Eukaryota; kingdom Viridiplantae; phylum Streptophyta; class Pinopsida; order Cupressales; family Cupressaceae; genus Chamaecyparis; species Chamaecyparis obtusa. Next base: position 8,280,480 of record BSBK01002231.1, read on the forward strand.
GAGTGTGGTATAAAGGAAGGAATTTATTTCCTTGTAATGTATTTTTAGTGATGATGTGTGATGTGGTATGTATGAAGTGGAGAAAAGAGCTAAGTATGAAAGCAAATTTATGAAGGAAGACATGCGAAGTACAAAGATCTGGAATTGAGATCTGATGTAACAGTAGGTGTAGTTTGGAAAAGTTAGAGAAGAGGTAACATATTATTCTATTGAGTAATGAAAAGATTATTTGGACAGTGTGTTCAGTGATCTTACCTTGAAGCTGTTTGGGTAGTGGGTCCTTCTGTCTTCTATAACTCTTAAAAGGGATGTTGGAGACTCATTAATGATGACGTGGTTCACAGTGCAAACTTTGAAGATATGTTTGGAGAAAGTTACAATATCTGGAAGCCGACAGTTTTATGTGAAATTTTGTGTGTAGCGTGTAGAATTTCTTATTTTTTAATTGAGGACCGACTCATTTGTAATTATTTGAGTTTGGTATATAAGAAGGAATGTTTTCCTTGTTTTAATATGTACTATGAAGGTTGAGATGCAAATATATGCATGAAGTGAAGAAAAGAGCTAATTCAGTGATGAAGGAAGACTTGTGAGTACAGAGATCTAGAATTGTGATCTTGTGTAGCAGAGAGTGTGGTTTTGGCATATTGTGAAGGAGGTAATATATTTCATATTATTCTGTTGAATAATTATAAGATCTTTTGGACAGTGCATTCAGAGATCTTGCCTTGAAGCTGTTTGGGCAGTGGGTCCTTCTATCTTCCATAAACTCTTAACCGGGTTAGAATCTTTTAACAGGGATTCAAGATCTCCTAACAGGGATTTATATGTACTGAATGTATTTTTTGGGCATCATTCCCACTGAGGTTTACTCTTTTCAAGAGGTTCCCTAGTCAACATATCTTGTGTTATTATGCAATTGTGTATGGTTATCTTTCTATGGTTGATTAGTACATTGATTATATTTTTTAAAGAAGTTGACTGGTTAAATTATCTGATAATTGATTCACCCCCCCCCTCTCAGTTATCTTGGGGATCTTTACTTTCTAACAATTGGTATCAGAGCAGCAGGTCCTTGAAAGAAAAGTTTAACAACTTAAAGAGATCCATGGCGAATTTCAGAAAAGAAAGCCCTAAGTTTGGTGCAGTAAATTTTGACAGCTGGAAAGAAAAGATGAAGACACATCTATTGTGTTTAGGACCAAGTTATTGGTTGATTACAAAGAATGAGAAGACTATCATTGAGGAAGACAATCTAGAGGTAGGAACTAAAGATGAACTAGATCTATTCATGTGTAACATACTTGCAAGAGAAGCACTTTTTTTAGCACTACCGGAGAATGAATATAGTCAGGTAAAATGTTTGAAAACATCTCATGCAATTTGGAAAGCTTTACATTCTACTTTTGAAGGTGATGACCATGCAAAGAAGGCTAAATTACATAATTGGATTTGTGCATTTGAAGTTATTAGAATGATGGAAGATGAATCTATTAGAAGCTATATTGGTAGGATGTTTGAGATTGTAACAGGAATAAAGTCTTATGGAGGTGATAAGATAGAGAATGAAGTGATATGGAAAATTCTGAGAACTTTGACACTAGTATTCAAGCAGACAACACCGATGATTGAACAAGTGATACCTTGTACATCAAACTTTTTAAGAGAGACTCTTCTTGGAAGATTAGAAACAACAGAGATGAACTTGAGATTATCAGGAGAGCTACGTAGAATGGAAATAGCATTTAGTGCTCTTAACATTAGACCTACAAGAAGTACTAGTGTGAATGGAGATTATGCCAGCAGTAGCAGATCTAAATCTGAGGAAGATAAGAAGATTGAAGAAGGTATTGCATTACTTGTAAAAAGAGAACTAGATGGTAAGAAAATCTTTAAATGTCAGACTTGTCAAGAATATGGTCATTTTGCATCTAAATGTCCTAAAAGAGTTAAGAAGTATAGAAGCAACTTTAAACCTAGGAGATCTAAAGAATGTTATTATGCAAATGATGAAGATCTTGAAGTAGGAATTGAAAGACATTTAAGTGATAGTGATAATGATAACTTTGAGGAAATAGGATTTGTAGCAATTAAAGAAGAAAGTTCAGAATCTGATAAAAAGGAAGAAAAAGTATTAGTTTCACAAGTTGAAAAGAAATCTAATTGGATTATAGATATTGGTTGTTCACATCATATGACTGGAGATAAAAGAAAGTTTGTTAAGTTAGATAATTATGATGGAGGAATTTTTAGGGTTGGTAACAATGCACCTTGTTTGATTAAGGGTATAGGATCTATTACTCTTGATGGAAAGACTAACACTGATGATGTTTACTTTGTTGATGGATTGAGACATAATCTACTAAGCATTGGACAATTGGCTGATAAGGGTTATCAAGTTTGGTTTACTGAGAAAACTTGTGTGATAAAAGATAAAGATGGAAATCTGATTGGAAAAGGATCCAGAACTAGAGGTAATGTATTTCAGTTGAATCCTACTGAGATGACATGTTTGATAACTAGGATTGATGACAGTTGGTTATGGCATAAAAGGTTTTGTCATATAATCTTTGATAATATTGTCAAGGTGAGCACTACACTTGCGGTAACAGATTTACCTAGAATTATGAAACCTACTAACATGATTTGCAAAGAATGTATGATGGCAAAGCAGAAAAGGAGTTCATTTCCCAACAAGAAGTTCACATTGACAGAGAAGCTGAAGATTGTTCATACAGACTTGAGTGGTCCTACTAGGACTAGAGGATTCTATGGAGAAAGGTATTTTATGATTCTTGTTGATGATTTTACAAGGATGGTGTGGATTGCATTTTTGAAAGAAAAATCTGAAGCATTTGATAAATTTAAGATCATGAAAAGCAAAATTGAGAATGAATCTAGAATGAAGATTAAGTGTCTAAGATCTGATAGAGGTGGTGAATTTACATCTAGAGAGTTTAACACCTTTTGTGAAATGAATGGTATTAAGAGACAACTTTCAGCCCCTAGAACACCAGAATAAAATGGTATTGTAGAAAGAAGGAATAGGTCAATAACTAAAGCAGCAAGAGCTATGTTGTTTGAAAATGATTTGGCTAAGACTTTTTGGAGAGAAGCAGTGAACACAACAGTATACACTATGAACAGAGTACAAATCAGAGCAGATACAAACAAGACATCTTATGAATTATGGTGTGGACATGCACCCTCAGTTAAGTATTTTAGAATTTTTGGAAGTAAATGTTATATAAAGAGAGATGATGATATAGGAAAGTTTGATCCTAGAAGTGATGAAGGAATATTTCTTGGACATTCTTTAAAAATAAAAGCATATAGATGTTATAAAAAGAGAACTAAGACTATTGTTGATAGTGCAAATGTAAAAGTTGATGAGAAGTTTAAAATTCAGGAAAGAATGCTTGATTATGAATTTGATGGAGAAGCACAACCTCAACCTAACATTGAAAATGCAAAATTATTTTTTGAAACTAACAGTGATTTTCTGAATGAAAGTCATACTGAAGAAACAAAGAAGAAAACATAGAAGAAAGTAGAGAAGAATCTACAGTTGGATCAAGATCAGTAACTATGACACCTAACAGGTATATTTCAAGACATCACCCTGTTGAGCAAGTTATTGGAAGTTTAGATACAAGAGTTTTGACTCAAAATAAGGTACATTTATGTTTGATTTCTCAAATTGAACCTAAGACTACTAATGAAGCTTGTGAAGATGAACATTGGATTAATGCTATGAAAGAAGAACTGGAGCAAATTAAAAAAAACAAGACATGGGAATTGGTCCCTAGACCTAAAGACAAGAATGTGATTGGAACAAAATGGGTATTCAAAAACAAGATGAATGAACAAGGAGAAGTGATAAGAAACAAAGCAAGATTGTTATGTAAAGGATATTCACAACAAGAAGGAATTGACTATGAAGAAACTTTTGCACCTGTGGCTAGACTTGAAGCAGTGAGCATGTTTCTAGCATATGCAGCTTACAAGAAATTCAAAGTGTATCAGATGAATGTGAAGTTAGCATTTCTAAATGGTGAATTGGAAGAAGTCTACATTGAGCAACCTGAAGGTTTTTCTTTGACACAAGAAGAAGATATGGTATGTAAGTTAAAGAAAGCTTTATATGGATTAAAACAAGCACCTAGAACCTAGTATGCAAGATTGGATAAGTATTTATTGAAATTGGGATTTATAAAAGGAACATCAGATAGTAACTTATACACAAAAGAAATTGAGAATGGTTTGTTGGTTATAGTTATATTTGTTGATGATATTATCTTTGGAGGAGAAGATGAAGCCAGTGACAAATTTGCAGATGAAATGAAGACTGAATTTGAAATGAGCATGATTGGAGAAATGAAATATTTTTTTTTGGGATTACAGATAACACAAAGCAAGGAAGGTATATTTGTAAGTCAGACTAAGTATTTGAATGACTTATTGAAAATATTTGGAATGGAAGATTCTAAACCTATTGGAACACCTATGGTAACTGGACATAAGTTATCTAGCAAAGATGAGACACCAGCAGTTGAGCAGAAAAAGTATAGATCTATGATTGGAGGATTGCAGTACTTGACACATACAAGACCTGATATAGCACATTCAGTTGGGATTGTAGCAAGATTTCAAGAAGAACCTAGAGAATCACATTATGTAGCAGTAAAGAGGATATTGAAATATCTGAAAGGAACAATGGATTATGGATTATGGTATGAGAATTTTGATGATTTTACTTTATGTGCCTATACTGATGCAGATTGGGGACGCAGCGTTGATGACAAGAAAAACACTAGTGGTGGAGCCTTTTTTCTTGGAGGAAAATTGGTCTCTTGGTTAAGTAAGAAGCAGAATTATATTTCACAAAGTACAACAGAAGCAGAATATGTTGTAGCAGTAAACAATTGTATTAAGATTATTTGGATGAAGCAGATGTTGAAGGATATTGGAATAAAGTTTGATGAGCCTATTGTTATACATTGTGATAACACCAGTACAGTGAGTATGTCAAAAAATCCTATTTTACATTCTAAGACTAAACATATTGAGATCAAGTATCATGTTGTAAGAGAGAAATTTGTAGAAAAAAAAGTAAGATTGGAGTACATAAGCACAAAGGAATAGATAGCAGATATATTTACAAAACCTTTACCTAAGGATACATTTGTGTATCTAAGAGGTATGCTTGGGGTTATTCTCCAACCTATTTTTGAGAATTGATGCAGATGATTGCACCTGTCTAGTGGTATATGAGCCCTATCTTTCTTTTGGATTGGATGTTGGAACTTCCTCTATGGGGGAGTTTATGAGCTGAGTCATGATGACTCTTGTTATTGTATTTTTCTGAATATTGTCTTTTGACATTAAGTTGTTGTTGAATTAGTGATGGAATCTCTGTCATTGATGTCAATGGGGGAGAGATATACATGACAAACATTGTGGATTGTATGAGAGAGCTGAATGGGAGAACGAAGCAAGATTTAATTTGATATTTTGCAGTGATGTTGTAGTATTGGATTTTTGGAACATTGGATGTTTTTCATCTATGTTGCCATCAATTCCAATGGGGGAGATTGTTAGGAATGAATAAAAAGTATTTTGGCAGTCATTCTGTAGCAGTTGTTGTTTCCTTCATGACTTGGATTGTCATTGATGTCAACACAGTGATATTCTGGATATCAACAGGAAAGTAGGTATAGTTTTGTTTTGCACACATGTTGTATTGTAGATTGGCTTGTGTGTAATTGATGGTATGTTTTTTTTTTTTTATTAACCTATGGTTAACAACGCAAAAATAAATTCATTCATTCATGAGAGTTATGAGCATTTTGGTGAAAGCAGTGTTTAGACAGTGTTTCTGTGTAGCGATTTTCAGAAATCGGAGGATATCTCTTAGCTGGGATGGAATCTAATTTTGCATAGTTAAAGGGATGTTGGAGACTAATTAATGATGACATGGTTCATAGTGTATACTTTGAGGATATGTTTGAAGAAAGTTACAGTATCTAGAAGCCAACAGTTTTATGTGAATTTTGTGTGTAGCGTGTAGAAATTATTATTTTGTAATTGAGGACCGACTCATTTGTAATTATTTGAGTTTGGTATATAAGAAGGAAAGTTTTCCTTGTTGTAATGAGAATTTAAAAAAAGGGAGAATTGAGTAGAGAGGATTGAATTATGAAAGTTGAGATGCGAATATATGCATGAAGTGAAGAAAAGAGCTAATTCAGTGATGAAGGAAGACTTGTAAGTACAGAGATCTGGAATTGTGATCTTGTGTAGCAGAGAGTGTAGTTTTGGCACAGTATGAAGGAGGTAATATATTTCATATTATTCTGTTGAATAATTCTAAGATCTTTTGGACAGTGGGTTCAAAGATCTTGCCTTGAAGCTGTTTAGGCAGTGGGTCCTTCTTTCTTCCATTAACTCTTAACCAGTTTAGAATCTTTTAATAGGGATTCAAAATCTCCTAACAAGGATTTATATGTACTGAATGTATTTCATAAGACTCCTAACAGGGTCCATCCTCTAACAAGGAAATTTCATTTTAGTGCATCATTTTGTGGGCATCATTCCCAGGGTTTACTCTTTTCAAGAGGTTCCCTAGTCTGTAAGGAAACTCAGGTGTGGAAACAGCTTCCTATGCTAATCTCTATAGGAGAGTATTGTGAAAATTCTTATAAATCCTTACAATTTCAGATTCATTAACTACTTTAACAAAGATATTGCAACCACATACAATGCATACAGAAAAATAGAGAATGACATAATGATATAGCCTGGGGAAAACCTTTCGGTAAAAAACCCCAGCACTCCAAAACCTGCACAATGTATTATCTTCAACACAAAGATTACAATACACTTGCAATGCAAGTTCTTTCAAGAAATGAGAGACAAAGCCAACAAGACTTAAATTTCTATTATATCTCTCCCATAGGAGCAGCATCATATATATAGACTCCTTTGGACCCAAAAATAGGCACAACCACCAAGACCCATACACAAAGCCACATGTACATAGTTGTTACATGCAATCCCAAGAATAGGCATCCATCCCTAGAATAGACTATGACAACTTGTCATAGAATCTGCCAAAAATAACAGTCACAAGAGAAGTGTAAGAGAATCTGTCATACCAACCTATTTTTGGCATATTCTTTTACACACACCAACTACTTCTTCTCAGGTGCCCAAATAGGCCCAAGTCATAAGATGCTCTTACACCTATCATAGCACATTCCTTAAATAGTTCTTATGTGTCATAGGAATCCATCATGACCGTTTCAGTCATGATCTCCTTATGCACAAGATGCCGACACATCAAGTGGAGTGACACATCAACATGCCAACTAGACATGTACACTCACACTTAATTACATTATTTGCAAAAAAATAAATTTACAAAACAAATAATAAGAATAGAAATTATCCAAGGTTGAGACACCTTATTCCTAACATTCTCCCACTTGTCGAACACCTTGTAAGAGCAACAGGAACATAACAGGAACTTTAACCGCTATAGGCCAAAAGGCCCATAGACTCCAAAAACCATCTGAACTTCTCAGTGCCCACTGGTTTCGTTAATGCATCTGCAACATTCTTCACAGTATCTACCTTCTCCAAATTTACCTTTCCATCTTCCACCATATCTCTCACAAAGTGAAACTGCACATCAATGTGCTTCGTTCTGGCATGGAAAGTTGGATTCTTTGCAAGGCAAATAGCACTCTGAATGTCACACCAAATAGTAATTTGTTTTACATCAACACCAACATCAGAACATAATCTTCTAAGCCAAATGGATTCTTTACAAGCATGAGTAGCAGCCATGTACTCAGCTTCTGTAGTGGACAAAGCAACCACAGGTTGTCGCTTACTCATCCAACTAATGGCACCACCAAACATAGTGAACACATAAGCACTAGTGGATCTCCTGCTGTCAATATCACTTGCCCAATCTGAATCCACAAACCCATGAATACAAATTGAATGTGGAGATCCAGAAGAGTTACCATGATAACATATGGAGTAATCTGATGTACCCCTCAAATATCTGAATACTCGCTTAACTGCATCCCAATGTACCCATCCAGGATTAGCCATAAACTGACTCAGGACTCCCACTGCTTGGGCAATGTCTGGTCTAGTATAGACCATAGTGTACATAAGACTGCCAACTGTACTAGCATAAGGTGCTCTACTCATGTCCTCCACCTCACTAGGAGATTTCAGACAATCATCTACAGATAACTTTGTTCCCACAGAAATAGGAACACATAGTGGTCTACAATCTGCCATGCTGAACCTGTCCAACATAGACTTCACATACTTACTCTGACTCAACCAAAGTTTTTTGTTAGACCTATCTCTACTGATTTCCATACCCAAGATGTACCTAGCTACCCCAAGATCTTTCATCTCAAACTGTGTTGACAACTAAGATTTAAAATCAGAAATCATACCCTTACCCTTCCCAAACAGCAACATATCATCAACATATAATGCAACAATAAGAAGGCGATCATTTTCAACTCTGAAATAAACACAATGATCTGATTTTGATCTTACAAATCCAATTGACAACACAAAGGCATCAAACTTAAGGCACTACATCCTAGGAGATTGCTTCAAACCATATAGAGATTTCTTTAATCTGCAAACTAAGGATTCTTTACCTTTAACAATGTAGTGCTCGGGTTGCGACATATAAATCTCTTCCTCCAAATCACCATGAAGGAAAGTTGTCTTCACATCCATCTGTTCTATCTCTAAATCATATGATGCAGGAAGAGATAACAAAAATCTAATGGATGTCAACTTTGCAACAGAAGAGAATATTTCACCATAATCTATTCCCTCTACCTGTGAATACCCCTTTGCAACCAATCTAGCTTTATACCTTTCAACATTGCCATCTGCATAGAATTTCTTCTTGAACACCCATTTATAGCTAACAGATTTTCTCCCTTTAGGCAAAGGTACAAGGTCCCAAGTTTTGTTTTCCTCCAATGAAGCCATCTCATCATCCATAGCCTCAAGCTAGGAACCTGCATCTTCCATGCCCAAAGCCTCTTTCATAGATCTAGACTCATCAGTGTTAGTAATCAAAGCAAAGGCACAACTGGAATCTAACATAGAATAACCAAACCTTTCTGGTTGCTTTCTTTCTCTCATGGATCTCCTCAAGGGCTGAGGTTGAGGTTGTTCTTCCTCTTCTTTTGAACTATCAGAGCTACTAGAGCTCTCCTCATCATTAAACCCAACATGGTCTCTCTGTTTAGTCTTCTCAGGGGTAGGAGGCAATTGAACAACATCTTTTTCCTTTTCTTTTTCATCAATAAGGGTTGATGTAGGAGATCTATTAACTAGATAGCAAGGAGTGGCCACAGCTTCGGCCCAAAACCTTTGTTCTAAACCAGCTCCACTAAGCATACTCTTAGCCTTCTCCATCAGTGTCCTGTTCATTCTCTCTGCAAATCCATTTTTTTGTGGGGTATAAGGAGTTGTCTTATGCGTCTCGATACCTTGTTCTTTATAGAACTATTCAAACTCTGCTGAGCAAAACTCACCACCATTGTCAGTTCTCACACACTTAATCTTCTTACTAGTCTGATTCTCTACAAGAGCTTTAAATTCCTTGAATCGACTAAAGATTTGTGTCTTACTTTTAAGGAAATAAAACCATGTCCTTCTACTATAATCATCTATGAAAGATACAAAAAATACAGACTTGGAGATTGAAGGAACTTTTACAGGACCAAATACATTAGAATGAATAAGATCCAAAGCATCAGAAGATTTGTGAGAACTAGAGTAAAACTTAACATGATTTTGTTTACCATAGACACAGTGTTCATAGAAGTTGAACTTGAGATTGCAATCATTTAACCCCTCAATGAGATTTTTATTTTTTAAGGTTCTGAGACCCTTTTCACCAATGTGGCCAAATCTCATATGCCACAACATTGTCTTTTCTGTAGGAAGCTTACCTTCCAAAGTATTTGTACTACCATCAAAACCAATAGCCACAGACTTCTTCACTGCTTGTTCAAATGGTGAGGATGAAGAACTATTACATAAAGGAATACATGCATCTAGCTGAAATAAGGTACCTCTCCTAGTACCTCTTGCAAGCACTATCGATCCTCTTATCATCTTGCATCTTTCTTTCAAAAAAACAACTTGCACACCTACATCATTTAGCATACTTACAGATAATAGGTTTCGTGCCAAACCCAGAATGTGCATGACTCCGTTGATTCCCTTTACTCATCTATCAGGAAATTTGATAGTGACCCTTCCGCGTCCAACTATCTTTAGGTGAGAATCATCACCCAAGTACACCTTTCCACCATCGAACTCTTCATATTTTGAGAACCAGTTTCGATGAGAGGTCATGTGAAAAGATGCACCTGAGTCAACCAACCACACATCATCAGATGCATGGGTTGCCAAAGCTATGATGAATGCATCGTCATCTTCTTGAGATCTTTCTGAAGCTGAATCTGAACCTTTCTTCTTCTTCTTCATCTCTTTGCAGTCTTTATAGAAGTGCCTAGATTTATCACAGTTCCAACATTTTGCCTTGGACTTATTGGAAGTCTTTGACTTCCCACGGGATTTGGATCTACCCTTATTGTCAGACTTATTGTCATTTTTCTTCCCTCTTTCAGTGGATCTCCCACGAATAGCAAGGGCTTCTTTTTTCGAAATGAAAGCCTTTCTCCACATCTCCTTTGATAGCAGTGAAGACACCACATCATCCATTTTGAAGGTGACTAAAGTGCTTCTGAGAGCCATCACAAGATGGTCCCATGAATCCAGTAAAGAACACAAAAGTGTGTAGCAATGATCCTCCTCCTCTAACTTGACACCAGCTGATGTCAATTGTGCAGTCATTGGATTAAATGCATTTAAATGATCCGTTAAGGATCCACCTTCCTCCATTCACAGAGAGTACAACTGCTTCCTCAGGAACAACTTGTTCACTAGAGATTTGGCTTGATACACAGCCGCAAGTCTTTCCCACAAACTATTTGTGGTTTTCTCATCTAGAACATTCAGAAGGACTCCATCGGTTAAATAGAGTCTTATGAGACCCTTAGCTTTATGATCTTTGATATCCCAATCTTCTTGGGCTATAGTTGCTGGTCTTGTAGCACTTGGAGTCGCTTCCCATATGTCACGATCTTCCAACATTTCTTCCATCTTGAGTTTCCATAACTCAAAATTAGTGCCATTAAATTTCTCCACCTCCATTCTTCCATATGATGAACTTTCCATCTCAATCTACAAATAAGATTTAGAATGCTCTGCAAAAAACTCCCACTCAAACTTGAGATTAGCTCAAAAAAACCTACCCAACAACTAGGATCAAAAGTTGATCAAGCTCTAATACCACTTGTAAGGAAACTCAGGTGCGAAAATAGCTTCCTACACTAATCTCTATAGGAGAGTATTGTGCAAATTCTTATAAATCCTTACAATTTTAGATTCGTTAACTACTTTAACAAAGATATTGCAACCACATACAATGCATACAAAAAAATAGAGAATGACACAATGATATACCCTAGGGAAAACCTTTCGGTAAAAAACCCCAGCACTCCAAAACCTGCACAATGTAATATCTTCAACACAAAGATTACAATACACTTGCAATGCAAGTTCTTTCAGGAAATGAGAGACAAAGCCAACAAGACTTAAATTTTTGTTATATCTCTCCCATAAGAGTAGCATCATATATATAGACTCCTTTGGACCCAAAAATAGGCACAACCACCAAGACCCATGCACAAAGCCACATGTACACAATTGTTACATGCAATCCCAAGAATAGGTGTCCATCCCTAGAATAGACTATGACAGCTTGTCATAGAATCCATCAAAAATAACGGTCACAAGAGAAGTGTAAGAGAATCTATCATACCAACCTATTTTTGGCATATTCTCTTACACACACCGACCACTTCTTCTTGGGCACCCAAATAGGCCCAAGTCATAAGATGCTCTTACACCTGTCATAGCACATTCCTTAAGTAGTTCTTATGTGTCATAGGAATCCGTCATGACTATTTCAGTCATGATCTCCTTACGCACAAGATGCCAACACATCAAGTGGAGTGACACATCAACATGCCAACTAGACATGTACACTCACACTTAATTACATTATTTGCAAAAAAATACATTTACAAAACAAATAATAAGAATAGAAATTATCCAAGGTTGAGACACCTTATTCCTAACATAGTCAACATATTTTGTGTTATTGTGCAATTATGTATGGTTATCTTTCTATGGTTGATTACTACATTTATTATATTGTTTAAAGTAATTGAATGGTTAAATTATCAGATAACTGATTCACCCCCCCCCCCCTCTCACTTATCTTGGGGATCTTTACTTTCTAACAAGGTAAGGATTCACTCTTACCACTTGATACTTCACCTTTCTAATTACCTTCAATGTTGAATATGTCTCCTTGATCTGTGTCTTTAACAAACTTTACTTCATCTTCATTACTACAACAACCTTTCTGACTATTTCCTGTACTTTCATTTCTTCTTGCATGATTCCTAGGGTTAGGGTTAGGATGATAAGTTCCATTGTTCATTCTACAAAATCTTGCTGTATGTCCAATCTTGTTACACATCTGACAAACAATTTCATTGTTCCCATATCTCAGTCCTTTCTGATTGATTTGTGACTTGCAATTTCTAGAAATGTGTCCAACCTTTTTGCATCTATAACATACTACTCCATTTCTTCTATTCATATCTTCAGTAGGTCTCTTATCTACATTGTTAGTATTCCTAAACATTCTACTACCATAATTATTCTCAATAACTTCAGATTTTCTATGTTTAATCGCTCTATGTCTAAAACCATGACAATTATAACAATAACCATTAAGAGGTTTAAATTGTTTACCTGTGCAATCTCTCTTCATGTGACCAATAGTATTACAACCAAAACATCTACCTTTGAATTCTCTTTGCATACCTTTGGGTGATTCTTCTTGCTTCGGTGATTCTTCTTCTTTAGGTGCATCTTTAGATTTGTTGATCTCATCTGACTTCTTTTCATCAATGCTTTTACATATTTTTAGATCTGGTTCTTTTCTTTCATCATTTGTTCTAAATATATTAAATCCAAGTCCAGTCTTATCATAGGATGGTTTCCCAAAAGATACTTGTTCATCGATCTTCTCACTATTTGAATATAGCCTTTCAAGTTGTTGTTTGGATTGAGTCAATTCACCTTTCACAATCTTATTGTATTTCTCAAGTTCTGTATGCTGCAAATTTACTTTCTCAAATTCAGATGTTACTTTGCCAAGTTTAGATCTTAATTCTTCATTTTCAATCTTCAATCTTTCATTCTTAGATCTTAGATTTGCTTCATTTTTGTCATTTCCATCTTTCAAACTTAGTTTCAGTTTTGCTATCTTCAGTTCATGCTTAAGGATCACATTTTCTTTTTCTAAATTGTCATCACAATCTTCAATAAGAACTTTGGATTCCTTTTCAGATTTTAGATCTTCTATCTTGTTTTTCAATTTCTCAATAAGGTTCTTTGCATCATCATATTTCCTTTTCAGAGTGTTTCTTTCATCATTAAGCATATCAATCTATTCAAGAGCTTCATCAATATTCTTCTGTAGTTGATCCATATCCATAGAGATCTTACTCAAGCTACTAGGCTTTCCTTGAATGATTCTTCTCCAAGTAACTAAGCTCTGATACCAATTGTTAGAAATAGGGAATATTGAGAGGGGGGGGGTGAATCAGTATTCTATAAATTTTATCTTTTTCCCAAATATGGATATAATAGATTTTCTTCACACATGCATAACATAAGAAACTAAATAACATGCATAGCAATAACATCAAAGAACTCATAACACATTATTTGTTCTTGAGGAAACCCTGGCCAAGGGAAAACCCCAGTGGGGATGGTACCCACAAAGATCCACTAATCAAAAGTATCTTGTTAAGGATATTGACCCTGTTAGGAGTCTATTACAAGCATATAGTGTATCAGTCCTGATTAAGGGACTATAGGCCTTGTTAGAAGCCTCAACCTTGTTAGGAGTTGTCAATACAAAATCTGATTACTAGATGAGCCCACTGCCAAAACAAGTAATGTAAAATGTATACAAAATAGGTCAAGGTACATAACCTTATTCTCCTTGTATCAATATTCCTTTTCTACTCTTATCTTCACATCATCACTATTACATTTATTACTTCACTTTTCTTCGCTTCTTACACTTTCTTTACAATTACAATTGCATATATATACAAGTTATTAAGGCTAATAAATTTACATGGTCGGCTTCCATATATCATTATCTAAGAGTTAACATCTAGGATGTCATCCTTTTATATTGTTAAGTCATTATTTTGATAAACAAAATAATCCCTTAACTCTTTACCAATTCTGCATTCATATTCTGTCATGTTGGCTTCACACTGTCTTCGGTAAAACTATCATAACTAATTTTGTAAATGTCATACTAACTTGCACTCTGAGATGGGTCATCATTAGCCATCATAGATTCTATTTTCAAGTGCACAAGCACTGAACTCACTCCAGTCAATGTCACAAACAAAAACTGTGTCCTAGTATACTGTGAAAATACTGTCTCACACTTAGACAAATTTGTGATGCGCTTTGCTATACTTGCTCTCTAACTTGTGCGATCTTCATGAGGATTATATGTTTCCATAATGACAACATCTATGTACTCACTTCAGCCAAATTGCCAAAAAATGTCTCATAAAATGATAACTGTAAAGGATAAAATAGTGTATGGGGTCCTAGGGTAATGGCTTGCACATAAAAGAGACCCCAAGACCAATATTTTATACTTACATGAGATTGTATTGATATAAAAAGTAAATATAGATGACTAATATTGAAATTAGGAAATATAAGTACTTACCTCTGAAAAAGAATTGGCTGAAAACCCTATCAAATGATCTCAAAAACTATTGATTCTCGAAGGCCTAAACCAAAACTTCAAGATCTACAAAACCCATAAATCTTTTTCTGAGATGAGATCAGGTCAACTTTGACCTTTTACAAGGTCAAGGATGACCTCAAGAAAATGAAGGTCAACTTTGACTTTGTTCACAGATCTCGAAAGTTTAACAAAAAGGGTATCCAAATCTACTCTCAGATCTGAAGTTCCACACCTGTACCTGCAAGAAAAGAGATTTTTTGGTTGTTTGTTTGGGGGGGTTTGCCTCAGTCAAACCCCAATTTAGGAATTAACCTTGAAATTGAATTGAAATTTCTGAAATAAACAAAGTAAACGGAACAATTCACCTTGCTTGAGTTGAAACCCTTGTGGAGGATTCGAATCCTTGAATCCACAAGAATGGATGAATGTAGAATCAAATGTAGGATGTCTCCAATCAATTGTCTTTAGATCTTCAACACCAATCTTGAATGGATCTTGAACTTGGAAAAGGCTTGAATAGAAAATAGATGAATCTTCAACAAGAGAGCTCCATAGAGCTTGAATCCTTCAATGGCTACTAATGGATCTCCTTGATGAATTGGATGCTTGAATGCTTGAAGGCTTGAATGCTTGATCTTCTTGCTTGAGAGCTTGAGAAATGGATTGCAAAACTTGATGTAGAAAATGAGAGAGGAAGGCTCCCTTTTATAGTGATCTAGGGCACAAGAGGAGCCTCGTAGAAAATAATAATTAAGGGCCCATGGTACAAAAATCTAGAGAGGTGCACATGGAAAGGAAATTAAATTAAAGTCTTGACACAAAACTCTAGGAGGGGACCACCCTTAGTAAATAAATAAAATAATTATTTAAGAGCCTTGTTACAAAATTCAAGGTAAGGCCAACCCCAAAGTTAATTTGAGCATTAGGCACAAAACTCAATAAAGGCTAATCTCCAATAATAAATTAAGAATCTTATACAAATATCAAGAAAGGTCCACCTCAAATATTAATTTGAGAATTCAACGCTTAATCTGAGAAATAGTGGCCCCAAAGAGGGAAAAGATAAGTTTTTAATGAGATCCCGAAACTGGAAGCTAACACTAAAGATCCAAAACCCTAGGGTCAAGGTCGAGGTCAACCCTGACTAGGTCAGGGTCAAGGTCGACCTTGACCTAAAAAGGTTGACCTTGACCTTATGGTCAAGAATCTCAGGTTCACAGTTCAGGATGGGAGAAAATGCTAGGAAGAAGTGGAAAATGGGGTAGAAAAAGGGGAAAAGCTAGATCCAAGTCGAATATCCATTCAAGGTGTTCAACATGACCCCAAACCACTTACTTGGAGGGCTAAAGGCTCTTATCATGGAAGTGCTTCCATTTTAAGATGATACATTAAGACCCCACTTTAGCAAGAGTATGGACTCGATGCAAACTCTTGGTAAAGGAGATCATAAAGAAAAAGATAATCTTATTGAAATCAAAGGGACAAAGGAATCCTCAAGCCCCCAGGGACTCGAGTCTTCATCAACTCCAAGATTGTGATAAGAGAGACATCACTAAAGAAAAGAGAGAAAAGGAGAGAGAGGAGTGGTTAGCTTGCTCAGTAAGATGTGTATATGTCACTGTGAACCTCAAAAGGATAGGATGGCCCACCAAGAAAACACTTGATAGTCACCCCATAAAGTTGTGCACCTTCTGGCGGCTTTGTGCATGTATGTAGTGTGTCTTCTGATGACTTTTATAAAGTACCCATGGATCCACCTTCTTGTATCACCATGAATATGAAATGCGTGTCTCCTCAAGATTTAGCAACTTATGTGCATTACCCTCAGAAGATTTAGCATATTTGAAATTGGAAATGCGTGTCCCTTCAAGATTTAGCAACTTATGTGTGTTACCTTCTGAGATTTAGCATGCTACAAAACAAAAGGTTAGGAAAAAAATACATAATATAGATCGAGGGAGGCCGTATATATGCCCCCCTCCTTAATATGGAAAAAACATACTATTTTGACATGTTAAGGAAAGAAAAGAACAAGGATAAATCCCTCTTCAACACCAAGACAATATCCTTAGACAACACCCATTCCAAGCCAAGAAGTTCATAGCTCCTATGAGGCCATGGAAGGGACGAATGCAAAGAGAAATCATGAAAGAAGTGAAAAAGTAACCCTTGTGAGGGATAGCACACTATTAAATTTCCAAGGTGAGATATATATCAACCATGGAAACCCAATGTCAAACAACAAAAGAGGTTGTGATCAAGAAATAAAAGATCCTCCATGCAAACCAAAATGTTCATGTATAATTGGATATCACATAATAGATAGATACTGCTTAACCATGGAAAAAGGTGAATCCCAGAAAGACAGAAATGAAGGAGATGACATCCTTGCCCCCCAAGTGTAGGAACAAGGATGGAAGGAGACCTATTATATCACTCACAACACTATGCAAGACAACGAGCCCCCAAGTATTAGGCTATCATTGTTTACATAATATGGAGCTCCATAATAGGAACATAGATGTTATTTAGAGAAAGTAGGATTGAAATACAACTCATTGCCACATGCTATATAAATAACCTTACTATCAATAAGCTTCCTAATCTTATAATGTAAAGCATGACATTCATTAGTAGAGTGATCATGAAATCTATGATATAAACAAAAAGGAAGAGTCTTCAAGTGTGGACTACATTTCTTTTTGCATTTAGGTCTAGTAATCATCTTCGCACGAAGGAGTTTAGGCAAAAGAAATTCTTGGTCAAATTCCTTCACAGGTTCATCATGTCTTGAAGTGTTATTCGGGATGCTGTTAACATTGATTTTTTGTCGAGGATTAAATCCTAATCCATAAGAATGCTCATACCCCCCAATGTGTAAGGGCATTTGAATTCCTTGTTTATGCATATCACATCTTTGAGCATCAAATCCTTGTTTAACTAGGAAGTGATAACCAGGACACTAACGAGAAGATAGATCAGAAGGAGTCAATGGAACTTGAGTAGTCACAATATCATCCTTAGTAGATTTGACAAGTTCATGTGGGTAGAAGCAGAGACAAAGTTATTACAAAGAGGTTTAGAAGTAAAAACTCATTGTTCAAATTCTCTTTGTTTCTTCATAAAATCAAGATCATTAATCTTATATTCTCCCATAAAGGTAGGATTAAAATCCAAGGTTCCCCAATCATCACCAGGAATAGCATTAGAGGAAGAAGGATTGCTTTTAGGAATAGGAGTAGTGTGAGTTTGAATATTAAGACAAGCATTAGGTGCATCATCAACATGAAGTGTATAGATCACATTGCTATGTATAAACTTGACTTTATGGTGAAGGGTGGAAGGGACGACATGCATCTCATGCAACCAAGATCTACCCAAAAGAAGGTTATAATTGAGAGGTCTAGACATAACATGTAAAGGAGTATTCAGGATGGTTGGACCTACTTTGATAGGTAAAGTAATGATTCCTAAAGTGTTCTTAGAAATGTTATCAAAGCCATGTATAGGAACATTATCAAGTTGAATAGTTGAAAGATTGGCATTAATCACTTTGAGCATGTCCATGCTACAAATATTAAGCCTAGATTCATTATCAATCAAGGTCCTATGAATGATGCTTTTATTGATAGAAACAACAACCATAAGAGCATCATATCGATTCTGAACTTCTTTAGAAGGTAAATCCTTTTGAGTAAAAACAATATCAGGAGGACCTAGGGTAGCATGCATGCATTGTAATAAGTTATTGATGTTCTCTTGATTAGGAGGTGGAGTAGGTAGAGTTGCTAGAGCTTTTTGCAAGGCTTCATAGTAGGTAGGTGAAGTTTGAAGAAGCTCCCATAAAGAAATCTTGGCAGGAGTATTTTGCAATTGAGTTATCAAATCATACTCCTTGCTAGGAAGATGGGGTGGAGGAGGAAGAATAGGTTGAGAAGGTGGCAAAGAAGTAGAAACCACTGGATTAGGTTGAGGGTTATTCCTTGTATGATAAGTATGAGCTATAGAATCTTGATCATTGAAAGACTCCATAGGTTTACCTTTGATAGTAATGCAAGGACAACCTTTGACAATCAACAAGGGTTTAGGGTAAACCATATTAGTCATCTCAACACTACAAATAGATTCATATAAAGGAAGAAAAGAGGACATCCTAGGAGGAGATGAGGTAAGATCTTGATTCTCCATAGGATAATCACTAAAAGGGAGATCATTAAGGGAGTTTATATCATTCTCCACTAATGCCTCATCACTAAAAGGAATCTCAAATGGAGGTAGAGGATCTATAATATCATCTTCTTTCACTAAAATGTCTACATGTGTGTTAGGAAAAGAGTTATCATCATGTATGAATATATCACCCTCTTGTATCAAATCTTCTTCATGAGGAGGGGATACATCAATGTCATTATCCAAGGGATCATTCAAAATGGTTTCATGAGGAAGAGAGTAATCAACATCCAAATCCAAAGGTTCATCCCAAATAGGAGGATTATCATCCCTACCAATAAAGCATAATTTAGAATCCCTAGAAGGTAAATTATGTTCTAAAGTAGGCTCATAGAAAAGACATATATTAGGAGAAGAATTAACATCAATCCTCAACTCATCTCCATAAAGAGAAATATGATGGAGAGATAGATTAAAGTCATCTTCTTTCTCTAATATATCCTTATAAGGAAATTCAAAAGAGGACAAAGCAACATCACACACACTAGTTAAAGTCTTTCTAGGTGTAACATCATGCAATGGTAAGGTAAGAGGAGAATGTTGTGTAATCCCAAAAGTTATAGAAGAATGTTTGGAAAATATTTGAAATAACTTGTACAACATGATAACAAATAGATCTAAATATATCCAAATGCATTCAAATGAACTTTATAAGCATGAAAAGGAAATCAAACACACAATAGGGCATCTAATTCCACACAAGAAAGAGGATTCGTAAAATGGGTTCACCAAAATGTAATGGATAAAGGTGAACACACAAGATAATAGAAAGGGAGATCTAACACAATAGAGAATCTAAATCCATAAAAGAAAGGGGTAAGTATATCAGGTTCACCAAAATGTAAAGGATAAAATAGTGTATGGGGTCCTAGGGTAATGGCTTGCACATAAAAGAGACCCCAAGACCAATATTTTATACTTACATGAGATTGTATTGATATAGAAATTAAATATAGATGACTAATATTGAAATTAGGAAATAAAGGTACTTACCTCCAAAAAAGAATCGACTGAAAACCCTATCAAACAATCTCAAAAAATGTTGATTCTTATCCTCCTAAACCAAAACCGCGAGATCTACAAAACCCAGAAATCTTTTTCCAAGATGAGATCAGGTCAACTTTGACCTTTTAAAAGGTCAAGGATGACCTTAGGAAAATGAAGGTCAACTTTGACTTTGTTCCCAAATCTCAGAAGTTCGGTAAAAAGGGTATCAAATCTACTCTCAGATCTGAAGTTCCACACCTGTACCTACAAGAAAAAGAGAGTTTTTGGTTGTTTGTTTGGGGGGGTTTGCCTTAGTTAAACCCCAATTTAGGAATTAACCTTGAAATTGAATTGAAATTGCTAGAATAAACAAAGTAAATGGAACAATTCACCTTGCTTGAGTTGAAACCCTTGTGGAGGATTCAAATCCTTGAATCCACAAGAATGGATGAATGTAGAATCAAATGTAGGATGTCTTTAGATCTTCGACACCAATCTTGAATGAATCTTGAACTTGGAAAAGGCTTGAATAGAAAATGGATGAATCTTCAACAAGAGAGCTCCATAGAGCTTGAATCCTTCAATGACTACTAATGGATCTGCTTGATGAATTGGATGCTTGAATGCTTGATCTTCTTGCTTGAGAGCTTGAGAAATGGATTGCAAAACTTGATGTAGAAAATGAGAGAGGAAGGCTCCCTTTTATAGTGATCTAGGGCACAAGAGGGGCCTCGTAGAAAACAATAATTAAGGGCCCATGGCACAAAAATCTAGAGAGGTGCACATGGAAAGAAAATTAAATTAAAGTCTTGACACAAAACTCTAGGAGGGGACCACCCTTAATAAATAAATAAAATAATTATTTAAGAGCCTTGTTACAAAATTCAAGGTAAGGCCAACCCCAAAGTTAATTTGAGCATTAGGCACAAAACTTGATAAAGGATAATCTCCAATAATAAATTAGGAATCTTATACAAATATCAAGAAAGGTCCACCTCAAATATTAATTTGAGAACTCGATGCTTAATCCGAGAAATAGTGGCCCCAAACAGGGAAAAGACAAGTTTTTGATGAGATCCTGAAACTGGAAGCTAACACTGAAGATCCCAAACCCTAGGGTCAAGGTCAAGGTTGACCTTGACCTAAAAAGGTTGACCTTGACCTTATGGTCAAGAATCTTAGGTTCACAGTTCAAGATGGGAGAAAATGCTAGAAAGAAGTGGAAAATGGGGTAGAACAAGGGGAAAAGCCAAATCCAAGTCGAATATCCATTCAAGGCATTCAACATGACCCCAAACCACTTACTCGAAGGGCTAAATTCTCTTATCATTGAAGTGCTTCCATTTTAAGATGATACAATAACTAAATAATAATCATAGTCCATCATAAAATCCAAAGTGTCAAAGCAATAGTCCTGTGAGTCTAACATAGGAAGATGCTAGGGTGGGCATTACATCCTCTCCCCCTAGGATTAGGCTTACTCTTGGAAGCCTAAAAATAAGTACAAAAATGTAGATTTGAGTCTGCTAGCATCCTCCCAAGTAGAAGAGGTATCATCACTGGGGTCCCATTAGACCCTTACCTTCTCTATGCTACGACCCCTAAGGGTCAAAGTCCACTACTGGAGTATACATATTGGCTCCAAAGCTAGTTGCCCATCCTCTACCTGTAAAGTGTTCCAATCCAAAACATGAGTCAAATCAAGAATATACTGTCTAAGTAAGGATACATGAAACACATCATGCACATGTGCAAGGCTAGGTGGTAGGGTGAGTCGGTAAGCAACAGATCCTATCTTCTCAAGGATCTCAAATGGACCTACAAATCTTGGTGCCAACTTAGAACCTTTTCCATAATGGATAGGGCTCTTACATGGGCAGACTCTCAAAAACACCTTATCTCCAATAGAGAAATGTCTATTAGTCCTATAAGTGTCATCATACTTCTTCTACCTATCCTATGTTGTCAAAAGATGTTCTCTGATTCTTTGAACTTGTTGCTCCATATCTGGGGCTAAGTAATACTCTATCTTCTAAGAGATGCCATCTCAGAGGGGTATGACAAGGATGACCATAAAGAGCCTAAAAAGGTGAAATCCCCAAAGAACTGTGATAGCCATTGTTGTAGGAAAACTCTACTAGGTACAAGTAATATTCCCAATGGGGTTGTCTGTCCATCACATACATCCTAAGCATGTCCTTAAGAACTTGATTAACTTGCTCTATCTGACCATCGATCTTTGGGTGGTATGCAAAACTAAAATTTAGCTGAATCCCTAAAGCATGCTACAAAGAGGTCCAAAACTCTAAAGTGAATACTGGATCTCTATCAAAGATAACCTTTCTAGGAACACCATGTAATCTAACTATATCCTTCCTAAAGACTTAGGCTACTGAGGTAGCTGTATAGGATGACTGCATAGGCGAGAAATGTGCTACCTTGGTTAACTTATCCACTATGACCATGATAGCATCATGTCTCTGATACGTGACTGGTAGTCCCACAATGAAATCCATAGATATCATATCCCATTTCCATTCAAGAATCAAATGTGGTTGAAGGAGGCCTACTAGGCGATGATGGTTGACCTTGACCCTCTGACATTCTAGACACCTAGCCAAAAAATTGGCTATATCCCTCTTCATGCCCGACCAGAAATATAGTGGTCTCAAATCTGAATACATCTTCTTAACACCTGGATGCTGAATAGGGAGCATGATGTGCTTCCACCATGATGAATCTTTGAAGATCACCTAAAAGTAGTATGTAAATTCTAACTTGATGTCTCATCAGTCCATCTGACTCTAAGGAATACCCTAATAACTTTCCTTCTAAGATCCTTCCTGTCTCAATTTTAGCCTTATCTTCTTGATACAAAGTATTTGAAGAGAGTGATTACAAAATATGACCTCTCAAATCAGTCGAAAGGGAGAGCATGGATATCTCATGTCTCCTTCTACTTAAAGCATTTTCCACCACATTTTCCTTAGCTTGGATATATCTGACCTCAAAATCATACTCACACAGGAACTCCATCCATCGGTGTTTCCTGGTGTTGAGATTAGGTTGAGTAGATATGTATTGAAGGCTTCGATGATTAATGTGTAACTCAAACCATTGTCCCAATAAGAAGTGTCTCCAATGATTCAAGGCATGAACTACAACTGCTAATTCCAAATCATGGGTGGGATAGTTAAGCTCATGGTCCTTAAGCTTTCTAGACTCATAAGAAATAACTCTTCCCTCTTGCATTAATACTGCCCCTATGCCTTCCAATGAGGCATCAATGCAAACTACAAAATTTTTAGCGGGGTCAGGTACTGCCAAAATTGGGGAACTAGTCAACTTATCCTTTAGGATCTGAAAATATTCTGAACATTTCTTATTCCAAATGAACTTCTTCCCTTTCCTTTGCAAGGAAGTGATGGGGTGAGCTATTCTAGAGAATCCTTGGATGAAGTGTCTGTAGTATCCAGCTAAACCCATGAAACTGTGAACCTCTGAGACATTGGTGGGGGTTGGCCATTCAACTATAGCTTGTATCTTGGTGGGATCAACTGGTATACCTTCTCCTGAGATAACATGACCAAGATACTTAACTTCAGTTTGAAAGAAATCACACTTCTTCAAGTTTGCAAATAATTGATTCTCACGAAGGCATTGTAACACTTGTCGAAGATGTTGCTTATGTTCTTCCACTATCTTAGAATACACCAAAATGTCATCTAGGAAAATTATGACAAATTTATCCAAGAAGGTTTTGAATACCCCATTCATAAGACTCATGAATACTGATGGTGCATTTGTGAGACCAAAAGATACTACGATAAATTCATAGTGTCCATACTGAGTACAAGAAGCTATATGATGAATGTCAATTTCTTGAATCCTTAACTAATGATAACCTGACTTTAGATCAATCTTGGAAAATACCTTTTCTCCTTTCATTTGATCAAACAAGTCATAAATTCTTGGAAAAGGGTACCAATTCTTAATGGTTACTTTGTTCAGTTGATGATAGTCAATGCACAACCGTAGTGAACCATCCTTCTTTTTAACAAAGATAACTAGAGCTCCCCAAGGTGACACACTTGGTCTAATAAATATTTTTCTAAGAGTTCTTCTAATTGAACTTTTAATTCACTCAACTCCTAAGTGGTCATTCGGTAGGGAGCTTTAGAGATAGGCTTAGCTCCTGGCACCAGTTCTATGTGGAAATTAATATCTCTTTTGGGAGGCATTCCCAGAATCTCAGTTGGATATACATCTGTAAACTCTTGAAGCAAAGGGTGCTCAAGTATAATCTCTCTATCTTCCTTGTAATCAAATCATTAACTAAGACTGCAAGAATTTGGCATCCCTTTCTCATGTACTTCTTAAGTTTCATAGTTGAAATTATCTAGAATGAAATAGGTCGTTGAATTCCAAAAATTGTGTTGGGCTTACCTAAATCATCCAAGCAATGAATGAGATTTTTTCTACAATCTATCTTAGCTTCATGTGATGTTAACCAATCCACTCCTAGGACAACTCCATATGATCCAAGTGGAATAACTTGAAGATCAAAATTGGTAGAAAAAGGTCCTAATCGCAAGTTTCAACCTTGAACACACAAATTTGTGGTCATTTTAGCCCTTGAGGCTAGCTCTACTTGCCACTTAACTCCTTGCCCTACTACCGCTAGCCCACACTTTTCTATCAAAGAAGAAGATATGAAGGAGTCGGTTTCTCCTAAGTCAAAGAGAATAGAAATAGTTTTAGCCTTTAACAAACATGACGTTTCTATGATAGTGTTTTGGTGATCAGCTTGTCTATGTTCCACTATGGCGAACATCCTATGAGACCGACCGAAATCTCCTACTATTGTTTTTTAAACTACTTGATTTTGATTAGTGAGATTGGTGCATTGAGGGCAATGCACCGCAATATGTCCTTGTTGTCCACAAGAATAACACCCGATATTCCTTCCCAAATTCCTTGTAGGAGGTGTGTTGGACTGTTGATAACCTCCTCTATTGAAATTATGAGAATTATGGGATTGTGGAGGAGGGAACCTTTGTTGTGCTTGAAAGTTGTTACGGTTTTGAGGTTGTTGAAACTTCCCATTGCTTTTGTTATTATTCTAAAACTTCTTGTTATGGAAGGTTTTCCCACTTTTGAAAGATGACTGTTTGTTCTTAGAGTTGGAATTTCCTTGATCAAACTTTCCCTTAGAACCTGATCCAGCATTGAAATTTTTGCCACTAGCATAGCCACCTCTTCCTTTGACCTTTCTTTCAGCAAGGTATGCCTTAGTGATGGCATCCCAGAGATTTTGGGGTTCTAAGACTACTACTTCTCCTGATATTTGGTCATTTAGACCTCTGATAAAATGCTAGACAAGTATAGGTCCATCATCTATAAAGCCTGAGAAAGGCTTAAGTTCATAGAAATTTCTTTCATACTCTTCCATTGACATGTTGGCTTGCTTGAGGTGGTGGAATTCTTCTATCCTACCTTTCCTCCATTGATCAGACATGAATCGGTCCTTAAAGCTTTTTAGGAATAATTCCCATGAGATAGTTTTGATGGTGACTTGAATCTTGTCTTCTTCCATATGCCACCATGTAGATGCAAACTTCCTTAGATTCATAATAGTGCATCTGGCCTTGACATTTCTACTAAAAGGGTGCATAGAAAAACACCTCTCAAGGTCAAACAATGAGGTTTCTACTGAAGATCCCCCTTCGTTGCCATAGAAGAGGGGTACCTTGAATTTGAGCAAGTCCCTCATGTGAGTGGTATCCCTATCTTTAGATTATCACCTAACTTTCCCTCTCCTAGGGATTCTTTCTCTTTCCCTATCTTGATGTTGAGCTTGGTTTCCTTCTTTGAAATTGACTCTATTTTCAAGGTTATCGAGTCTAAGTAGAAGTTCTTGCATAAGTTGTCTAAGTTGGGCTCCTTCTGATTCATTACTCTGACTCTCATTCCTATGGTTATCTTGATTTTTTTCTCCCTCATGTTCCCCATGGGAACTCTCTGGGTGAGATCTAGAGGAAGACTGCTGAGTCCTATCCCTAGCTCTTCCGTGGGTAACAGGAGGCATCCTGGGAGAGTGGCGCAATATTAGTTTTAAGTGCACATTTAAAAGTAGCATTCAATGTGTTGAAAAGTTTTGAGTTTCAAATGTAAGTAGACCCTGAGCTCCCAGTGTAGAAACCAACGCTTTGATACCAAATGTAATGTCCGCACCAGGGAACCCATAAGGAATCAAGGCTTATGACCAAAAATTGCAACTAACAAATTTTTTTCCTAACATTACATCATTACTACTTCACATTTACAGTCCTTAAGGTTCCCTTGATGAATTCATTTACTAACATATTTACATTACTTATCCAAATTGAATTTCATTTCCTTTCTTTAGTTTCACATTTTAGAACCTAAGAGATAGGGTAAGAAAATAGCATTTCCTGTACAATTATATTTTTTACTTTATATACTAATTTCATTTCTCCTACCTACAGATTGAATAACTATTCCTTACAAATTATTTCTTAACCTGGGCATAATAAACATTTTCTTTCATTGCAACATAGGAGAGATAGAAAAGATAATTTCAACATGACATAATATATTTCCAACTTTGATCTTTCAAATAACAAACCTTGAAACAAATCCTAGAACTATCCCTCCCAACTACATTACTTTTCCTTTCAATTACATATTTCTAATAATAGATCTCATAATAACAAGTACATAAATGGTCTAAAGGCATTACAACATATCTTTTCATCTTTCCTTTCAAAAATACTTAATAAAAAATACAAATATCTACATCAATACATAAATTTGAATGCATCCAAGTGACGAATCATGAACAGGACCTCGAAAGATTTTTTCCACCCAACCATGTGAAACTGATGAGGTTCCACCTCCTGTGCTAGGAGATAGAACCAAGATACTCACAAGGCCCCAAACAATCTAAGGCTACACAAAACCCTAAACTGAAAGAAATAACATAACAATATATCACTTTACTAATCACAAGGGTTAGGTTCCTAGTATACCCTCTAGGTGAGTGTCATCACATATCCTAGATTTTGGGATCCTTTCTGGCAACCATGCAACCCTGGTCCCCCCTTTATGAATAGGGATCCATCCTTGTGGTTATCCATGGTCCTGGTACTCCAGTAGGACTATGTGGTCATTAATATTTTTTCTTTCATTATATTTTATTTCCCCCCTTTCCCAGATTCATTAATAGGTTATTAATTTTTAATTACCCACCCATAGGATCATTTGGTAACCACTTTAGGGTTTCAACACCTATGATGAGCCACTCACCTAGGGTACCTAGTCCCCTACCCACACACACAAGCCATGAAAACATCAAGTACTTTCAAAGGATCCATATTCATAAGTCTAGGGAGCCCTCCGGTGCACTCAGGCCACCCGAACAAGCCCTGACCTTACATTATAAAATCTACCAAAAACCAAGTATGAACAAAAGCTTATAATCAAAACCAAGTATAGAAATTCATAAGACATGACATAAAACTTCCCACATACATTTACACAACATTCCATAGCTTATTTCAAAAATGTAGGAAAATCTCATGTACCTAAATTTTGGCTATGTCTGAATTTTTAAGAAATCTCAAAATTAGATGTTGCATCTTAACTCCTATGAAGCTGAAACCTATCCCAATCATCCTAGAAGGTACATAATTTCTTTATACAAGTATAACTTAAAGTATTGACTTATACCTAAATGTTATATTGTATAAATCCTATTTTCTTTAGTTAACACTAACCTGCTTGGTTGATTCAGTTTGGTCGGTTGACACTAGTTTGCTTAGTTCAAATAGTTTGGTCAGTTCATATAGTCTTGCTTGGTTAACACTAGTTTGGTTAGTTAACACAAATTTGGTCGGTTTACACTACTTTGGTCAGTTGACACAGTGTTCATCGGTTAACACTGCTTTGGTCAGTTGACACTACACCGACCTGGCTTGATTAATACTAAACCAACCTGGCTCGGTTAATACTAAGCCAACCTGGCTCAATCAACACTAAACCAACCTGGCTCAGTCAATACTAAACCGACCTAGCTTGGTTGACACTAAACCGATAGGAACTATGGAATATGTCTATCAACTCTATCTTGCGGGTAAAACTGGGCATTGTGGGGACTATGGTTGCCTAATCTAGGCATGACCCATTTGAGATCTCCCAGTTTCCCTTTAGAAACAACCCATCAATCCATCCCAACTATCTAACAAATTTTTTCTAGATCTGGACAAGGAAAAGTGGTGCAAAAATAGATATGAAACTATAGGGTGGAAACATAAATTCTAAAGCCTCAAAGAAGTCAAGGACATTCTGGATAAGAAAGGAGATATAAGGAGAATATGAAGGACCCTATAGCCTCTTTCAAATGTAGAAATATTCATATACATGCAACATGGAAAAATATTTAAACATAATCCTAAACTCCAAATCACTACAGGCACAACATATATATGTATAACATAATCATTCTAAAATTTACATAGACAATACAACAAACAGAGAACACATTGATACACAAAAAGGAAGAATAGAGATTCTTCCCAGTTTAGACCCTACCTTTGGTCCTACGGAGAATCCTCTTCCCTCTACTGGAGAATCTCTGCAAAACTTCAATCCTTGATTATATATCCTTCTAAAAATATTTCTCTGGCAATCAACTCTAAGAAATCCTCACATAGATGACTTCACCAACTAGAGACTCTCAAACTCACATAAACTTTCACCAAATTTTTTTTTGGAGAAAACAATTTTAGACAAATCAAAAGAAAACAAATCCTTTAAAAATTATCATCCTTCCCACACACAAAAATCTTCAATTATTTATCCTCCAACTATGTGGTTGGAGGAACAACCCAAATATTTATCGTAAAGACCTAATCAAGGTTTTTAATAAATTTAATTAAAATATCTTTTAAATAAAAGCATAACAAGAATAATAGACAAATACCTTTCAAGAAAAACACATAGCATAATAGGAAAATAAGTAGCCTAACTTCTAGGAGGGCTTGAGTTCAACTCCCTCCTAGATAGCTAATTTTACTACAAAGGACATTTTCCTTTTATTATTATTATTTTTTTACTTTTTATTTAATACATTCATAAATATACTTTATTTAACTCACTTTATTTACTTATTATAAATAACATACCATTACAGAATTAATGAAAACATACAATTATTATTATTTATATAAGAATGGATATATGGGTGTGCACCCACATATACACATACCTATATAAAATTCAAACAATTATAACATAATTATTTATTATACATATAAAATAGATTAATTCTAACTCATAACATAAACTGAGACCATTATAAAATCAAGTCCATAACATAAACTACCTTCTACTTTCCCAACTAGGATAACTTCCTAAACAAAATTCTAAGTCCATTGGTAACCTCGAGAGTAACTTGGTTAAATATCCACACATCAATAGTTTGAGGATTTTGAAGGCACGCTCAAACTTGTGTAGCCAAGTGGAGACGATGTCTGGTACCTGCATCCTGCATCACCAACTGATATGCATATACAAATATATAAATATAAATAGACAGTTGCAAACAAGGAGGGAGAGTGCGACATCATGTGGATCTCCCATAGGAGTAACTATGACTACCCCTCCTCATCCTACACTCACATCAACAAGTGAACATCAAACCATAATAGGATCAGTAGGGTTAGATCATAATATAAACATCATTACACAAATCAATGTAAAACTTTTTACTGATAATTCATTTCTAGCCATTCATCCTTAAATTATAACTCATTTAATATTTCCAAATAAACTATAGTAACCAAATATATATGTTCAAATGTCTCATAAAATGATAACTAAATAATAATCATAGTCCATCATAAAATCCAAAGTGTCAAAGCAATAGTCATGTCAGTCTAACATAGGAAGATGCTAGGGTGGGCATTACAATTGGTAGATCATGAAGAATGAAACTGAGTGCACTAAATCAAAGAATGGGGAGTTAAAGGAGAACCTAAAGGAAGAAAATGCTTGCATCTCAAAGCTGAGAAATTAAATCTGAAAGTTTAAAGAAAGGCACAAGGAAGTTAGTCAGGAATTAAAAAAATCAAAAGAAAAGGTGGTGGAGATGGAAAAGAAGTTGTGTAATACCCCTCTAACCCTAATATAAGTTTTGTGTTTTTGAAAGAATTAAGATCCTTTGATGTTTTCTTACAACTTAAGTTGTACATGATACTTGTTTGATCTATTCCTATAGTTGTTTATAATAATTTCATAAGCTAGTACTCAATGATTCTAATATCAGACATACTATCTAAAGGTATCATTTTTGTATGTATTTATCTCCATGTATGTATTGAGTACCTACAAGACCTTTATGAACATAGTTAGGATGTTATATGATATGTACTTGATAGATATATATAAGTGGTTATTTATATTTTCTTCTATTAAGGTTACCTTGGATGAATCTTGTATCTCACTTGATGATTTGATTATGTTAATTTATTATTAGTATTGATAAGAGACTAACACAATGCTTGAGATTCTAACCTTCATTATGATGATGCTACATGCTTTGAGTGTATATATATACATGATGTGTTTTCATGATTTAGGACGAAGTCGTAGTTACTCACATAGCTGAGGTCCACACGATGTATCGATCCTGGTCATCTGTCTGCAATGTTTTCTTTTATATGTATATCCGTGCATATGTATTTCTTCTTTGTGAAGCAGGCTTGCAGGTACCGGGCATTGACTTCACCTGGCTTCACAGGTCTGAGCATGCCCTCAAATCCTCGATGGTTGTTGTTATGGAGATAGTACTAAGGCCCCTACATGAGTCTTCCTTTGTCATTATTCCAATTTGGGAACATTAGGGTTCCTTCTTTGTCAGTCAACCTTTGGGTCAAAAACCCAGATCCAATGCACCCGGTTGGGCATGGTTGTAGTTAGTGCCTTGTGACCACTTGAATTCATTTGGTTGTATGATTTGTTTACTCATTTTATTTATTTCTCCTTCTTGGTATGATTCTTAGTTAATCTTTCTATGTTGTGTTTCAGGAGTTTGGCTTGACTTTCCTTGTTGACTTTGGTTGACCTTGTTTGATCTTATGATTTTCTCGATATGTTTCATAGATGATTTGTATGGCCTCTTTGGATGATTAGATTTATTTTGAGGCATGTGATTTTATTCTACCTCAGTGTTATATCCTATAGTAATTATAAATAGGTAATAATATTGTGATCTATTACTTCATAATCTTATAGATTATAGTGTTTGGTATTTGGCATGTATCTATATAAATATAAATATATATATATATATGGAAATATATATATGGGTACACACATATATGTATTTATATATATATAATTTATATGTGATTATATGTTAATTATTGTAGATATTGTTGATGGTGTATATTTTGGGATTAATGTAAAGTATAATATTATTAATAATTAAATATTAAATAATGCGAAGTATATTATTCTCAATTGTTAATTATTAATAATGAGGATAGGTTATATATATAGATATTGATGTAATTAATGATGGCATATGCATATATGTTAGGATAATATTACATATGTGTATGAATGAATACAAATAATCTTTTATTGTATATTTGAGTAATATAGTTGTATGATATTAAGTTATTTTATAATACCCTTTAGTTAAGAGTTAGTTGGGAGTTGGTTACTTTTCCTCTCAACCTTTGGAAATCTATTTATATGCACTACTTTCTCATTTGAAGAGGGGGGATTTTGGGGCTGAAGCATTGAGGAGAGGATGGCCTTACTTTTCATGGAGATTTTGGAGAGAAAACTTGGAGATGTGAAGGAGAGTTTGTAAGCATATGTCTTTAAGAATTTTTTGTTATCTTTGCTTTTGGGAGAGAGACATTTTTGTGAGAATTTCAATAGTTGAGAGAGGGATTCTTTGCTGTAGAATTATTTCTTTCTTTCATGGAGATTTCTGAAAGTGGATAGGGTTTGAAGGATGCATCTCAAGTTTGGATTTGTCTTCTCTTTTGTTTCCTTCCTTCTTCGATTCAACCTTCGTAGGACATGAGGTATGGATTGAATATTTTAGTTACTTGATGTATCTGATAGATTATAGATCTATTTATATATTATCATTATTTATTATATCTGTACTTTTCATTTGTATGGTTATTTTAAAGTTTTGAGTTTTTGTTTGTAAGAATTGGCATGTGTTTTCCTAGGGTTTTTAGCAACCCATTTTTGGAGATCTATTATTATAACAATTTAAATTGCATCTATGGTTTTAGTAAATTGATTTTCTAGAAGTAAAATTCACAGATCTCAAATGGGTATCTCTTTTATTTTATTTTTAGGGTCGAATTAATGCCTTATTTTTGACATTTTGGCAGACTATGCCTATCCATTCTTGATTCCAAATTTTCTATCAAATGTATTCGTATGCTACAGGCTGATATGATTATATAAAATTCTAACTTTGATATAAGAGATTCTCTTAAGTCTTATCTTTCATTTCCAATTGGTTTGGTAAATTTTAATTATGTTTTGTGAAAATTACAACCGTTTTAGTGAAGGCAGGTCTGAACCCTAACCAGAATTTTCTGTTTTAAACCAGAAGTCATAACTTTCTTTCCCACCGTTGGATCTTCCTAAAAATAAAATTGAGAGTACATAATTATATTATCTAAATATCCACTAAAGAGATTTCCTTTATTTTATGTTTTGTGGAAGATATGGATGACTGTTCTATGATGACTATTCTTTGCATTTAATCCTTGCTTGAAATAATTCAATTTAAGAACATCATTAAGTTTTAAGGTTTCGTATGGTTACCAGAGGCTATTAGAATTTTTTTTTGGTTAATTGGATCTATTTATACTCTGAATATATTTATAATATCACTTGGATGTCTTCTTATATGTTTGGAACATTCTGAATGCCATATTGGGTTGAGGGTTGTCAAGTGGATTAGGGACAACATATGTTTTCCTAAACTCAATCAAATGTTGCTATGGAATTGATATGAATTCTTGATGATGAATCTATTATGTTTTTATGATTTTTATATGTATGTTAGGGAACCTAAGTACACTAGGTGAGTGGCTCATAGTGAGGGGCCGGGGCCCTAAGTGGCTAGTACCAAGATAACCTACTATGAGTTATTTAATCAAGTGATAACCTAAATAAATGAATTGGGAATGGGAGATTATTGGAATGGGAAATTACACATCAATAAAGATTAATTTTTCCTTGCCCATGCTTTTAGTGCTAGTAAAGACTAAGGATGGGAGTGGGAGAAGGTACCTATGCGTAGGTACAACTGAATGACCTTGTCTGTACGAGAGGCATTCGGTTCCGCATGTGCCTACTTGGGGGCCGGGGCCAAGAGTGGCTAGTACCAGGACAACCTAAGGGGTGAGGGCTATGCGATGACACTCACCTAGCTTGTAGCTTAGAGTCTCTATCAAATTTGATCATGCCTCTGGTATTCCTTATGGTCTTCTTGTCTTTTCTTTTTTTGTTGTGACTTTGGGGAACTTTTATCACTACCTTAAGAATTTTCTAGTTGTTACCTCTTGTATGGGCCTTTGGTTCTATCTCCTAGCTCGGGGGAGTGGACCTATTGGTTCCACATGGTTGGGTGGTTAATATTTATATTGAGGTATTGTTCGTGATTCTTTGGATGATCCTAGCACATATTCCTTTCCAGATCTGCAGTTGAAGATTTCTTATTGGATATTTTAATATGTTGAGATGTACTTATGTATTTGAATTCATGTAATTTTTAATCTCCTAAAAGGAGTCTTGTAGTATTGATGTAATCTCAATTCAAAGAAATGCATAAGGGAATGGGTAGTTCTAGGTAAAAGAAAGGGAAAATAATGTGGAATATTGGACATGTTACTAGCATTAAAAGAAAGTGTTTATGTTATTTCTCCTATCCTCTTATGTTGTCCATATGTAAAGGAAATAATCTTAAATATAGTTATATATAATGATGTATCACAAAAATAATGTATTCTCTCTTGATGAAAGGATCCAAGGAAATTATTGAGAAATGATAGGTTAGTGATTGGAATTATTAACAATGAATGGTTATCAAACAATGCAATAAAATAGTAACTTGATTATACTGTTAATACTTGGTTCATGTTAATGAAATACCTTGGATAATGCCTACCTTAATGAATATTAATCTCTTACCTAAATTATTAGAGAAAAGTGATATAAAGGATAGTAGATGTAGATGAAATCAATATGAATTTATAGAATGAGTTGATAAAAGGAATAATGATGTTGGATGATTAACCTATGTTTAATAAAAGAAATAAGTTAGGGACATTTAACTTGGTGCATTAAAATGAATGTAGATCTTTTAAGCTCATGATTCCGTGAATATCTTATGCATGTAAATGGTTTATATGATGTTGCTTAGGTAGCGACGTTAGGGAACCCAGGAGGACTTAAGTTGTATAAATCTTACATTCAAGTAGTAGAAAATTATTTCTTCTTTTAGAAATATGAAGTGTAATGATGAATATTATTCTAGTTAAAATAAATAAATTAATTAAAAAAAAATTCACTACTTTCATTTTATAGAGGTTTTATGTCTTGTCCTCTTGGGTTGCCTGGCGGGGCGTTACATCTGGTATCAGAGCCCTAGGTTTCTACACTGGGAACTCTGGGACTCATAGCTCACCTATGCATAACCTTGAGTATCTTCACTTTGTCTCTTTTTGGATTATGTTGTTATGCTAAAACTTGAATCTTAGGAAATGAAGGCTACATTTCGTGTTCTCATGTTGTATTGTTTTACAAGGGCACACCTATTCCTCTATGATTGAGTTATATTCTAACAATTACTTATGTTTTTGCATAATGAGATCAATGATGTGTTAAGTGTATGTTTCCTATAATATTAATGGAATGGCGAAGAATTCTTGAGACTTGTGTTTGTTTTCTTGAAAGGTAATGGTACCCCTAGAAGGGTCAAAAGTTAAAGGATACTAAATGTTTTGAATCTTAATTATGGTCGTAGATAATATTACCCGCTGATCCTACCTATAATATAATGTTGTGCACTCTATCTTCTTACAAATACCTAGTTGAATTTTATCCTACTCAAGGTATCTTAGAAATAGATTTTTTTTGGATCCTTAAAAGAAAGAAATGATTGTGGTAGTACTTGATAGGATTAAAAGGGAAATAATTAAATTACATGGCTAATAATATGTACCTAGGAAAGAAGTGAAAAAAAATAAATAAATAAATAAGGAACAAATAATCTACTGTCATATGTATTTCTCTCTCTCTCCCTCTCTTCCCTCTTAATAAATAAGTTTTGCATGACTAAAATTGTTTAGACAAGGCAATAATATATTAGGAAAATTTGTAAATACTCAATTAGGAAACCCTTGGGTGAAGGACCTATGTCCCCAAGATTTTATCATAGGCTATAATTCACATTTTCATTTAGGAAGAGGAATTTTTGTCCCTATCTTGGTAAGAAGTTATATCCTTTCTGCATATCTTATTAAATTGCACAAAAAGGATTTAAGATAACATAATCAAGAAATTCTAGGGAAGAGTATGTGCGATGATGGATTATCTGTACTAATGATAGAAGTGTTTTTATTAAATATATGTCTTGCAAAATGCCTAGTGAATAGTTAGGATCCTAGATGGGTATTTTGGAAACAAATTCATGTTTTGTATACATTGTGATCAACACCATAGCAGTAAGAAATTAACAACATTAAGTGATTGATCAACTATGAATAAGGAGTTGTTGTGGTAAATAAATGTTATAGAAATGTACCTTACTCAATTTCTACTTAGAACTGATGTTATCTCAAAATTTTAAAGTGTATGAGGGTAATGTTTCAAATAGGTAAAGAATATAAATTAAAGTTAGGTACAGTAGTCAATGTTATTAATTTAGATGTTGTGGTTATAGTAGTAGGACTCGTATACTTCTTTCTCTCTTGATGGATCTATGATCATTATGAAATAAAAAATTTGAAATAACTCTTAAGTAAATGCTATATGGAAACCTCTTGACATGCAAATTAGGGAAAAGTGCATAGATAAATAGTAAGCTTTAAGAAGGGATCCCAACTTAATGAATAATAGTGCAATAAATTGTAAATTGTTTAGATCTCCTCTAAGGTGTGAATGTGTTTTTGAAAATCAAGCACTACAACTATTGTGAAAGATGACTTCGAATATGTATATTGTAAAATTTGTGTGTCCTATGTCATTGGAATTCTACTTAAAAGCTTTGATGGAAAGGAATATTTCTTATAAAACTATGTGTTAATGAAAATGGTAAGTTTCAAGTATCTAGATTGTTTTATTTTCATGATTAAAAAAGTAAATAAAAATTATTTGATGTATTCCCTTCATGATCATAACAAATATAAATTTTACATACCTCTCTATGTTTG
The DNA here is from genome assembly GCA_027943335.1 of Chamaecyparis obtusa. Lineage (NCBI taxonomy): Eukaryota > Viridiplantae > Streptophyta > Pinopsida > Cupressales > Cupressaceae > Chamaecyparis > Chamaecyparis obtusa. The sequence continues at coordinate 8,317,188 of BSBK01002231.1, forward strand.
GTATTCATAGCTTGTAAAGGACACAAATTTTGGACCCTATTTGTAATAAGGTCTCACAGGTTGTATTATGTAGGGTTAGACTATGTCTCAAAAGGGAAAATATATCATAAATTATTTCTTTCTTTTTATACTGGTTACCATAGATAGGAACTTTGATATTGTGAAAGGAAGTGATAATCTCAGTTAATAAAACATGCAATTTCATAATATATTGATATTAGTGAGTAAACATGAATACCTTAGAGTTTCGACTTGATAACAATAATTTTTATGTAATTTCAAGTATCTTGTTAACAAACTTACTGCATAAAGTGATAGAATCACATAGTTAATTCTTTTTAAAAGTCATTACTAATTGAACTGAGTTAATCTACACTAAAGTTGTAATAAGATAGAATTTACCAAAACTCTTGATAGGAGAAGTATGTGTGCAGTCATTAAATGATGTTCTAGAATAGTAATATTACAATTCTGTTAGATAATGTGTGATATATAGTTCACATTCCTGACTTCCAGGAGTAAGTTGAATCTTAGTGGGGGAGGATGTAATACCCCTCTAACCCTAATATAAGTTTTGTGTTTTTGAAAGAATTAAGATCCTTTGATGTTTTCTTACAGCTTAAGTTGTACATGATACTTGTTTGATCTATTCTTATAGTTGTTTATAATAATTTCATAAGCTAGTACTCAATGATTCTAATATCAGACATACTATCTAAAGGTATCATTTTTGTATGTATTTATCTTCATGTATGTATTGAGTACCTACAAGACCTTTATGAACATAGTTAGGATGTTATATGATATGTACTTGATAGATATATATAAGTGGTTATTTATATTTTCTTCTATTAAGGTTACCTTGGATGAATCTTGTATCTCACTTGATGATTTGATTATGTTAATTTATTATTAGTATTGATAAGAGACTAACACAATGCTTGAGATTCTAACCTTCATTATGATGATGCTACATGCTTTGAGTGTATATATATACATGATGTGTTTTCATGATTTAGGACGAAGTCGTAGTTACTCACATAGCTGAGGTCCACACAATGTATCGATCCTGGTCATCTGTCTGCAATGTTTTCTTTTATATGTATATCCCTGCATATGTATTTCTTTTTTGTGATGCAGGCTTGCAGGTATCGGGCATTGACTTCACCTGGCTTCATAGGTCTGAGCATGCCCTCAAATCCTCAATGGTTGTTGTTATGGAGATAGTACTAAGGCCCCTACATGAGTCTTCCTTTGTCATTATTCCAATTTGGGAACATTAGGGTTCCTTCTTTGTCAGTCAACCTTTGGGTCAAAAACCCAGATCCAACGCACCCGGTTGGGCATGGTTGTAGTTAGTGCCTTGTGACCACTTTAATTCATTTGGTTGTATGATTTGTTTAATCATTTTATTTATTTCTCCTTCTTGGTATGATTCTTAGTTAATCTTTCTATGTTGTGTTTCAGGAGTTTGGCTTGACTTTCCTTGTTGACTTTGGTTGACCTTGTTTGATCTTATGGTTTTCTCGATATGTTTCATAGATGATTTGTATGGCCTCTTTGGATGATTAGATTTATTTTGAGGCATGTGATTTTATTCTACCTCAGTGTTATATCCTATAGTAATTATAAATAGGTAATAATATTGTGATCTATTACTTCATAATCTTATAGATTATAGTGTTTGGTATTTGGCATGTATCTATATAAATATAAATATATATATATATATATGGAAATATATATATGGGTGCACACATATATGTATTTATATATATATAATTTATATGTGATTATATGTTAATTATTGTAGATATTGTTGATGGTGTATATTTTGGGATTAATGTAAAGTATAATATTATTAATAATTAAATATTAAATAATGCGAGGTATATTATTCTCAATTGTTAATTATTAATAATGAGGATAGGTTATATATAGATATTGATGTAATTAATGATGGCATATGCATATATGTTAGGATAATATTACATATGTGTATGAATGAATACAAATAATCTTTTATTGTATATTTGAGTAATATAGTTGTATGATATTAAGTTATTTTATAATACCCTTTAGTTAAGAGTTAGTTGGGAGTTGGTTACTTTTCCTCTCAACCTTTGGAAATATATTTATATGCACTACTTTCTCATTTGAAGAGAGGGGATTTTGGGGCTGAAGCATTGAGGAGGGGATGGCCTTACTTTTCATGGAGATTTTGGAGAGAAAACTTGGAGATGTGAAGGAGAGTTTGTAAGCATATGTCTTTAAGAATTTTTTGTTATCTTTGCTTTTGGGAGAGAGACATTTTTGTGAGAATTTCAATAGTTGAGAGAGGGATTCTTTGCTGTGGAATTATTTCTTTCTTTCATGGAGATTTCTAAAAGTGGATAGGGTTTGAAGGATGCATCTCAAGTTTGGATTTGTCTTCTCTTTTGTTTCCTTCCTTCTTCGATTCAACCTTTGTAGGACATGAGGTATGGATTGAATATTTTAGTTACTTGAATTATCTGATAGATTATAGATCTATTTATATGTTATCATTATTTATTATATCTGTACTTTTCATTTGTATGGTTATTTTAAAGTTTTGAGTTTTTGTTTGTAAGAATTGGCATGTGTTTTCCTAGGGTTTTTAGCAACCCATTTTTGGAGATCTATTATTATAACAATTTAAATTGCATCTATGGTTTTACTAAATTAATTTTTTGGAAGTAAAATTTACAGATCTAAAATGGGTATCTCTTTTATTTTATTTTTAGGGTCAAATTAATGCCTTATTTTTGACATTTTGGCAGACTATGCCTGTCCATTCTTGATTCCAAATTTTCTATCAAATGTATTCGTATGCTACAGGCTGATATGATTATATAAAAGTCTAAATTTTATATAAGAGATTCTCTTAAGTCTTATCTTTCATTTCCAATTGGTTTGGTGAATTTTAATTATATTTTGTGAAAATTACAACCGTTTTAGTGAAGGCAGATCTGAACCCTAACCAGAATTTTCTGTTTTAAACCAGAAGTCATAACTTTCTTTCCCACCGTTGGATCTTCCTAAAAATAAAATTGAGAGTCCATAATTATGTTATCTAAATATCCACTAAAGATATTTCCTTTATTTTATGTTTTGTGGAAGATATGGATGACTGTTCTATGATGACTATTCTTTGCATTTAATCCTTGCTTGAAATAATTCAATTTAAGAACATCATTAAGTTTTAAGGTTTCGTATGGTTACCAGAGGCTATTAGAATTTTTTTTTGGTTAATTGGATCTATTTATACTCTGAATATGTTTATAATATCACTTGGATGTCTTCTTATATGTTTGGAACATTCTGAATACCATATTGGGTTGAGGGTTGTCAAGTGGACTAGGGACAACATATGTTTTCCTAAACTCAATCAAATGTTGTTATGGAATTGATATGAATTCTTGATGATGAATCTATTATGTTCTTATGATTTTTATATGTATGTTAGGGAACCTAAGTACACTAGGTGAGTGGCTCATAGTGAGGGGCCGGGGCCCTAAGTGGCTAGTACCAGGATAACCTACTATGAGTTATTTAATCAAGTGATAACCTAAATAAATGAATTGGGAATGGGAGATTATTGGAATGGGAAATTACCCATTAATCAAGATTAATTTTTCCTCACCCATGCCTTTAGTGCTAGTAAAGACTAAGGATGGGAGTGGGAGAAGGTACCTATGCGTAGGTACAACTGAATGACCTTGTCTGTACGAGAGGCATTCGATTCCGCATGTGCCTACTTGGGGGCCGGGGCCAAGAGTGGCTAGTACCAGGACAACCTAAGGGGTGAGGGCTATGCGATGACACTCACCTAGCTTGTAGCTTAGAGTCTCTATCAAATTTGATCATACCTCTGGTATTCCTTGTGGTCTTCTTGTCTTTTCTTTTTTTGTTGTGACTTTGGAAAACTTTTATCACCACCTTAAGAATTTTCTAGTTGTTACCTCTTGTATGGGCCTTTGGTTCTATCTCCTAGCTCGGGGGAGTGGGCCTATTGGTTCCACGTGGTTGGGTGGTTAATATTTATATTGAGGTATTGTTCGTGATTCTCTGGATGATCCTAGCACATATTCCTTTCCAGATCTGCAGTTGAAGATTTCTTATTGGATATTTTAATATGTTGAGATGTACTTATGTATTTGAATTCATGTAATTTTTAATCTCCTAAAAGGAGTCTTGTAGTATTGATGTAATCTCAATTCAAAGCAATGCATAAGGGAATGGGTAGTTCTAGGTAAAAGAAAGGGAAAATAATGTGGAATATTGGACATGTTACTAGCATTAAAAGAAAGTGTTTATGTTATTTCTCCTATCCTCTTATGTTGTCCATATGTAAAGGAAATAATCTTAAATATAGTTATATATAATGATGTATCACAAAAATAATGTATTCTCTCTTGATGAAAGGATCCAAGGAAATTATTGAGAAATGATAGGTTAGTGATTGGAATTATTAACAATGAATGGTTATCAAACAATGCAATAAAATAGTAACTTGATTATAATGTTAATACTTGGTTCATGTTAATGAAATACCTAGGATAATGCCTACCTTAATGAATATTAATCTCTTACCTAAATTATTAGAGAAAAGTGATATAAAGGATAGTAGATGTAGATGAAATCAATATGAATTTATAGAATGAGTTGATAAAAGGAATAATGATGTTGGATGATTAACCTATGTTTAATAAAAGAAATAAGTTAGGGACATTTAACTTGGTGCATTAAAATGAATGTAGATCTTTTAAGCTCATGATTCCGTGAATATCTTATGCATGTAAATGGTTTATATGATGTTTCTTAGGTAGCGACGTTAGGGAACCCGGGAGGACTTAAGTTGTATAAATCTTACATTCAAGTAGTAGAAAATTATTTCTTCTTTTAGAAATATGAAGTGTAATGATGAATATTATTCTAGTTAAAATAAATAAATTAATTAAAAAAAAATTCACTACTTTCATTTTATAGAGGTTTTATGTCTTGTCCTCTTGGGTTGCCTGGCGGCGCGTTACAAGTTGAATGAAAAGAAAAATAATGAGGAATTTATCCAAGATGGATTAAAGCATAAGATGAATGGAATTAAGAGAACCAACAAATAATTGGAGATTTCAATAGAGGAATGGGAGAAATATGAAGATAATCTCAAGGATATCATCAAGAAGAAGTTAGATGAAAATAAGAAGCTAGTGTTGGAAAGTTGGCTATACTAGTGTATATGGCTTAATATAGTGTTGTCATTATGGCAACAAAGTCATACAGAAGTTTGGAGTGAGCACACTTGATGTAAAGATCAGAAATTGGTTAAGTGTTGAAGACTAGACAGTGTACAAAGTTCCTGAAGCTTAGAGCATCAGTGCACGTGCATACGATCGAGTTATGATGTGTGCCCTAGAAGTTAAGTTGGTTAGACTATATTCATGCTTTGTCTATGAGTGCATGATTTGATATGCAAGTATGAGAAAGATATAGATAGTTGAAGTTACACAGCCAGTGTGTGCCAGTGAAGAATAGAGTAAGCAACCAACTGTTAACATTTTGAGTTGCGGTTATATTCTAATGATGTAAAGACTATGCACCTATTGTAATTAGGTTGCTGACATGTATATATTCTTTTTTGTAAACACACTTGAGCCAATTCATTTGGAAGCATTGTATGTAATAGGTTTAAGGGCCGACCTAGTTGTTTATTTTGTATGCACATATAAATATGAGATGTGCCCATTGTAATTGGCATGGAAGATGAGATAGAGTTGTAGTAAGTAGAGAAGAAGTATGTGAAGAGACTATAAGATGTATTAGATATTTGCAAGGGGTAAAAGCATCAGCACATCAAAGGAACTGATCTGACAAGTAGTGTCACAATGACAGTTCACCCAACAGATATAGTGTGTATCTGAGATTAGAATTTTGCATCCTTCACCACTTGAGCAGTGAGCTCTAAGACAATGCATCCACTCCCCTAACAGGGACTATTGTAAAAGAATCCTAACAGGGTCCAACCCTTAACAAGGTCTACTATACTTAATACATTGTAAAGAAACTCCTAACAGGGTTAAGGATCTTCTAACAAGGATCACTAAACACTAGTACATAATATTAGTGGGTGTCAATTCCCACCAGGGTTTTTACCTATTTTGGTTTCCCCATAACCATACTGGTGTTATGTGTTGATTTCATGTTTCATGTTTATATGGATGTTCATTTCAGTACTTAAGCATTTAAGTTCAGTTTAAAGATTAAGTAATAAGATAAATATAGCGAACATTGATTCACCCCCCCTCTCAGTGTTCCCATTCCTAACAATTGGTATCAGAGCACTGGTCCTCAACAAAGAACTTTAACCACTTGAGGAGATCATGGAAAAAGTAGAAATTAAACATCTAAAAAGAAATCTAGAAGCTGCTCTTGAAGGCCTGGACAAATCTGAAAGAGAAACTAAAGAACTAAGGAAAAAACTCAGTGATGCTCAATTAGTCATCAAAAGGCTAAGGAAAGATTTGAAAGAATGCTCTACTAGTGATCTAGGGACAATGGTCAAGAAGCTGAATGAAGAAAATAAATCCTTAAAAGAACAACTTGAAGAATTTGATGATAAGCTGACTAAAAATTAGGAAGTCTATGATGAACAGGTCAAAGAGAACCTTCAACTGAATGAAGAATTGAGGCAAGCAAACATGGAAATCTTAGAACTAAGAAACAACAAGGAAAGCTTGGAATCTGAATTAAAAGAGGCTAAGAATCACATTGATAAATTACACATGAGTTCTGATTTAATAGAATCTCAATTATATGCAAGAAGAGAAAAAGGAGATACTAGCTGCATTAGATACAATGAAGCATAGAATCAAATTGATAACATGTGAGAAAGAATGAAAGCACCAGAAGGCACCTCAGATGTTAAAGAGACTAGAAGTTAGACCAAGGATCATACTAAACCACTTAAGAATGAGTGCAAGCCTATAGACTACTCTTGTTATGCATGTAACAAGCATGGACACATAGCAAGGAACTGTACAGAGGTAAGACCTTTCAATGGTTACTATTATTCATGCAATAAATTTAGTCATAGAGCTATGAATTGCAAGACAAGCCAAAAGAACATGACTAATAATAAAAAAATTAGAATCAATCAAATTTAAGAAGCTTTCAGAATGTTACATGTCAGATATGTAACTATAATGGTCACTCAGCTAAACAATGTAAGATGGTGACTACTGTCAATGTGCCAAGGAATATAAGGTCTCCAGTCATTTGTCACTCTTGTAACAAAGATGGACACATCTCAAAATTTTGTAGATCAAGGATGTAAGGTCAGGAAAGCCCCAAAAAGCCCAAAGAACCAATTTTGAATCTCGAAGGAGAAGTCAATTTTGTGAAAGCTTCAGAGGATGCGAGCTTGATTTGGTAAGAAACAAAGAAGAACAAGGTTGATGAGTATGTATTGGATGCATCCACAATGGACACACCCTCTAGATCTAGATGAATGGCCCTCAGGGTCATAGGGGGAGCTAATTTAGCTCTAGACTCCTATGTGGCTGGTATACTCACTCTTAGAGTATGCACCTTTTGACTTAAGCTTTTGGAGACTATAGGAACCTTCATGTAAGAGTGCACTAGCTGATTGTTTGTAGAATAAAAGATAAATTTTTTTGAGTGACAACCTAGTTTACGCGGCAAGCATTAATGGTAGAAATTCTACTTTAAAGTACACAAAAGTTAGAAGATCTCTCATTGCATTCAAATTAAGAGTGATTGAAGAGTAGAAGAGTCTTATCAGTTGATTGAAAAGGATTATAGTTGATTCATCAAGTGATTTTTTGTGCATTTGATCAGTTGCGGAAACCCTGGTTCATCACACCGATTCAGAATCGCTTGGAAACCTTTGTGAAAGCAATACACAAGTAAGTGATGGCTACTCCCATAGTATTTGATGTTGCAAAGAAGAAAAGATATGTGTTTAAGAGGCATCCATTTAAGTCTACACTAGATGACCTAGAAGGGGCATTCTCCCGCACACCTACGACCGTTATGCATGTCGAGGACATTAGGGCATACATCTACTATAATAAAGAACCAATAGGATTGGACAGATTAAGAGTGCACATGGAAACCATGTTAAAACTAGACAAAACCTTCTTGGATGAGTATACATGGTGGGATAATCATCCTATAGTGGAGTATGCTATGACATATGAGTTCTATGAATCAAAATGGATCAAGATTCTTTTGAGCAGGATTCATGATGACCTATTTTGGATAGGTGAAGTGCTGGTTAGAATTACCAGTGACCTAATTCATGAAATGATAGGGATTTCAAGAATAGGCACCATCCTTCCAGTGGGTAAAGATGTGAGGAAGATTGAACAAACTTGCAAGTCAAGGAGTGATAGGTGCGAAATGACCATAGAGCCTATCGAGAAAATGACATCAAATTGATGTCTATGATACTTGGATACAGGTTTCAACACACCAGTAGGGTGAATAGTGTATTTGCAACCACAATTCTTGCAACCATAAGAATTGTTAATGAAAATGGAGAGTTCAACCTATGTAAAATCTTGCATGCACAACTGATTGATAACATTAAGGAAATCAAGCATGATAAGACCAAAATATTCAGATTTGGGACTTTGATCATCTATATGTACTTTCACATTGTAGGAAAAGTATTTGATTTGTATCTAGACAAATCCATTCCTAGCATGCCTCAGATATCTTTCAAGACATCTACAGTGAGCACTCTAAGAGACTACATGACTCTAGATTTGAAGATATTCAGGGTCAAAATGTAGATGAGGTATAGGATACTAGAAAACATTGTTGAGAAATACAAGGATACCATTTGTTTCATGGTTGCGATAGACATAACATGCATGGAGGTAGTGGAACCAAGAAAAAAGTGGATTCATCCACTTGGATATGAAGTAGATGAACAATTTTTAAAAGCTTATGCTCAAGTCCTATTAGAGGCACCTAAAGATCCTAATGAGCCAAGATGATGAACCTATGAGGAGAAAACTAGAGAAGTAGATGTAGTACTAAACAACGATGTAAAAGAAAGAAAGGTTGCTAAAGTTACCTTAGAAATCTTGAGAATACATGGAGTATCTCAAGTAGACCTAAACAAAGCAAGGGAACAAAAGATTGCTTTGGAACTAGAGAGCGCAGATGCAGAAAAGGTAGAATCATATGATCCCAAGTTGAAGAAGGTGAAGATAGAAATATTTGATGAACAGAAGAGTAAAAATGATGTTACTCTTTCTGTGCCCAAGGAAACCATTGACCTTACTGCTCCTCCTAAGTATAAGGCAATGCCAAAGAGGAAGAAAGAGATCAACACTAGTCATCCATCCTTAAGAGTCACAAGGAACATAAAGAACTCACAAGCACCTCCTGAAGTAAGTTTCAAACCTAGTCTTAGTATGCTAAGTGCAAGAATAGTTGATGAGAGAAGAATTGATCAAGTAGGGAAGGTTTATGAAAAATATAGTGAAATAGACAAATCTGAGATACATGTAATGATAGTAAAACACATGCTAAAGTTCAAGAAGATAGTCTTGGAACTTAAGACTGTGATCCCTGATAATGTGTGGAACATCCTAGAATTCCAAAAGAGATAGGCTATTGAAGAAGACCTACAGATAAGGGAAAAGATTCTAGATGATACCCTTCTTGTATGTTCTCTAGAGGAGAATTCTTTACTATTAGAATTAGTAAAGCCAAATCTCAGAACAAAGTCAAGGACTTTGCACATAATGGACAAGAGCTATGATCTTGTTGCTAAGGAAATAGAGAAGGCATTTGAGAAAGTATTCATGCATAGGCACATGTATCCAGCTACTATGCCCACAACACAAGTACCCATAAAGGAAGTCAAAGTGGTAGAGCCCACTAATGCATCAGTGATAGGTCCTCAGGATTCAATGCCTATAGTGGAAACTCAAACAGAGGTAGATAAGTCTATGCCCATGACAGAGTCACTAAAAGATAGCACCATTGTCATTGACAATGTAGAGATAGCCATGGCAGCCACTGAAATTGAATTGGATATGTTTGAAGAAGCTTTTATGAGTACAAAAGAAGCTAAAATTTTATGCAGTAACACACCTCCCACTCATCAAGAAGAAGTATTGGTTGAAGATATAACAGATGAGAAAGAAGAAGAAAAGATGGAAGAGAAGAAAGAACAAGAAAAATAAAAAATAGAAAAAGAGGAAGAAAAGAAAGAAGAAGAAAAGCTAAAAGAAAGTAAGAAAAAGGATGAAACGTCAGTAGAACTAATCAAGTTAAAACAAGAAGTGATGGATAGCACTCCCATCACTCCTTCAAAAGCATTATTGTCAAGTTTGACACCTGACACAACTAGCTTAGACTCATGGGGAGAAGAAGACCTAATTAAGTTCAGCAGCCTAGCCATGGAGAAGGCAAAGGAGAAAAAAGTGATGAGGAATCCCCTCCTTGTAGAGTCAATGAACATTCTGAATAGCTTGTTACCTGCAGACAAGAAAGTGTCCAAAGTACACTCATTTGATGATGTCAGTTCAGTGATTTCACAATTCAAGGGAAACTTCACTAGCTTGGAAGAATCTGCATACCTAGTTACAGAGGAGAAATACATGAAGAAAAGGCTGAATGAATTGGTCAACAACTATGTACTTGACCTAAGCTTCCTAAAAGTTGGTCAAGCATCCCTGAAGGAATTTTCAGCAAAGGGAAGAAAGATCATTGTTGAATGCATGAACCAAGACAAGCTAATTGGTGATCTGTACAACAAGATTCAAGAGGCTGAAGCTATGATAGATAGCATCAAGAAATGAATGGAAGATCCATATCTTGATGTGAACACATGTAACAATGTCTATCAAGGATAGATTGATAAAATTGAGAAAGCAGAAAAAGAGATGACCAAGATAAGGGCTAGGCAGACTCAGCTAAGGAATGCTCTTACACCCTCATTAGACATCCTCAATCAGAGCATCAAGGAGATTGATGCCACTATGGTTACATATGATCAAGGTCCTAGCACTGATCTAGAGAAGATGGAGAAGCTTCAGTATGCTTTATGCACCCATCTATAGATCATAAATTCACTAATCACATTTTGGAAGAAGGAGATCCAAAATCTGTAGATTGCATATCCGAATGTACTATCATAGTAAGTTTTTGTAGATTCAATTTTTGACACACCTTTTTCATTAATGTCAAATGGGGAGTATGTATAGAATATGGATAATAGATATGTATAAGAAGATATAAGATAGAAAAGATATGTATAGGGAGACAAAAGCTTTTGTAACAAGAACAGTTAGCATCTTGACCATGTTCCTTTGTTGCCATCAATGAAAAAGGGGGAGATTATTGGAAAGTTGGATATACTGGTGTATATGGCTTAATATAGTGTTTTCATTATGGAAAAAAAGTCATATAGAAGTTTGGAGTGAGCGCACTTGATGTAAAGATCAGAAATCAGTTAAGTGTTGAAGACTGGATAGTGTATAGAGTTCCTGAAGCTCAAAGCATCAGCGCACATGCGTATGACCAAGTTATGATGTGTTCCCTAGAAGTTAAATTGGTTAGACTATATCCATGCTTGGTCTATGAGCGTATGATCTGATATGAAAGTATGAGAAAGATACAGATAGTTGAAGTTCAACAGCCAGTGTGTGCCAGTGAAGAACAAAGTAAGCAGCCAACTATTAACATTTCGAGTTGCGGTTATATTCTAATGATGTAAAGGCTATGCACCTATTATAGTTAGGTTTCCAAAATGTATATATTATTTTTTATAAACACACTTGAGAAAATGCATTTGGAAGCATTGTATGTAATAGGTTTAAGGGCTGACCTAGTTACTTATTTTGTATGTGCATATAAATATGAGATGTGCCCATTGTAATTGGCATGGAAGATGAAATAGAGTTGTAGTAAGAAGAGAAGAAGTATGCAAAGAGACTATAAGATGTATTAGAGCTTTTCAAGGGGTCAAAGCATCAATGCATCAAAGGAAATGATCTGACAAGAAGTGTCACAGTGATAGTTCACCCAACAAATATAGTGTGTATTTGAGATCAGAAGGTTGCAACCTTCACTACTTGAGCAGTGAGCTCTAGGATAGTGCATCCACTCCCCTAATAGGGACTATTTTAAAAGACTCCTAATAGGGTCTGACCCTTAGCAAGGTCTGCTATACTTAATAAATTGTAAAGAAACTCCTAACAGGGTTAAGGATCTTCTAACAAGGATCACTGAACACTACTACAGAATATTAGTGGGTGTCAATTCCTACCGAGATTTTTACCTACTTGGGTTTCCCTGTAAACATATTGGTGTTATGTATTGATTTCATGTTTCATGTTTATGTGGATGTTCATTTCAGTACTTAAGCATTTATGTTCAATTTAAAGATTAAGTAAAAAGATAAATACAGTGAACAATGATTCACCCCACGTCTCAGTGTTCCCATTCCTAACAGCTAGATCAAGAATTGAAGAAGCTGAGATCTAAAGAAAAGGTTTGTGAGAGAAGTACTATTTTGGATCAAATTTTAGCCCTACAAAAGAGTCACAAAGATAAAGAAGGATTAGAGTTTACTAGTGAGTGTTCAAATCTGAAGGCCAAAGGTAAACAAAAGATAATTAAAGATGAAGAAAATTTTGAGATAACAAGAAAGATCATAAATCCAAATACATCTACAAGAAGGCCTCTAGTAAGGAAAATGAATTCTCAAAGGTACTTATCTTTTAATGGTTGTTTTTATATTTGCAAGAATTTTGGTCATAAGGTAGTTGATTGTAAGATGAGAAAGGAACAAAAGGTTCAATGCTTTAGTTATCATAAGATTGGTCATAAAGAAAGTCAATGTAGAAGCCAAGCTTCTAGTCTAGTTAAGAATAATAGAGTGAATAATATATTTCATGGGAATTTCTATGCATGTTACAACTATGGTCACAAGGCTAATCAATGAAGATCTAGAATTTAGTTAGTAAGATCAAGTCATAGGAATGTTAATTGTTTCAAATGTGGTCAAATTGGTCATTATGCTAGCACATGAAGATTTGGTGGTGCTCTAATAAATATTGGAAATGATAATAATTTTACAATTTAAAGTAAATCTTAGAGGAATAACTTCCAAGGTCCCCCTTCAAGATTTGTGACATGGTTTAATAGCCTCATGTGCTTTCTATAATTCTACTAGTCCTATCGGGCATTAATAGGTCAATTTTTTGGTGCAATGACCACTCCTAGTTATAACAAGTGGTGGTGATGCCAAGGGGGAGTTTTTTGGACTAAATATCAATGTCCCCCTTTGGAATTTGTGACATGGTTTAACAACCTCTTATGTCTTATACAAGTCTAGTGGTTGTATTTGTTAATCTCTATTGAGCATTTAAAGTTGTCATTAGTATCAAAGGATAGTAAACAAGTCGATTGGTTACTTATATTGAGACAGTCGGTAACTAGAAGTAAGACAGAGTAGTTGGTAAAGCCTTACACCAAGCATCACATAGTTAACCAAGCACCAGTGACACTAACACTGATGGTCAGTAAAAATTGAGCATCGCAATATACACTGAGCAAATTATATAGTGCTTACCGATGATCATAGAAAATGGCATAGTAATCAGAAATGGCACATTATTCTATGCAGATGGTTATAACATATCGTAAAATAGTTTACCAAGATTGAGGAGCATTTATTGTAAAAGATATTCATTAAATGCAATGATTATCTTATTTGTATTAGTTGATCTATGTTATTTTGCACCGTAGATCTTAGGGTTATGATTATTTTTGTAACCTAATTTTTGTTCAAGAGAAAAAATAGAACACTATTTATTGTATATGTTGGCACCATTTTATAAGGTTGTTGAATTAATATATATGAATCATGGAGCACTTGAAGAAATTGCCTATCTTCAAGACAATCAGTTTACCAAGCAAAACAGAGTATAGAAGTTTTTAGATTGAGTAGAATCAGACAAGGTAACCAAGTAGATCAGAGCAGAGAACCATCACAGATAAGGTGATATTTTGATAAGAACTTATAGAGCTATTTCAGACAATTGAGTTGTCAAGTAGTAGATAGTTTACCTATTACTTTTTGACAATTGTGATAGAGTTTTGATAAATCTCTTAATAGAGTAGACTTAACAGTCTTTGTATAAATCTCTTAACTGAGTACACACTTCATATAGTGTTGTTAAATCCTATAACTAGGTAGATCTAACTAATCTAATATGTTACTCCTAATAGGGTAAGATCACTAGAAGTGATCAAAACTTGTAGCCTTAACAAGCAAACCTTTTCTATCTGCAGTAGTGAAGAATTTGTGGGTGTCATCCCCATCCCAATTTTTACCTTCTAACAAGGGTTTCCGTGTTACCAAAATACTTGTGTTATGTGATTTTCATATTGATTTCATGTTGTTTACTTTCTTAAGTTAACTAGATGAGTGATTTATGCAATTAGATTCAAGTTATTTTGATCGATTATTACAGTATTCAGTTATAGATCAGAAAGGTTTTTGCAACTAAATTTTTGAAGGTACTGATCCACCCCTCCCCTCTTTGTACCTATCTCTCCTAATTCCAACAATTGGTATCAGAGCTTGGCTCTCTTATTGAATAGTTTAACCACTAAAGGGAAAAGATCTATGTCATGGAGAGATACAAGCTTGACAAGACTATTGAGATTCAAAAGATACAAATGAAGATGTTTGTGGAACAATATAAACAAGCCAAGGAAGAATTGAAGAAATTATTGGTTGAAAGAAAGAACCTTGCAATTTAGTAGAATGAAATAAGTTATCATGAAGAACCTATTGATGACATATTTGATCATATTGGATCAAGCTCTGGAAGCATCTTTGACACATCTGAAAGAATAATCTCTAAGTTATCTGAAAAGAATTAGCATCTATCCGAGCAAGTGAAAGCACTTCAAATTGGTCATGAAGCTCAAATGGTGAGAATGGTGGAAATCATGAACAATGCTAGACAAGCTGAACAAGATTGGAATCTGGCTATTGAAGACTGAAGACTGATGACTAAACAACTTCAAGAAAAATAAATTGAAATCCAGAGACTCACTGATCATCACTTCCAAGTATCAAATCAGACGATGACAGTTAATCAAGAAATGAACCGAGTAAATGGAGAATTATCAAGAAGACTTGAAGATGTAGCAACACTTAGAGAAGATAATGAAAAACTAAGAAATGAAATAAAAACACAAAAGAAACACAATGAGATGATGAAGATAGCTGAGGAAAGCTTTAAAAAGATTGATGATTTTCTGACTAATCAGAGGAGATTCGAAAGTAGAGCCGGTATAGGCTACAATGATGAAGGAGAATCATCACAACAAGCTGAAGAAGTCAACAACAATTAAAGTCAAAAACCTAAAGTGTTAACATGTTACCACTGTGGAAAAATAGGACATACATCTAATGTGTGTAGAAGCATAGCACAAGGTAAACCTCCTGTCATTCCTAAGTTCAATGGATATTGCTATTACTATGGTAAGTTTGGACATCTAGCTTATGAATGTAGAGTAAAGAAGAATGGCATTGCTAATAATACTACTGAGGAGAAAATATGCTATACTTGTAATAAGTATGGACACACTACATTTAATGTGTGTAGAAGCATAGCACAAGGTAAACCTCCTGTCATTCCTAAGTTCAATGGATATTTCTATTACTGTGGTATGTTTGGACATCTAGCTTATGAATGTAGAGTAAAGAAGAATGGCATTGCTAATAATACTACTGAGGAGAAAATATGCTATACTTGTAATAAGTATGGACACATTGTAAGGCAAAAATGAAGCAAGTCTGGACACCTAAAGAGAAACTACAACGAAAGCCATATCAACTGAAGAGACAAGGTAACTCATATGTTTGGGATTATAATACATGGACTAATTGTATTGCATGTGGTCAGTATAGACACATTGCAGCAAACTGTTACAGAAAGAGTCGGATTGGACAATCAAGAAACTGGACAAATGTAGGAATGGCATGTATGCACTGTCACAAGTTCGGTCATGTAAGCAAGAACTGCAGAGACTGAGCACCTGATGAAAACCATATATTTGAAAGTGGATATAAAATTGTAGAAATTAAAAAGTTAAGGAACATAATGTGGAAGAAGGCATCTAATGAGAATGCTGAGTCAAGTAACACTGTCGGTGAAACCTCGTCCATTGGATTGGGTGACATCGGTACCTCCACTTAAAATGACAAAGGTATGTATGGAACTGACATTTCAAATGATCACATTTTACATATAGCTCCTTATATATGATGTACAAATACCAAATCTACATGAATGAAGATGCACTATGGTTTATATATTATAAGTTTGCAAATGTTATCTAGTTGGTAAAAGAAGAAACGTGAGTTGGTTATCCATCGGTAATCACTATACAAAGTTAACTGACAATAGTTCAAACCGATGAAGAAACTCTATGTTAACTGAGCAAAAGATATTGAAGACATTACTGAGCTGACAGTTGTCTCATACCAAAAGTTAGGTCATGCATTTAATGCATCAAAGTTTGAGTGGGAATATCAAAAAACCCTATATATATGTGGAAACAGAGTTCATTGTTACATTGCAATTTTGAAGAAAGGAGATTTTACAGAGAAGAGTTTGAGCTAATGATTTTTAGAAGAGATTCAAAGCTACTATAGATCAAACTGATGACAATTCTTCGATGAAAACTAGTAAGTTCATCCACCTACCGAACACTGGTTATTTATTTGCTTGCCGAAACCCTAGAAACAATTTATGGCATCATCTTCGACCACAAGAAAATCATAGAACATTAAGGAGGAAGTGGAATTAATTGTTAGGGCACACTTTGATGAGGAGAAATTCAAACCTCATTCTAAGGTTGCAGCACAAACAGATGATATGGGCACATTTTCTAGTATTCCTGATAAGGTTTTGTTAATAGAAGATGTTAGGGCTTACATTCACTGCATGATCAGTGAAGTATGTGACTTTGACACCATAGCAGCTTATCACCAAGTCTATGGACCGGATGGTAAGATCAAATTTGAATATAAGAAGATTGAGGAGTCAGGGTTATGGTGTTTCACATACTTCCCACAATCATTTGATAATGACTGGATAAAAATCATGCTAAGAAGATTCCATGATGGAAAATTTTGGTTACAAAAACCTATTGAGGTCACCAAGAAGATTATTAGTAGGGTTATTAGGTTCCCTACAACTGACAAAGCTAAAGCATTTCAAATTTTGTCTCGTCCCGATGTAGAAAAGAACATTGGAGCTCAATGGGATGGTAGGGCACTGAAGATTTCAACTATCAAAGATCCAGTGGTAAAATTCACAGCTCATGTCATCGAGTACAAGATATTTCAATCAAGTAGACCGAATAGTGTACCCTACAGTGCCATGGACATGGCTTACAAAATTGTGAAGAAAGTGTTAGGAATGAATGCTAGATGTTGGCAATCATTCTATAGCAGTTGTTGTTGCATTCATGACTATGATTGTCATTGATGTCAACAAAGTGATCTTCTAAAGACTAGCAGAGAAGCATACAATGTTTTGATTAGCACACATGGGATATTGTAGTTGGAGCTATGTGATGTTGAGGTTATACTCTTTGATATGTTATATGTCTATGGTTAAGAGTGTAGATAGTAATTCATTGATTCATGAAAGTTATGAGCATTTTGGTAAAAGCAGTATTCAGGTAGTGTTTCTGAGTAGTGGTTTGTGGAAATTGGATGATATCTCCTAATCGGGATGGAATCTAGTTTTGCACAATTAAAGGGAAGTTCAAGACACATTGATGGTTATGTGGTTCACAACACAAACTTTGAGGTTGCACGAGTGAAGAGATATTGGATTTGGAAGCTAACATTTTTGTGTAATTCTGATGTAGTGTATGGAAACTTTTATTTTGTAATTATGTGCCGACTCATTTGTAATAATTTGAGTGTGGTATAAAGGAAGGAATGTTTTTCCTTATTGTAAAAAAAAGGTGGAAATATGAAAGAAGTGTGAGCATGGTTTGGTTGCATGCGAATGTAAGCATGAAGTGAAGAAAAGAGCCTAAGAGATTGTGAAAGTGCAATTGTGAAGGAAGACATGCGAAGTATAGAGATCTGGAATTGAGATCTAATTTAGCAATGAGTGCGGTTTGGAATAGTAAGGAGGTAACATATTTCATATTATTCTACTAATAATATCAAGGTTATTTGGACAGTGTGTTCAGTGATCTTACCCTGAAGCTGTTTGGGTAGTGGGTCCTTCTGTCTTCCATAACTCTTAACAGGGTTAGAATCTTTTAATAGGGATTCAAAATCTCCTAAAAAGGATTTATATGTACTGAATGTATTTCATAAGACTCCTAATAGAGTCCATCCTCTCATAAGGAATATTCATATTAGTGCATCTTTTGTGGGCATCATTCCCACTGGGGTTTACTCTTTGATCAAGAGGTTCCCTAGTCAACATATCTTGTGTTATTGTGTCATTGTGTATGAATATCTTTGTATGGTTAGTAATTGCATTACTTACATGGTTAAATGTTGTTGAAGATGTTAAAATTTGTAATTATTTGATAACTGATTCACCCCCCCCCCCCCTCTCAGTTATCTTGGTGAAATTTACTTTCTAACAATTGGTATCAGAGCGGCAGGTCCTTGAAAGGAAAGTTTAACAGGTTAAGGAGATCCATTGAAAATTTTAGGAAAGAAAGCCCTAAGTTTGATGGAGTAAATTTTGATAGCTAGAAGGAAAAGATGAAGACACATCTATTGTGTTTAGGACTAGGCTATTGGTTGATTACAAAGAATGAAAGAACTATAATTGAAGAAGATAGTCTTGAAACAATTTCTAAAGATGAGGTAGATTTATTCATGTGTAACATACTTGCAAAAGAAGCACTCTTGACAGCACTTCTAGAAAATGAATATAGTCAAGTAAAATGTTTTAAGAAATCTAATGAAATTTGGAAAGCTTTACACTCTACTTTTGAAGGTGATGAACATGAAAAAAGAGATAGATTACATAATTGGATATGTGCATTTGAAGATATTAGAATGATGGAAGATGAATCTGTTAGAAGCTATATTGGTAGAATGTTAGAAATTGTTGTAGGAATAAAATCTTGTGGAGGATCAAAGACAAATAATGAAGTGATATGGAAAATTCTGAGGACATTGACTTCCATATTTAAGCAGACAACACAAATGATTGAACAAGTTATACCTTGTACTACAAACTTTACAAGAGAGACTCTTCTTGGTAGATTGGAAGTAGTAGAGATGAGCCTGAGGTTATCAGGAGACTTACCTAGAATGGAGACAACATTCAGTGCTCTTAGTATTTGTCCTACTTTGTTAAGAAGTACCAGTGTGAGTGGAGATTATGCCAGTAGCAACAGATCTAGAAATGAAGAAGATAAGAAGATTGAAGAAGGTATTGCCTTGCTTGTGAAAAGAGAACCAGATGGTAAGAAAATTTTTAAATGTTGGACTTGTCAAGAATATGGTCATTTTGCATCTAAATGTCCTAAGAGAGTTAAGACGTACATAAATAATTTTAAGCCTAAAAGATCTAAGGAATGTTATTATGCTAATGATGAAGATCTTGAAGCTAGTATAGAAAGAACTTTGAGTGAAAGTGATACTGAGAATAATGATGAAATAGGATTTGTAGCAATTAAAGAAGAAAATTTTGAATCTGATGTTAAAGAAGAAAAATCATTAGTTTCCCAAGTTGAAAAGAAAGATGATTGGATTATAGACAGTGGTTGTTCACATCATATGACTGGAGATGTGAAGAAGTTCATAAAGTTTAACAATTATGATGGAGGAGTTGTTAGAGTTGGTAACAATGCACCTTGTTTGATTAAAGGTATAGGATCTATTACTCTTGATGGAAAGACTAATACTGATGATGTTTAATTTGTTGATGGATTGAAACATAATCTTTTGAGTGTTGGATAGTTAGTGGATAAGGGATATCAAGTTTGGTTTTCTGAGAAAACTTGTGTGATAAAGGATAAAGATGGAAATATAATTGGAATTGGATCTAGAACCAGAGGTAATGTATTTTAGTTGAATCCTACTGAGATGACTTGCTTGATTACTAAAATTGATGACAGTTGGTTATGGCATAGAAGGTTTTGTCATATAAACTTTGATAACATTGTGAAAGTGAGTACTACACTTACAGTAAGGGATTTGCCTAAAATTATGAAGCCTACTAACATGATTTGCAAAGAATGTGTGATGGCTAAGCAGAAGAGAAGTTCACTTCCTAGTAAGAAGTTCACATCGGCATAGAAGTTGGAGATTGTTCATACGGACTTGAGCAGTCCTACCAGGACTAGAGGATTCTATGGAGAAAGGTATTTTATGATTCTTGTTGATGACTTTACAAGAATGATGTGGATTGCATTTCTGAAAGAAAAATCTGAAGCATTTGATAAGTTTAAGATCATTAAGAATAAAGTTGAGAATGAATCTGGAATGAAGATTAAATGTTTGAGATCTGATAGAGGTGGAGAATTTACTTCTAGAGAGTTTAACACTTTTTGTGAAGTGAATGGTATTAAGATATAGTTTTTAGCCCCTAGAACACCTGAACAAAATGGTATTACAAAAAGAAGAAATAGGTCAGTAATTAAAGCAGCAAGAGCTATGTTATTTGAGAATAACTTGGTGAAGACATTTTGGAGAGAAGCAGTGAATACAACAGTATATACAATGAACAGAGTACAAATCAAAGCAGATACAAATAAGACACCTTATGAATTATGGTTTGGACATGCACCCTCAGTTAAGTATTTTAGAATTTTTGGAAGCAAATGTTATATAAAGAGAGATGATGATATTGGAAAGTTTGATCCTAGAAGTGATGAAGGTATTCTTCTTGGATATTCTTTGAAGAGAAAAGCATATAGATGTTACAATAAGAGAACTAAAACTATTGTTGAGAGTGCAAATGTTAAAGTTGATGAGAAGTTTAAAATTTAGGAAAGAATGCTTGATTATGAATATGATGAAGAAGCTAATCCTCAGCCTAATATTGAAACTACTAAATTATTCTATGAGATTGACAGTGAATTTTTGAATGAGAATCATACTACAGAAGAAACTAGAGAAGAATCTATAGAAGAATCTATAGTTGAAGCAAGATCTGTGACTATGACACCGAACATGTATCTATCTAGACATCATCCTATTGAACAAGTTATTGGAAGTTTGGATAGAGGAGTTATGACTAGAAATAAGGTACATTTATGTTTGATTTCTCAAATTGAACCTAAATCTACTAATGAAGCTTGTGAAGATGAACATTAGATTAATGCTATGAAAGAAGAACTAGATCAAATTGAAAAAAATAAGACATGGGAATTGGTTCCTAGACCTAAAGACAAGAATGTGATTGGAACTAAATGAGTATTTAGAAACAAGATGAATGAACAAGGAGAAGTAGTAAGAAACAAAGCAAGATTAGTATGTAAGGGATACTCGCAGTAAGAAGGAATTGACTATGAAGAAACCTTTGCACCAATAGCAAGACTTGAAGTAGTAAGAATGTTTTTGGCTTATGCAGCTTTTAAGAAATTCAAAGTGTATCAGATGGATGTGAAGTTTACATTTCTGAATGGTGAATTGGAAGAAGTAGTCTACATTGAGTAGCCTGAAGGTTTTCCTTTGACTCAAGAAGGAGATATGGTATGTAAACTAAAGAAAGCTTTATATGGACTAAAGCAAGCACCTAGAACTTGGTATGCTAGATTGGATAAATATTTGTTGAAATTGGGATTTACTAAAGGAACAACAGATAGTAATCTATACACAAAAGAAATTGAAAATGGATTATTAGTTATAGTTATTTTTGTTGATGACATTATCTTTGGAGGAGAAGATGAAGCTAGTGACAAATTTTCTGATGAAATGAAGACAAAATTTGAAATGAGCATGATTGGTGAGATGAAATACTTTTTGGGATTATAGATAACACAAAAAAATGATGGTATCTTTGTTAGCCAGACAAAGTACTTGAATGATTTTCTAAAAAGATTTGGAATGGAAAACTGTAAACCAGTTGGAACACCTATGGTTACAAGACACACACTATCAAGCAAAGATGAAACACCAACATTTGAGAAAAAGAAATATAGATCCATGATTGGAGGATTGCAGTACTTAACACACACTAGACCATATACAACATTCAATTGGAATGGTAGCAAGATTTCAATCTGAACCTAGAGAATCACATTATGTAGTAGTAAAGAGGATATTGAGATATTTATGAGGCACAATGGACTATGGATTGTGGTATGAAAAATTTGATGATTTCACCCTATGTGCATATACAGATGCTGATTGGGGAGGTAGTGTTGATGATAAGAAAAGCACCATTGGTGGAGCCTTTTTTCTTGGAGGAAGATTGGTTTCATGGTTGAGCAAGAAGTAGAATTGTATTTCATAGAGTACAGTAGAAGCATAATATGTAGCATCAACAAACAATTGTAACCAGATAATTTGGATAAAGCAGATGCTGAAGGATATTGGAATTAAATTTGTTGAACCTGTTGTCATACATTGTGACAACACCAGCATAGTCAGTATGTCTAAGAATCTTGTATTGCATTCTAAAACTAAGCATATAGAGATCAAGTATCATGTTGTAAGAGAGAAAGTTGCTGAGAAAGAAGTTAGACTAGAGTACATAAGCACAAAGGAATAGATAGTAGACATATTTACAAAGCCTTTTCCTAAGGATACATTTGAGTATCTGAGAGGTATGCTTGGGGTTATGCCCATGCCTACTCTTGAGTGCATCCATCTAGTTGTATATGAGCCCTATCTTTTTCTAGATTGGATGTTGGTACTTCCTCTATGGGGGAGTATGTGTATCTGAGCTGAGTCATGATGACTCTTGTGAATGTATTTTTTGAAATAGTGTCTTTTGACATTGAGTTGTTGTTGACATAGTGATGAAATTTTTTTCATTGATGTTAATAGGGGAGAAGTGTACATGAAAAACCCTATCTACCATCTATTGGAGAGAACTTAATAGGATAACGAAGCAAGATTTGATTGATGAAGAAGATTTGAAGAACTTTCAGAGTATCAGTGCAGTAGTATTGGATTTTTGGAACATTGGATGTTTTTCATCTATGTTGCCACCAATGCCAATGGGGGAGATTGTTAGGAATGAATGTTGGATGTTGGCAGTCATTCTATAGTAGTTGTTGTTGCATTCATGACTATGATTGTCATTGATGTCAACATAGTGATCTTTTGAAGACTAGCGGAGAAGTAGATAGTATTTTGATTAGCGCACGTGGGATATTGTAGTTGGAGCTATGCAATGTTGAGGTTATACTCTTTGATATTTTATATGTCTATGGTTAAGAGCGCAGAGATTAATTCATTAATTCATGAAAGTTATGAGCATTTTGGTAAAAGTAGTATTCAAGCAGTGTTCCTGAGTAGCGGTTTGTGGAAATCGGATGATATCTCCTAATTGGGATGGAATCTAGTTTTTCACAGTTAAAGGGATGTTTGAGACACATTGATGGTGACATGGTTCATAGCACAAACTTTGAGGTCACATGAGTGAAGAGATATTGGATTTGGAAGCTGACATTTTTGTGTAATTTTGATGTAGCGTATGGAAACTTTTATTTTGTAATTATGTGCCAACTCATTTGTAATTATTTGAGTGTGGTATAAAGGAAGGAATTTTTTTCCTTATTGTAAAAAAAAAGTGGAAATATAAAAGAAGTGTGAGCATGGTTTGGTTGCATGCGAATGTAAGCATGAAGTGAAGAAAAGAGCCTAAGAGATTGTGAAAGAGAAATTGTGAAGGAAGACATGCAAAGTACAAAGATCTAGAATTGAGATCTGATGTAGCAGTGAGTGCAGTTTGGCATAGTAAGGAGGTAACATATTTCATATTATTCTACTGAATAATATCAAGGTTATTTGGATAGTGTGTTCAGTGATCTTACCCTGAAGCTATTTGGGCAGTGGGTCCTTTTGTCTTCCATAACTCTTAACAGGGTTAGAATCTTTTAATAGGGATTCAAAATCTCCTAACAGAGATTTATATGTACTAAATATATTTCATAAGACTCCTAACATAGTCCATCCTCTCACAAGGAATATTCATATTAGTGCATCTTTTGTGGGCATCATTCCCATTGGGGTTTACTCTTTGATCAAGAGGTTCCCTAGTCAACATATCTTGTGTTATTGTGTCATTGTGTATGAATATCTTTGTATTGTTAGTAATTGCATTGCTTACATGGTTAAATGTTGTTGAAGATGTTAAAAGTTATAATTATCTGATAACTAATTCACCCCCCCCCTCTCAGTTATCTTGGTGGACTTTACTTTCTAACAGAAAGATCACCAGGTTGATCTTGCCAAGCTACTACTACACCAACTGTATGACAACATGAATACAATAAAAGAAAATATGTCTAATACATGTAAGTATGGATCACTGCTTGTCTGTACATTCCTCTACTTGCAAAAATATGTACCGGGTATTGGAAAAGTTAACTGGCAATTAGACAAACCAATAACTGTTGAAATCAGTGATACGATGAGAAGTCTAGGAGACAATCTGAACAAGGAGTTCAATGCATATTTCAAGGGATTTCAAACAAGAATCCAACAAAGAAGCATAATTCCAAAAGAATTAGTGAGAAAATTTGAAGATGACATATGCTTTGTGGTAAGCACAGACCATTCAATGATAAAGGCAGTAGAACCGAGAACAAAATGGCTAGCACCAATGGGTTATGAAATGAATCATGATTTAGCTTTGAAATCTATCAATGCATTGTTGGTATTATCGATAGACACCATTGCTAGTAGGTTTGGAGTGTATGAATAAGCTAAGTCTAGAATCACAACAGACATTGAGATCGGTAAAATGTCAAGAAGGGCAAAGAAAATGAAAAAGGATCTCACAACAAAATATGGAACTACATCTAACTCACCTAAGGAGTCACCAGTTGATGAAGCAACTGAAGGTCAGTTACAGTTGGCTGACAAACCCTATGACAGTGAGGAGACCAAGTCAGACAAAGAAAAGGATAATACACCAGTTCCTCCCACCAAGGATGAAGAAGAAACTCAACTACCTACAACTGATGAACATGATATTCAGCTACCATAACCTGAAGGAATGAGGACATGTTTGTCAATTGTAGCACAATCAACTGAGCAAAAAGAAGAAGTAGTAAAAGTAGCAAAAAGAAGAGTAGCTACACTGACAAAGAAATACATCAAGAGAAAGAACAATAAAGTAGCTAAACCACCTAAGAAAAAGAGGAAATACACAAGGAGTAAGGAAGATATAGAGGAGACTGACACTGAAAGTGACCCTGATCAATTTAAGCTAGTTTGTAATAGGGATAGTACCATAGAAGAAATAATTGAAGATATTATTGAGAATGGAAATCTTAATGATCTAGGCATAGGAAAATTTAACAACATGTCAATTGAGGACAAGACAAAGATAGAACATGCTATTTTTCAAATGATGATCAAGTGCAAGAGAGTATCGATGGAATTGGCATGTCAACTACCGAAGGAACTTGATGACAAAATAAGTGACAAATGGGCTATTGCACTAGAAATAGAGAAAAGAAAAAGAGAACGATCTCTAGGCCGTGCAGCCACACACTTTAGCTATGCTGAGGTAAGTGAATACATGACAAGGCATCAGCCTAGATTTTTAGTCAAGAATAGAGATATGCATATTATGGATGAGAATGTAGATGATATAGATGTCATATGTGACCCCCTATGGACACCAATTTTGAAAGCAGAAGAGAAAGCTGAATAGGAAGCATTCCTGAAACTGTCTAAAAAGAGACACAGTTCAAAAGGTAAAAGTATTTTCATTGATGATAATAAAGGAAAGAAAATAGAAGACACCGGTATATCAGTTACCGAGGTAATTGATATCACCGAGAAAAAGGAAGAAATCAAAATTTCATAGGATGCACCGGATCAAGCTAAGATCCACTTGCAAAAGAAAACTGATGATGATGCAATCATTGAGGACATCACTAATGGTGATCTTGATGATAAGGATGATGAAGATGTAATAATTACACAACAAAAAGATGAAGCATTAAACATTGATAATGTGTGTACATCTCTACCGGGTGAACTACCTGTACTTGCAGAGGTCATTGAAATAATTTCACAAGTACAACCTGATGTCTCTCATCCTGAGCCAACCAAAGATACAAGTAAGATTCAAGCACCCGAGCAACCTACAGATACAAATGAGCCTATCAAACTAGAGGCACAGTCTATAGAACAAAAGGAACCTAAAGAAACCAAGTCAACCAAGGTGAACCCACCTAACACTACCACCAAGACTCCCACTCAATCCACCGAGGAACAGAAGAAGGATGATATAGTGTCAACTGGTAAGGATACTCCAAGGAGTGAAGAAAAAGATATTGTTGTAAGTGAGAATAAGTCACCTCTAGCCCCGAAGAAGAAGAAGAAAGCCAAAGGGCTGGTCACCATTGATGAAGTTATCATTATACCTGAATGTGACCTGAGAACCCTAAGCCCCAAGCAACTAAGTTGGTATGGGGAGTTATGTTCGAGGAAAGTGGCACAAGAAAAATTGAGGCAAGAACAAAAATGTAAAGAAGTGTTAAATGATGTATGGGATATTCTACAACAAATAGTATCGAAAACAAATATTGATGAGAATACTCCCATTTTAGATCAACTTGCCACCCTTGACAACAAAATCAATGCCCCTGATACAGATGTAGATAAAAGAATAGAAGAACAGGTAGAGTCAAAGATTCAACACAAATTGGTAGAAAGGATTAGCACTAAAGTGGCACTGAACAAGGTGAAATTATCTGAGGTCATTACTGAGGTAAAATCTATTACCTAGATAATCTGTCAACTGCTAATAAAGCTTTGTACTATAGACACCTTCATTATAGAAATCAGTGAAAAGATAAAAGGTTTAGAAGAAGAAATCAAGTTGAGTACACAAGTAGCTATCACTGAGCCAACTACTTTCTTAAAGCACATTAACCAAGTTTAGGAACTCCAACGGCTGATAGCAGACTTAAGGAAACAAGAAGTGCACATCACTGATCAAGTTACAGAGTTACATAAAGAACTCACTCCTTACTTGAAGATTTTTGAAACACATACTGTCAAAGCCGAGAAACTTGTGGCAACACCAAAGATTTTGGTGTTGGATAATATCTTTGACATGCATGCACAAGTCGGTCTTGAGAAAATTGCTCTTACCAACTTGAAAGAGGAATGGGAAAACCTCTTGGAGTCAATAAAGAAAACCCATTAGAACATTTTTGATAAGATGTAAGTATATATTACATACTTTTTGGGTATTTGGCATTATTATCAAAAAGGGGGAAAACATGTATATGCCAAATAGTATATTTTTGATATGTATATTACATAATACTAGGAGCATGCACCGAGGGGGAGTACTTTTGTACTTAAGAAGTTTTTGTTGTGGATGTGTATATGGCGGAGATATAAGGAATATATAGAAACATTTTGTCTATATACATTATGAAGTTTTGATACTAATGCCAAAGGGGGAGATTGTTAATCTCTATTGAGCATTTAAAGTTGTCATTAGTATCAAAGGACAGTAAACAGGTCGGTCGGTTACTTATATTGAGATAGTCAGTAACTAGAAGTAAGATAGAGCAGTCAGTAAAGCCTTACACTGAACATCACATAGTTAACCGAGCACTAGTGGCACTGACACCGATGGTCAGTAAACACTGAGCATCACAGTATACACCGAGTAGATTATACAGTGTTTATCGATGATCACAAAAAATGGCATAGTAATCAGAAATGGCACATTATTCTATGAAAATGGTTATAACAGATTGTAAAATGGTTTACCAAGATTGAGGAGCATTTATTGTAAAAGATATTCATTAAATGCAATGATTATCTTATTTGTATTAGTTGATATAGGTTATTTTTCACCGTAGATCTTAGGGTTATGATTATTTTTGTAACCTAATTTTTGTTCAAGCAGCAAAATAGAACACTATATATTGTATATGTTCACACCATTTTATAAGGTTGTTGAACTGATATATATGAATCATGGAGCACTTGAAGAAATTGCCTATCTTCAAGACAATTAGTTTACTAAGTAGACTAGAGTACAGAGGTTTTCAGATTGAGCAAAATCAAACAAGGCAACCAAGCAGATCAGAGCAGAGAACCATCACAGATAAGGTGATATTTTGATAAGAACTTGTAGATCTATTTCAAACAATTGAGTTGTCAAGTAGCAGATAGTTTACCTATTACTTTCTGACAATTGTGATAGAGTTTTGATAAATCTCTTAACAGAGTAGACTTAATAGTCTTTGTATAAATCTCTTAACCGAGTACACACTTCATATAGTGTTGTTAAATCCTATAACTAGGTAGATCTAGCTGATCTAATATGTTACTCCTAATAGGGTAAGATCACCAGAAGTGATAAAAAATTATAGCCTTAATAGGCAAACCTTTTCTATTTGTAGTAGTGAAGAATTTGTGGGTGTCATCCCCACTGCAATTTTTACCTTCTAACAAGGGTTTCTGCGTTACCAAAATACTTGTGTTATGTGATTGTCATATTGATTTCATGTTGTTTACTTTCTTAAGTTAACTAGATGATTGATTTATGCAATTAGATTCAAGTTATTTTGATAGGTTATTACAATATTCAGTTATAGATCAGAAAGGTTTTTGCAACTAAAGTTTTGAAGGCACTGATTCACCCCTCCCCTCTCAATACCTATCTCTCCTAATTCCAACAATATCAAGTATTAACAAGTTGATCTTTTGGTGTAATGACAACCTCTAGTTTTTACACTAACATGACATGGAAGAAGAAGGATGTTTCTGGTGAAGAGAGTTATGGGGTCCCAGACCTGGGTACTAGCTCTTTTGATAATTGAGCTGAATGCTTTGGCTCGGGGGGAGTATTAACATACTATATCATTCACTTCCTATACTCCAAAGTGATATCAGTTGCAACTATCTTGTGTCTAGTACAAGGACAAATAAATAATTATTGTAGATATGTTGATTGATTGACATGTGAAGTACAGGTGGTCTGCATTAACGATAATTAATTTTTGGCAGGTGAAGGGCAATAATTATGGATTGTAGTTATAAAGGTAAATATTTGAAATCATTTGGCACAGATGCTAGAAGAAATTAGTAGGTTTAGCAGTGAAAGATTAGAGAAATAAATTTGAGTGTGATAATGGAGTCTTAACTAATGGTTTGTGGTGTCGCTATGATCATATCAAGAAAACTAAAGAAGGTTGAGCTAAAGGAATTCGACCATAGTAGAATCGAGTAGATGGAGATTCATTTTTTTGTGAAAGAATTAAAAAAAATACAAAATATTAGTTTGGATATATGGGGATAATTTCCCTGGTGAAATGATAAGGGGTTCATTATGTTCTTGTTGAGTCAATTTTAATATGGAAACCTGGTTTTGGAAAAACCTTATCAAGTAATAGAGGAAGTAATTCAAGATATTATAGAATTTTGCAACATTGGAGATGTACTAGGAAATAAATTAATTAGATACAATGAGGTAGAAGAGTTAATTGGAATCCACCATTATTAGTACATGCTCCTGATAAATACCCTTGGTGATCTAGTAGTGAGGTATGTTGCCTATGGTAATTCCTATAAAATTTATTTTTGGAATCGTTATGGTGCCACTCTAGCCATGGCTATTAAAATTGCTCATAAGTTAGTTAGAGAGAATGGTCAAGTTGATCTATGCAAGATTTTTTAAGATAATTTTCTTGAGAATGTGAAGATGATGGTTGAGTAAAGTTATGGATTTAGATTTGGTTCATTAATTATGTATCTAGTATTTTACTTCATTTGATCATTACCTAGTAAACAAAATTTGGAGTGGAGGATAGGAATCCCTATTGGTAAATAAATATGAAGATAGCTAGGGTCTTTGGAAAATATAGAAAATGCTTGTAAAACATATTTCATTTCAATATAGATGAGTGTATGTTTTGATTTGGCTATTTTTGGTGTAGTACCGGTGAATTATGGTGAGGAGTTCCTCCTATGGTTAGAAAATCATACATGTTTTTGTTGATGGTTCCTCGCCGATACCTAAAATAAGAAAAACTAGTGTTCAATGAAAGGAAACTATCACTTGTTATCTCTATTTGAGCATTAACTATTGTCATTAGTATCAAATAAGATTAGTCAGTAATCTAAGCTAATCAATCGGTAAAAGATGGAATAAGGAGCTATACAAGTTAGTCAGTTGAAACTAAAAAGCCTTCATACCGAGTAGTTATAAAGTAGAACCTAAAGCTAAAAGAACATAGGTTTAACTAAACATGTTTACTGGGCATCAAATTTTACCAAGCAACAAGTCAGTGAACACCGAGGATTCTACACACTGAGCATCTGGTTATTCACCAAACATCGAATGTAGTGTTTACGGATTTATTTAGGAAATGACATAGTAATCAACAATGACACATATCTCTATGTGAATAGTTTACACAGACCTATAAACATATTACCAAGATCGAGACGCATTTATTATGGATGTAATCATTAATTTTTGTGATGATTCCTACGTAATAGTTAGGTCTAGATTATTTTTGTACACCGTAGATCTTAGGTTTTCTAAGATGTTGTAAACCTAATTAGGTCAAAGAAATTTTCTATATAATTGTAATTGATGTCATTTTTTATATAAGACATGACAAGGAGATCATGAAGTAGTAGACTCTTACAAGCCATTAGAATTTAGATGAGGGTTTACATGAATGAGCAGTTATACGAGACACTATTTAGTTTATCATAAACATACAAGGCTACCGAGCAGGACATAGAGTAATATACTACAAATCAAGGTGAAATCTACTTAGTATTTCATAGATCTAATTAAGACAAGTTAAGTTGTCATTTACAGATATTTTTTGTTATCATTTAACCATTATAGAAGGATTGCAAATATCTTAACACAGTAGACTTAATACTCTTTTGTAAATCTCTTAACCGAGTACACACTTATTTTGTGTTGCTAAATTCCTTTCACAAGGTAGATCTAATCTATCTTATGTTACTCCTAATAGGGTAAGATCATTAGAAATGATCACAATTTGCAGCCTTAACTAGCATCACTTCATTTATTGCACTAGTGAAGAATTTGTGGGTGTCATCCCCACCGTAGTTTTTACCTTCTAACAAGGGTTCCGGCATATCCAAAATACTTGTGTCACGAGTTAACATTTCATGAATTTTTTATTGTTTGTTTTCATGCACTTTATATTTACAAATTATTTGAATGTGTTGGTTCCTCAAACTGGACATTATGCTTTCAAATAAAACCAATACATCTATAGTTTTTTAGGATAGGTTAGATCCAAATATTGAGTTCTATGATAACCAGACCAACTATAGGGACAAGACTGCTCTCTGAACTTTTGGCTCTACAAAACCAAGGAGGGTACTCATAATCCAGTAGAAACAAGCCTTAATTCAACAACAAAGACTAGATTTAAAGAAAAACAGATAAATGATAAGAAAATAATAAATGATGACCATTCATTTATTGATTCTCCATTATCATTCGGTGGGATACAAATTTGTAAGTCACAATACTTTAAAGAACTTTGATTGTTTTATATTGAAATTTAGGAATACAATAGAACCAATTCAAGCATTGATTTCTATAAGTAAGATCCACTACTGGCCAGTGTCTTATCCATTGGGTGACATCTTCATTGCAAAAATAAGATACACAAACAAATATATTAAACTTTGATGATCTTTATCCTTTGAAAATACTATCACCCTTTGGTGGATTTTATCAAAGGACTCATTAATTCACACTAATTACTTATATCCTTGTGCAAAACTTAAAGATTTAGTGCTATATCTAAAGATTATTTAAATTGAGCCTAGATCAAAACTGAAGAATATCAACACATACACAGAAATTATCCATGCAATGAATTTGACAACTCATAACTTAAAAAGAAATACACGAAGGAGAGATATAAAATCTAGATTTTATTCAATATGATATATCATCATGTATACATAAAATGCTTTAAAATGCAAATTATCTGGATATTTAACTTGAACTAGCAATATTTATTTTTGTAAAAATTTGACCTAATACAGTCTACTATGGACTAGACTCAAAACTTGTGAGTAAGAATGTCCAAGTTTCGATCCCTACCTACTGATCCTGGTAATCCTTTTATAAAATTTAAGGATTGCATACAAGCTTTGGATCTTTTAGAAAAGACAAACATGTGACAACCATATAAGACAAAGAAGATAAATATAAAACCTTCATATTGTTAAATTTTTAAAAAGTTGCTCATTTGACTTTGAGTGCCAAACATTTGTGACAACTCCCAAAGTTAGTTCAATTTATGTCAGGTGTAGCATCTGTTCTTACTTCAACTGTATGACATCTTTTGTACTATTTTCTTTGCTTTAAGGAGTTGAAGAAGTGCCATCTGTTGCTGCCTCAGTGGATGTCTCTTCTTCCTTGGTAATCTCCGAAGAATATGCTGCTTCCCAAGATGTGTAAATATCTTCACTTGGTTAATGGAAAGCTAGTACTTCATCTCTTTTGGGTACCAATTTGTCCCAATCAATAATTACCAAGTGTACTTCACTCCTTACATTTGTAAAATGTATCCTGACATCCTATAATATTTCAATCATTTGTACAAAAGGAGTATTGCTCTCTATATTTAGAATAGTGTTTATTCTAACTAATATTTCATCATTTATTTGTCCTAACCATTGCTCCTTGTCTTTTATGATTCCATATGCTTTAACAAGACCGGGAAAGATTTGAAAATTGTCTTGAAAGTATCTTTCCCTTAGGACCTCTGCCTTTCTCCTCAAATTTTCCCTCTTGATTTGAAACTCAAGTATGTCTTTAACAAACCTATATGTATTTGTCAGTTGTATATCCACAATACACTGATTTTTAATCAAAGAAAATAATGACTTTAACTTACACTTTCTGGCAACCCACCTATCCAAAATTGGGTTTACAGTGGCCTTCTCTTCCTTTAAATAAATTAAAATATAAGACAATTGTTTAGCAATCTTATAAATTTCTTTTGGCTTTATATTTGCAACAAATTACAAAATTGTGTTCCTTATTCTTTTTTCATATTTCAACCTCTCTTTACTCTCTTTATGTATTATGTCTTCATCATCCATAGGAGGGGGTAAAGAGGAGAGGGGGTATTCAATTATAGGACTTGAAGAAGAAGGCATAGTAGGGGAAGAAGTAATCTGCAACTGCTCTAATGTCTAGATTGGGCCCTGTTCACCTAACCTTTTCTTTAGGTCTGCAATTATTTTATCCTTCTCATACATCCCCTGCCTCATTTCCCCATAGGCTTTTAGCACTATTTCCAATCTTAATGTAAGCTCTTCTCTCTCCCTAGTTTCCTTCTCTGCCACCTTTGCTATAAGCTAAGCTATTTCCATTACCATGCTTGTTGCCTCAATTAATGAGGTCTCAGTGACTCTTTTTATTATGAGGCTACCAGTAAGATCACCCTTGGCAATCTATTTTCCTTTGTTATTTTCATTCTTCCTCAGGGACCACATGGCCAAGGCTTGATGATCATCACTGAAAGTGACTCCATTGATAGCTTTTTATGCCTCCTCTTTGGTCTTATAAATTGGTGTTGTCTATTTTCTAACAACATCTAGGACCACTGCATCAACAATGTCCCATTCTGGGAGAATAAGTACTCCTAAATTTCTTACCAATTCTCTCCCCTATTCTGGAGTGATTCTTTCAAATCTCTCAGTCATTTATTTTCTAACCTCACTCTCTATGACCTTAATGTCCTTTTGTGGATTTTCCTCTTTCCTCTTCTCACTTGTTTCCTGGAACTTATTTATGTACAATTTCCACAAAAATTGCATGAAAGCCCTAGCTTTTATAAAGGCATCATCTACTAGGAACTCATCACACGCCTGCTCGATTATGGGATCCAGCTCTTTACCAGCCATTTCTCCCACTATTATTTCTGACTCAAGCTCCTTTGGTGGCTTTGGTACCCTTTCATTTATCTCCTCATAGGTGATAAAGATTTGACCTAGAATCCCTAATTGTTGTACTTGTTAGAAAGTAAAGTCCACCAAGATAACTGAGAGAGGGGGGGGGGGTGAATCAGTTATTAGATAATTATAAATTTTATCATCTTCAACAGCATTAAACCATATAAGAAATATAATTACCAACCATAGAAAGATATTCATACACAATAAAACAATGACACAAGATATGTTGACTAGGGAACCTCTTGATCAAAGAGTAAACCCCAGTGGGAATGATGCCCACAAAAGATGCACTAATATGAATATTCCTTGTGAAAGGATGGAATCTATTAGGAGTCTTATGAAATACATTCAGTACATATGAATCCCTATTAGGAGATTTTGAATCCCTATTAAAAGATTCTAACCTTGTTAAGAGTTATGGAAGACACAAGGACCCACTATCCAAACAGCTTCAGGGTAAGATCACTGAACACACTATCCAAATAATCTTTGTATTACTCAATAGAATAATATGTTATCTCTTCTTTGACTATGCCAAATTGCACTCACTGCTACACCAGATCTCAATTTCAGATCTTTGTACCTCACATGTCTTCCTTCACAAATTTTGTTACATACTTAGCTCTTTTCTTCACTTCATGCACACAACATCACACACAACCACCACTACAAAAAGGAAATACATTCCTTCCTTTATACCACACTCAAATAATTACAAATGAGTCGGCATACAATTACAACATAAAAGTTTCCACACACTACATCAAAATTACACAAAACTGTCAGCTTCTAAATACAATAAATCTTCACTCATGTGAACTCGAAGTTTGCACCATCATCCACATCACTATAAATGTGTCTTCAACTTCCCTTTAATTGCACAAAACCTGATTCCATCCTGATTAGGAGATATCATCCGATTTTGACAAACCGCTACTCAGGAACACTGCCTCAATATTGCTTCCACCAAAGTGCTCATAACTTCCATGAATAAATTACTATCTATGCTCTTAACCATAGACATATAATATATCAAAGAGTATATCCTCAACATCACATAGCACCAATTGAAATAACCCACATGCGCTAATCCAAACTCTGTCTGCTTCTCTACAAGTCTCTGGTAAATCACTGTGTTGACATCAATGACAATCATAGTCATGAATGCAACAACAAATGCTATAGAATGGCTGCCAAACATTTAGCATTCAATCCTAATAGTACTTTCTCTACAACCTCTTGATAATCCATAAGATTTAGAGATGATTTGGAGGGAGAGTATTCCTCTTCAACTTGTATAGGCATCTCTTCCAGCTTTTATTTCTTTTATGGAGGTGGGGAATCAGGAACAACCTCAACTAATTGATCATGTTGTGAGTCTAGAATCTCAAAAATCTTGTCATGCATTTCTACTTCCTTTGAGGTGGAAGTGATATCATCTGTTCCTTTTGTTCTTTCCTGCCTTTCTGGTCCTGGTACAACCACATTGTATCCGGTCTTCTTTTTTACCATGTATTTACCTAGGGGTAACACTTTGGAAAATGTAGGCTTTCTTAACACTAACTTAGCCTTTTCTAGCTTAGCTTGCATGACCTTATCCTTCTTCTCATTTAGGGTCTAGAGAATATCCTCAAAGTGATTCACAAGAGTTTCTATTTTCTTCCCAAAAGGGGTGCCATCTTTTAGGGGATAATAACCCTTTTCAAAATGTTGCACAAAGTCTACTATCTTTTTGTACACTAGCCACTTCTCCTTCTTGACCTCCTATTCTTGTATGTTAGGAATATTCCTAATGATATCTTTAGGGAAATTAAAAATGTGATCTATTAAGGGACATTTAACCTTCTTCTTAAACATCTCATTGTAAAAACCCTCAGGATTTGTTGTCCTTGCAATTGAGGTAGCCATATGATATGGTAGCAAGATTTTATCCATATGAGTCCATCCACCCTTAGTGATTCCAAAATGGTGGGCTACCGTGACAGTTGGGAAAAGAGTTCCTATGGCCTTCCCTGTGAGAGTATTTTCTTGTATTTCCCCTAGTTGCCTAAGAAATTATGCAACACCAATTTTGAGGGGTACTTGATATGGTAGTATGAAAGGGGTCCCTCTAAATCCATATAATCTAATCATAGTGGATACTGGATAGAAGATGAAATCACCCCAATTGTGCACAACCTTGAGGCCCTTAGTGAATTTCTTTGGACTAATAAGTTTAGCTAAGGCCTTTGGGATTCTTGGATTCTCCTGAGAAAACAAATCCCTGAGCTTTGATGAAAAACATCTGTCAAAATTAACAAAAATGTTCTCACTCCTATCCCATGCTATGTTGAGGTTCCATAATTGTATTGGCATATCCTCACCCTCCTATTTTATCAAGTCCATTTCTTTCTCAAAGTAACTTTCACCTTTGTACATAAACATATACATTATGAAAGAATACTAGCAAAAGGGC
This sequence comes from Chamaecyparis obtusa, assembly GCA_027943335.1. NCBI lineage: Eukaryota > Viridiplantae > Streptophyta > Pinopsida > Cupressales > Cupressaceae > Chamaecyparis > Chamaecyparis obtusa. The sequence goes on from BSBK01002231.1 coordinate 8,353,850, forward strand.
TTGTTGACTTTGCTCTTCTAGATCCCTACTAATCCCTCATAAATTAAATTAGCTATGAAAGGAGAAAAGTCAAATGTAACTGCCAAGAAAGGGTGTAAGTTTTGGATCATCATATACATTAGGTGCAATGGCATTCTTTCTTGAACATCTTCTCCAAAAATTTGGCACAGTGACCAATACACACCCTTTTCCCTTAAGTTAAAATAATCCACCTTGAAAGGCTCTTGTGTACTTTGTCCCATGGTGATCATTCCCCCTGTTAGGGATTTTTCTTGTAGGGTCAAACTTGGAAAAATTATAGGCTAGATTCTCAGTTGAAAGGGGCTCCAAGTTTGCAAGAAAAGCCTAATTAATGAGGATTAGATAAGATCCTCCTTCTACTTCAAGCTCCATAGGACTCAGGTGGGTATTGCCTATGAATAGGTTACTATATTTCAAGTAAGTTTTTGATTGGTGGATTAGGTCTTCACTATCATGCTATTATGTTACTCAAATCTACTTCAATGAAAGATGATTCTATAAACAGCTGAGAACATCCTGCTACAGAATATGACAAATGAAACTACTAATGTAATAACATGAACAATGGCATAAGGATGGTGAATCCTTCTTCTTTTTATGAGTACAACTCGAGGAAGGTTAACCTCTGATTCTTTCTTTAAGGAATCACCAAATGTGAACTAGATCACCTGGATGCAGTCCTTTCATAGTATACATGAGTTTAAAATAGAAATGAACTGGTAACAAAATTTAGTGTTTGATGACAGAAAAATAACTACACAATAGACATCTAGCCAGTGCTTATTCCATTGGGCAAAAGAGTTACTATATGTAAATCCACAGGAAGAGATCAAAACAAATATAGTGAAATGCCTTGCAGATCACTTGCAGTTTGAAAAGAGTGCCTTACAAACCATTATGTCACTCCTATACTATCATCATCAAAATCCTGATAATCATGTTCGCTCTCTGAGACTATTCACGAAAATTTAATTCTTTCCTTGAAAGAAACTCATAAATAATCAAACAAGCTACCTTGCAACTGGTATGTTTTACATGCCTGACAAATAAAAACATACAAGAGTATAACATAAAAATGAGGAGACAACAAGAGAATCTGAGAGAAACTGCAATGTATTTCTTTGACAATATTCTTATTTCAATGCAAACAAAAATTAAAGTTTAGGAGCCCAAACACAGGAAAGAAAGATATGTTCTGCAGAAAAGATATTCAACATTCATCATCAAGGGACCTACTCATAATAGAGTAGCTACAAGAGCACTCCAAAAACAAGAACAGGAACCCTTACAACTGAGAAGAGAAGAGAATAAAAAAAAAAGAAGAAACCCTAAAATCTGTACTTGACCAACTCCTGTCCATTCTGCAATCTGATCTCATTTGTCCTCTCTCCTCAAAAAATTTGATATCCTCGGGCGCTTCAAAATCTGATTTTATTTGCCCCTTCATATCTGATCTACTCTATCCTTTTTCTATCACTTCATATCTGATCTTATCTTATTCATCTATTTGCAAATCTGATCCAACAACCCTCTGTCCTCTAAAAATCAAATCTTGTCCTTTGTTCCCAAGAGAATAATCAATAATGAAAACCCTCTGTTAGATCTGCAAAATAAAATATGCCCAGAATGAAATATCTCTGCAAAATCTGATCCTGGATGCAAATGCCTTTACTGATCTCATCTACTCATTTAAATTTGATTCTATCCACCACCATCATCTCCGCCATCTTCTGGCATTTCCAGAAACATATTATACTGCTATATTTGGTCAAAAAATGAATCTGCAGCAATCAAATCTCTGAGTAGCTTCCTGGCATGAGAAATTTCGAAATCTGAACTTTATAACATTTGAAATTCTTTATTTCTATCTTTTCACCAAACTTTGCTAGATTTCACCACTTGTTGCCATTTTATTGGATTCTCAGACTTGACCTGTAAACTCACCTTTAACCCATTTGATCTGGAGATTTGGAGACTACACTAGTCTCCAAATCTCTAAAGATTTCTCCTAACCACAGTTTCATCCTGAGATAATGCACTAGTCTCTGAGTCTTGGAGTGAAATTCTTAACCGCAGTTAAATTATGAGATTTCAAAATAAACCTCAGTCTCCAAATCTCATGATCTTCATTCGGTGACCTGGTGACTAGGGTCATCTCACAATCTCTGGATGTTTATCAACTAACCACCTGCATTAGGAGACCTCACGACTACTGTTAGTCTCTAAATCTCCAAACTTTTTTGCTAACTATCGGATACTGTGAGACCTTGCGACCTCGTAGTCTCTAAATCTTGGAATAACCTTCCTTAGCCGCCAGGTATCATGAGACTTGGTGACTAACCACCAATTGAGTCATCGGATGTTAGCTCTCACTGCCACGAGTTAGCGACTAACCTGGTGACTAACCGCCAACTGAGTCACTGGATGTTAGCTCTCACTGCCATGACTTAGCGACTAACCGCTACCTCCAGGTCGCTGAAACTTCTTCTAACCACCAATTTTGATCCGCGATCGCACGACTACCTCTTTGGCCACCATCAGCACTCTGCAAAATATTGTTTTGGGCTTGTCGGCATGGAAACCAAGGCAGCCGCACAAGCTGGCATAAGCATAGCTTCTTCAATTTGATTTACTTTCATTGTTTATGTTTTGGTATATAAACTCTTCAAATTCACTTTAGAGGATGAATGTGGGATATAGTGTTTGAGTGTTTTAAAGCTTTCTATGTATTTTCGTTCAAAATTTCATTATGGCGCCTAGCTAGTGCACATGCCCCAAGGTGGGCCCATAGGCCAAAAATGTCCACTGTCTCTTCTTTCCTTGATTTACATTGCATTTGAGCAGTGCTGTTTAAAAACATCAAAAAATTTCCAAATGGGAAAGATGTGGGATAAAACCCCAAATGCCCTTTTTTCTTCTTTCTGGTCTGTGCATGAGATCCCATTCATATGCATGCCCATGCATAAGCACAAAGTTAATGCACCCCGAAACACTTATGCTAGACATCCTATGGAGTAACAACCCCTTAATTTTATCACGTGCCAGCCTCCCAGCATTGCATGAGTTGTTCTCATTGTACAGGCAGCTTCTCCATTCCTTGGCTGCTTACGCAGCACCTATTTCATATGCTGGTGCTCCCCAAAACACCTACAACCTCATTGCATGAGGCTTCCAAACACTGGCCAAGCTAGCATTCTCCTAATCGTGAGCTCAAACTCACATTTGTGTGGGCTTTATACTTGGATGTGTATCATCCTTCATGCCCTGGTGTCTTTATCTTGGCATTTTCAAAACATTGCCAGTACTCCCTTCAATGTAGGGCATCCCTCTTTGTATTGCGCTGGGTCCCTTTACTATGTAGCCTCCTTTTACAATGATGCTAGTCACTATTACATTAACACTAATATCTCCAACACAGAACGCAAGGCAGACCCTTCAATGCTTTAACTAAAAACATGGACTAGCTATTTAGGAACAACCCCCTAAATTCACTGCTCTCTTTTAATTCACAAGCATCCTTTAATGTTTTTGCATAGGGCCTACATTCTTGTTTGTTTGGCTTTAATTAGTATGCAGGCTCCCTTTTGAAATGTTAGTCTATCCTCCAATTTTGTAGCATAAGAATCAATTTAAGTTTCTTTGATGCATTGGCTTTATGATTCACAAAGCAAGCTTGATTAATCACAAAAATATTTCCCTTAACACCAGACATGACTGATTTTAGATGTTCAATACTTGGCTCATGAAATTATTATCCCAACATTCCACTTCCATGGATAAGAACTTTAGTATGGAAAAATGAAGTATGAGCGATTCTAATTCAAACTTCCTTGGCCTGAAAAGGATCACTTGAATTGTCTCAACTTCATTATCCGGTCTTCATCAATTTGTGCAATCAGATCCTTTTCTTGATTGCAAGATTTCTATTTCATCAAGAAACTCATTAGATCTTCTAAATTGAAATATTTTAACTTTAATAATAAATGTTGTGTCCTTGAGATCTTGGTTTGAAAATCTTCATTATGAGACCAACTTTCACCTTCCTTTTACCAAAAAATGATCTAACATGCATTTGGATCACAAGATCTTGAAATGGTGGCCATCAAAACAACTGATTATAATCCTGCAAACTGACTCACTAACATCAACTGGCCCCTAGAGCTGGGCTTAAAAAATGACAAAATCAAGTAACTGAGATGTGGCGCTGGGCACACACGCTGACTTTCAACACTAAAACATGCCTATCAGAGGAAATTACTCACAAGGATTCGAGCTGAAATATAGGACCGAACAAACATGGTCAGTTCGAAACACATGTTTGCATTGTCAAAATAGCATAAGTTGCTTCTGGAACCAGCTTTTCAAACTAACCGACTGAGACTTTAAAAAACTAGTAACCTGGGCATTGATTCACCCACATGCGAGGAACATGAATCTACAATTAGTTCACTCTGAAGATCAAGTCATCAATCACAATTAATCAGCAAAGTCAGCCTTTCAATAATATTCAAGACCAAAAATAGTGCAATATGCAGAAATTGGATTTGGAAACGAGCTAGGAAAGTGATCAGATGGATTGGCAGGGACCTCAAAATCCAGAGGTAAGTAGTCTCTCAAGTCCATAATATGAAACAATTCTCAATTATGTCAGGCCTCACACAAGGCCTAAAATACAAAGCCTCAAAGTAGGGCATTTAAATCTGGATTCTGCATGTCCAGTGAAACTTTAATAAATTGGTTTTGGAAAGGCTCTAGAAAAATGGATAACTGGATTGGTGTGAGTTTGAAAATCTTCAAGTAGGTACATTTTCATGATTGCAATATAGGGGAAAACTCAATTGTGCAGGGCATTCACTCGGGTACAAAATAGCAGAGCCTCAAAGTAGGCAATTCCAAACTCTGAACAATGCACTCTGTCAAAACTTCACAATCTGCAAATGAAATGGCCCCAGTAAACATGACAGACCGGCATATGAGGAGCTTAAATTTGGAAAGATGGTTCACTCTAATGCCTACAACATGATGCAAAAATTGGCATGTTATGATCAATCACGAGACAGAAGATGCGATCATCCGAACAGGGCCTCCAACTAAAGTATGCAACTGTCCATCAAAATATTAGAAACTGCATATGGAATTAGATTTGCAAAGTGGGCAAATGGATACATCATGGCCTAAAAAATGAAACACAAGGAGTATTTGACCACTGGAACATAGTATAAAAGGAATTTTCTCAATTGGGTCACAGGGTCAAAGGTTATGATCAGCCAAATAGGGCCAGTCAGAAAACTGGACTGAAAAGAGAAACAAGACTTTTTTGAGCAACTGACTTTGGGGGATCCAAAAACCTATCAAACGGATTCGAAACGACTTGAGCTTTGAAACATAGGCTCTCTAATATACATGTTCAACATTCCCAAAGTGGTAAGCTATGAAACTCAAAAGAGTACCAGATATTCAAAGACAAACAAGGCCTGTAACAATGATTTGACACTTGGTCAAAAATACAAATTTCAGTGAACACTTTAAAATGGCTACTCCCTAAACATGTCAGATTTGAAATTTAGGAGTTGGAACCCACTGCATATGTCAAAATAAAAGGTGTTACACCTATTTTCCAAGTTGTACCTCATCAAAATCAATAGGGTATCCTTCCAAGCACATCGGTTAGGCCCTCTCACAGAACTTTTTTAGGAATACCAACTTTGCCCTATAAAATTTTTTCACTTGGTCACTGCAAATTTGAGCCAAATTTTTAGAGCACCAACACCCCCAATTTTATTGTAGAATTCCTTCAGAGGACCACTCCTGAGATAATCCCTCTGAGAGTTATAGACTTGTTTCAATTCCTCAAAGTCTATTTTCTCTAGGTCATTAGAAGGTTCACTTAACCTAAAAACTTTCCTGATTTATTCAGCTGAAATAGTGATTAAAAATTTTCCCTTTGCATCCCTAATTACCCTAGTAATTGGATCATAATGTTTTTCTATCTGAATCATAACATCTGCATCCATGAAAACATTTGGCACAATGAGTTTTCCTAGGTCAAACTGCCATACATTACTAGTGGGAGGGAGGGCATTTCTTTGACTGAACCCTACTTTGAACAACCCTAAACTAGTGATTCCAGTGGTGCCATCTATGCTAATTGTACTAATTTTGACATCTCTCATATAATTCCCCTCATCATATAGGTCATTTGCTATCTTAACCCTAGGGTCTTGTAGTATTAAACCTTTGGCCTTAACTGTACTAGTCGTTGAGTGATCAAGCTTCTCTAAGAGGTCTTCATGTAGACCCCTCTCACTATACTTAACTTTACCATTCAATTCTCTTCTTGATGTCATTTTAGGGTTTTTAAATCTTTATGATTATGCAAGAAAATATAGTAGAATTATAAAGATACTAGTAGGGGAAGAAATTCAGAAGATATAAGCCAACCTCAAAAGAATCCTCAAGAGATAAAAACTATCTCTTCAATTTTCTTCACCTAGGCTTCTGCAAACTCTAAAGCTTTATGTTTCTGAGAATCCATGAATCTATGATATATTAGCATTAGAAACAAAATATCTTAGCAATTTACTCCACATGATCCAGCCATAAATTCTCTAAAAATTTGAACTATCATCATTCAACAGGAAAACACATTTTCACACGAGTTTTGTTTCAACTTTAAAAATGGTCTGTCGATCTTCACTAAATAACATTCTAATGGTTGTCACATCATCATGATGAATAAAAAATCATTCAATTCATCCTTGCGATCATACAAAAATTGTTTGTTCAAAATAGATCAATGGTAGGTTATACCTACAGCATCCAGGACCCACTTAACAACTTGGATATATAGCTACCATTAGATCCCTCATCCAACAGTCAACATTCTTCCCTTTTTCTGATTGGACATAAAGTAATACATTGTGTCTTGATATATGATCAACGACTATAGCAAGATCGCAATGGATGAATCCTTTGATTGTGAACATATGAAAACCATCCAATCATATGCAAGATGTTAGTTCTTAAAAGTAATTGGGCCCATTGGACAGGTGGCAGTCGGTCGCAAGAGTGTAAAGGATGAATCTAATGTCACAAAAGCTTTGTGAAGAAGTGACAATTGTTGGATTGAAATCTGATCAATAGTAGAAGATAAAATGGAGGAACAAGTTCCCACCTGATAGGATCCACATCACCATTCACTACAACCAATAAAAGATGAACATCCATGCACACTTGGCAGCGGACCCATCTATTTGAAGCTCTATGTGGTAAATAAAATTAATGGCTGTCACAAGATGGTAATGGATGAAAAGATTCTTTGCAGTCATACGACAACCATTGGATCATCTGCAGGTTGTCAGTCCTTCAAAACCCTTAATGACTGGGTCCAGTATGTATACACCATTAGATCCTCAGCATCAGACAACTGTGACTTGATAAGAAGCAAAAGGTCCCACCTGATAACTGCACTGAGTTGTCAACAAGATCAACAGTTGTCGCAAGATTGCAATGGATGAAAAGATGCTTTGTGGTCATATGACAACTGTTGGATCAATGATAGATTAAAAACCTTAGCCCAATGCCAAAAAATTTAGTGGGATAAAATAATTAGGACTTAGGGAAGTTTAATAATGTCATTGGGACTTACACTTAGGGAAATTTAATGTTAGCCTAGGTAAAAGAAAGAATTTGGAAAAAGGGCCCCTCCCAATGACAAAATTAAACATGTGTTCTAAAAACTTAAGTGGCTTGTAAAAGTAATGCTCAAATAGATAGATAAATAAGAAACCTAGGATTTTATTTAAAGGAAATTTTTTTAGGGTTTTGCAAACATGGTTTTAAACTAGGGCTTTTTGGATTTCAATGAAGGCTCTAGCAATTTTGTAAAAACACTTAAGATATTTTTTATGTAGCCAATTTTTCTCAATTTTAAACAATTGGCTAATACCTCATTTTTTAAAAAGTATAAAATTTATGCCTGAAAAATTGAAGTGCCAACAGTGGCTCTATCTAGGGATGCATACCTCTTGCAGGCATGGTAAGGATTCAAAATCTCTGGGATAAGCAGACCATATACTGAAATAAAAAAATTGGTCTACTCACACAACCTGAAATAAAAAAACAACTGGGAAAGAAATCTAACCTACTGTTCATGGATAATGAGAGTACCTTATGAAAAGTACAACTTGGGGAATTGTCCATGAACTGGAAATTACAAAAGGTTTCCCACTAGATCTTTCAAGATATAGGAGTCAGGTCCCCATTTGATGTCAACCAAATATGGTCCTAACCAAATTGGATCAAACTTACTGTGGTTTCCCTTATCTTCTAGCTTAGCATTCCACATTAAGACCAAATTATTAAAGTCTCTTACTGTACTTTTCTTGTCATACAAATTTTTTTACTGGAGCTGAGATTTCATATTTGTATCATGAACCTCCCCGATCCATCCAATTGTATCAAATCTTCCAATCTGATCTTCATTTCATCATCTAGATCATCGTCATACAATTGAATGAATTTATACATCTATAGCAAGTTATTCTGTGGTAGCCTAGCATGAATACCATATACTAAGTCAAAAGGAGCACATCCAATGGCATTTTTTATTGTCACTCTATCAGCCCACAGAGCTAACAGTAGTTTGGAATCCCAAGCCCTTTTGTTTGTATCAAGGACTCTCTTCAAGATTTTTATCAAACTTTTATTGCTTGATTCAGCTTGACCATTACCTTGAGGATGATAGGGAGATAAGTATGAAATTTTACTCCCATATTGAAAATAAAAACTAGTAAATTATTCAGATCTAAAGCACATAGCATTGTCTACAATTATAACATCAGGGCATCCAAATATTATCAATAAATTCTACATTAGGAATTCAGTAACCACCTTACTAGTGGCTCTTTTAGTGGAAATTTCCTCCACCCACTTAGTGAAGTAAATTGTGGCAACCAAGATATATGAATGCCATCTACTTGACCTATTTGGGATCTCTCCTATGAAATCCATGCCCCACTTTTGAAAAAGGGCCTCGATTGTTACAAGGCTTAAAGGCAAGTTTCCATTGAATTTTAGCTTTCTTGCAAACCTTTGACAAGCATCACATTTTTTAATAAATGAATGTGCATCTTTGAAAATACTAGGCCACCAAAAACTAGACCTTAATATTTTATGTGCAGTAGTATTAGCCATGTAATGGCCACCACACACACCTTCATGCATTGCTTACAACAAGTTCTCAGCCTTATGATGGTCAACACACTTTAACAAGACACCTTCATTGCTTCTCCACCATAGCTCACCTTTGGTAATCACTTACTTCATAGCATGAAATTTTACAGTTTTCCTCTTATGGTTATCCATGTCAGGGAGAAGTATTAGTTTCTGCAAGTATCCAATGATATCCTTATACCAATCATAGTAATCCAAGTCACAAATGTATGGCCTTTGTTCCTCTTCAAGAACACAAATGTGGTTAGCATCTAAATTTCTTTGAGCCATAATTTTTTCTAACGCTAGTCCTCTTACCACCTTTGTGATTTGGATGTCAATGTTAAACTCTTGGATCTTGTTTATCCATCTACATCTTCTTCCTAAAACTTCTTGTTGAACTAGGATATCTTTTAGAGCATCACTAGGCACATATGCAACTATAGTTTCTCCAACTAGATAACACTTGAAATTTTTTATAGCCTTGACCAATGCATAAGCATGTTTCTCATTTATGTCATACTTTAATTCAGTTGCTTGCAAAGATTTGCTGAAGAAAGATATGGGTTGTTGAAAACCTTCTGAGTTCTTTTGTAACAAGACATCAGCAAAGGTGTGATAAGAAGAAAAGGGAAATATTTGAATAGGCTTGTTGTAATATGGTGATCTCAACACATGAGCACTTTTAATAGATTTCTTGATTTCACAGAAAGCTTTCTTGGCCTCTTCACTCCACTCAAATTTTGCATTCTTCTTTAGCATCTTGGAAATAGGGACACTGATCCCAGCAAAATTTGTAACAAATCTTCTAACAAAATTTACCTGCCCAAAGAAAGATTGGATTCCTTTAACATTCTTTGGTAGTGGCACTTTTTCAATTACTTCTACCCTTTCAGGATAAATCTTGACTCCATACTTGGATACAATGTGACCCAAAAGTTTACCCTCAGTTACCCCAAAAACACACTTCCTTGGATTAAGGGAAACCCCATATTCTAGGGCTCTCACAAATTTTTTTTCTAGATGGTCACAATGTTGATCTTTTCTTTTTTAATAGGTTGTAATATCATCCAGGTACACAACAAGAAACTTGTTTATAAAATTTGCAAATGCTACATCCATGGCTCTTTGAAAAGTATCTCCAGCATTCATTAAATCAAAAGGCATCCTAACATATACATAAGTGCCCTAGGGAGTATTAAATGTAGTCTTGAATTGCTCTGTCTCCTTGAAAACTACCTGATTATAGCCTCAGAACCCATCCGTCATAGACATCAGTTCTGATCTAGTAACTCTTTGCAGCACAACTTCCATGTTTGCTAGCCCATAGTTATATTTTGAAGAATTTATGTTCAAATTTCTAAAGTCCACACAGTCTAATGTCTCCATTTTTTTTCTTACTAGGACAAGGTTAGAGACCCATGTTGAATGTCTGATAGGCTAAATGATTCCTACATCACTCATCTTTTTTAGCTCATCCTGCATCTTTGGTGCCAGAGTAGGGTTGATGGGCCTTAGCTTTTGTCTAAAAGGTTTGGTGTTTTCCTTCAAGGGGATCTCATGCTAAAATAAATCTTCCCTATAGGCCTTTAAGCCATCATAAGACCAAGAAAATACATGCCTATACTTCCTAAGAAGATTTATCAATGATTTTCTTATGTCAAGAGTCAAATTTCCCCCAATATATACCTTTTTTTGGGCTTCCCCTATTCCTAGATTTATTTCTTCCAAGCCTTCAGGCTTTTTTATAGGCATTGTTTAAAAAGAACTATCATTATGATCAAATGCTCTTTCAGGCACCACCAAACCCTTTGGGACCTTATTTGATTTAAGTTGCAAGACTTCTTTTCCAATGAGAGTATCTTTACCTCCTAATGTTTCCACACATTCACTAAAATCTATCTCCTTTTCTCCAAAATTTGCATCATAATGCAAGAACCTTAAGATGTCTAGATCATCCTAAAAAACTTGCCAATTTTCAAAGTTGTCTGCTATAGATGGCCTAGCTTGAACCTTAATTTTGGATATCCCTACAAAAGTTATATCCTCTAGCCTTAAAGAAATGTTAGCCAATAAGTCAACTATCCTGTTGTGGCTTCTATCCACCCAATCAATATAGAAATCATCAAAGTGTTCTATCTCATCCCAAAGAGCATTCCTGTATTGTTTTAATCTTTTGTTTCTTGATGCATATTTGGACCTCACTTGAGATACAACCAATTCTGAATCTCCAATTACTCTGAGATTTTTGATCTTATGTTTTGAGGCTAACCTAAAACCTATCAGTAAAGCCTCATATTCTATAGTGTTATTAGTACAGGTAAAAAGCAAGGTGAAAGAAAACTTAAAAGTTTTTTCAGCAGGGGAAATCAAAAGCACACCTGTACCAGACCCTTCTTTAGAACTTGCACCATCAAAATACATGGTCCAGAGGTCACTTTGATTTGAGACATTATTCTTATCCTCTACTAAGAGTGGAGACTCTTCCCCATTTTCATTTTCTCTTCTCTGTACTTGAAAGGAATTTATATTAGTATCTAGGAAGAAATTCATATTATCATCATTAGTTTCTTCCTCAATCATATGAGGAGTTCTAACTTCCCTGAATACTTTGATACTCGCCAGTGATGTTAAAGGTGGAAAAAGATAAATCACACTAGATGCTACCTCCCATTTTTGTACTCCATTTTCTTGATAGAAACATTCCATACTAGGGAGGTATGTCAACAACTAAGACACTCATGGTCAATTGTTTTCCTGGGTAAGCAACTAGCTTATAGGGAAGGACTTTGATTGTTCCAACAACCAGTACTTCTCTAGAATCCATGGCTTGGCATCTTCTATGGGGGGTATTAACTTACAATCCCATTGACCTCATGATTTTAGCAGGCATGACATTATTAGATGCTCCTGAGTCAATCATGCAATTTTTCAACATTTTATAATTTATGACCAATGTTAAGAAGAAAGGGTCAATAGTTCCCAAAGAATTATTTACAACATTTGTATCTAAGTAGATATGGGATATTTTTGAGACAATCTCTTCTACATCTTTTCCTTTAACTAGAGATTTACCTTTTACCCCAGTGCTTACTATTTCTTGGATATTTGTAGCCAGAATGCCCCTTATCCAAGTGAGGGATTTTTCTTTGTGTTCACCTATCCTCATCATTTCCATCAGAGGCACCTTGATTGTTATCTAAGATAACAACTGGTTCATGTCAATAGGTGTATAATTTAAAATAGACAAATCTTGTTTGCCTTGAGGAACATCTTTATTCTCAAACTTTGTTGCAACACCCAACTTGTTCTCCCCTTTTGATTTACTTTCATTTTGGGGAATCAAGACATTGGCCATTGGTGTCTTGGCCTTTATTTTAAGCACATTTCTTGGATCATTTGGCTTTTGAATCCCCTTTATCTTAAATTTTCTAACATCATCGACAAATTTATTTTTCACATAATCCTACTTTGTTTCCTCTTTATTCTTTCTAATAAATACACCTACTGGCTTACCATTTGTATTGCCAATAGCTCTATTTCTTATAACATAATTACTTTGAGCTTATGTCACCATATCAGTAGTTATTTGGGCTATCTCTTCATTAGAGGGTCTTCTTAGTGTAATAGGTTCTTCAACATTTTTTGTGTTACTATTTATGTTATCAAATTCTTCCTCCTATTCACCAGAAAATACTTTTTGATGGTAAGATTCTCCTCTGCTCTGAGAATTATTTACATCTTGATTTTCACTTTCCTCCTCAGAGTCAACCTCTTCAAATAAATTAGCATAAGTCATTGCACAACCTCTTTCATCATATGATTCATCTTCATCATCCCCCTGGTCCTCATTTCTAGGTATACTTTGAGAAATCACACAAATATTTGAATCATGTGTGGATTGGCATGCTATACACCATGGAGCCTCATCAATCATGTTGACTAAATGCTTTTACAAAGGGTCAATGGTTTTGTCATTAGGCCTATCCTTTCTTTTTGGGATAGTAGGCTTCCCATCTTTCCATTGTGTGTGGTAAGGAAAAGTTTGCAACCTAGGCTACTTGTTGAAATTATTTGGAGGAGGCCTATCATTTCCTTGAAACTTATTCTTATCTTCACTAGGCTTTAAATCATTTAAAGAATTCAGGATTTGTTTCAAGTTATCATCCTCCCTAGGTTTTACATTGGTAGGTTTATCTGTTTCCTTTTTTCCAAACCTAGGGGGCTTAGGATCCTCTCTTCTTCCTAGCTTACCTAACACCCTTTTGTTGCTTTCAATATTTACAGCAAACCTTTGAGCTTCCCTAATAGTTCTAGGGTTTTTATCCCTGAGAAGGTATCTCATCTTGGCATCAAAAGAATTTAGATATGTTACCAAACACACCTTCTCATCTAGTCTCATGACTTGGAAGAGCTTATGCATTTCCTTTTGAAATCTAACATTAAATTCAAGGACTTCTTCATTTTGGTTTTTCTTCATATTGTTTAACTCATTCAACATGAAACCTTGTTTTGTCTTATCCCCATACTGGTCTTTGAAACAATTGATGAAATCATCTGAAGAACTAATACAATCATAAGGAAGCCCTCTAAACCAATCCCTTGCATCCTCAATTAAAGACTGAATAAATAATTTCATGATTATATCCTCATGTTCTATTTCATAGTCATCTATCATATCAATGAATTTTTTCAAATGCTCTTCACAAGTGACAACATTATTACCAGTGAATTTATGTAGCTTTTCCCTAATTTCTTTAGGAATTAAATTTGGAAAACCAAGAATATCAGTAAAAAGGAGTTTTCTATACCTTTCCACCTAAACCGGTCTCCTCTATAGTGGTCCACTAGTTTGAGAAGTAGAAGCTTTGTTATTTGCTATGTTAGCAGCATTTACAATAATCACTAGTGTGACAATGGTAGCCTAGCTAGTACAATTCCCAATGTTAGCATTAGATGTCAGCACAGGATTAATTGTACTTGAAAGGCCTGAGGACTGTCTAAGAAAGTCAATATTCTTTTTCATTTCCAAAGATGTAGCCTCAAGTCTGCCTTTTCTAGTTCTTTAGCTAGGATCTCCTTTTCTCTTTTAGCCCTTTCTAAATCATTGTTCAACTTAGATAATTGGTCTAATGGGATCTTATCATTGATAGGCTCATTTATTGTGATCCTTGTTGAAATATATTTACCCTTGTCTTTAGGTTTCCTAACTTTAGCAATAAGATGGATAACAGGCTGGTTAACAATTTTCTGGTGTGCCCTAACAATATTTATAGCTTTCAGAGTTAGAAAATACCTTCTTAATTGGTTTGATCTGATTTGAGCCTATCTTAACTCATCTTCCTTTTCCTTTTCCCTCTCCTTTCTAATAACAATTTGTTCTCAGATTCTTTTTTCTAGATTAAAGACTTCTTAAAAAATATCCTCAGAATCTGGGAGAGAGGTTTCAGATTTTGAATTTCCAACTAGAAACTCTTGTTGCTCACCTCTTGGAATATTAGGGATTTGAGAAGGAGAAGTCCACCGGGTTGGAGGATAATTCCTTCCTTCTAGGCCTGTACTCTTACTTCTTGATCTTCTATTTTCTCCTTGAGTTTCTATGTTTGGGAGCATTCCTTTCTTATGGTGTACTCCATTATCTTCTTTAGAATGATGAGAATAATAATTATCATATGCTCCTAGACCTAAGTCTACTGCCTCTTCATACACAGAGGAATTTCATTCTTGGTCTTGATGAAATATGTTATTCTCTTTTTGAGTTTCCTTCTGTCTCCATGCCCGAGACATATCTCTATTGCTCTAATTTTTTCTAGGCTGACATGACCTAGAAGTACCTGGAAGTTCACCATCTAATCTATTTTATGGATGATCCTTCCACTAAGATGTAGTATTTCTCTGACTCATGTTTGAAAGTATGTGAGATAATCTTTATTTTTTCTTTTTTATCTTTTACTTAGCACTGGTGCAGAGATTCTCAGAGTCACCACCAACAAAAGTTGGAAATTATTTCACTAACTTAGTAAATCAGAGTCCTCAATAGTTGGAAAAATCTAGGAAAGAGATTATAATAGATAAATGCAAAGCCTACTAAGATTTTCAAGATAATGATTAAATCAAGGAATTGAAAACAACTATTTGTTCTTCAATGGTGACTAACTAGTTTTAACAAATAAGAAGGCCAAGAGTCTAGCTCAACTTGTACCTGCATTATTTGATAGAAAATTTATAACACCAGAGATCTCAAATTCAGATTTATCATCATCATTTCATCTCTAGTCCCCAGTGGAGTCACCATTTTGTTGGTTCCTCAAACTGGACTTTATTTTTTCAAAAGAAACCAATACATCTATAGTTTTTTAGGATGGGTTAGATCCAAATATTGAGTTCTATGATGACTAGACCAACTATAGGGACAAGATTGCCCTCTACACTTTTGGCTCTACAAAACCAAGGAGGGTACTCCTAATCCAGTAGAAAAAATCCTTACTTAAACAATAATAGGCTCGATTTAAAGAACAATAGATAAATGATAAGAAAATACTAAATGATGACCATTCATTTATTGATTCTTCATTATCATTAGGCGGGATACAACTTTTTAAGTCACAATACTTTAAATAACTTCGATAGATTTATATCAAAATTTAGGAATACAATAGAACCTTTTCAACCATTGATTTCTATAAGAAAGATCCACTATTGGCAATGTATTATCCATTGGGTGACATCTTCACTGCAAAAATGAGATACACAAACAAATATATTGAAATTTGATGATCTTTATCCTTTGAAAATACTATCACCCTTTGGTGGATTTTATCAAAGGACTCATGAATTCACACTACTTATATTCTTGTGCAAAACTTAAAGAATTAGTGCTATATCTAAAGCTTATTTAATTTGATCCTAGATCAAAGATGAAGAATATCAACACATACACAGAAATTATCCATGCAATGAATTTGACAACTCATAACTCAAAAAGAAATACACAAAGGAGAGATATAAACTCTGTATTTTATTCAATATGCTTTATCATCATCATGTATACACAAAATTATTTAAAATGAAAATTATCTAGATATTCAACTTGAACCAACAATATTGCTTTTTATAAAAATTTGGCCTAATACAGTCTACTATGTCCTAGACTAAAAACTTGTCAATAAGAATGTCCAAGTTTCGGTCCCTACCTACTGATACTGGTAATCCTTTTATAAAATTTTAGGATTGCATACAAGCTTTGGATCTTTTAGAAAAGACACACATGTGACAACCATATAAGGAAAAGAAGATAAATATATAACCATCTTGTTACTATTATACACTAAGTTTGTGCCTTTGTCTCAAGCTCTCGTAGTCTTGATAACCTAGTATAACATGGGAATCATCTCTAGGTGTGGGACCTATGCTAACTGAGATGAGACCTCTAGGTTCTAGGCTAGTTCCTCTTGGATAATCACCTTAATGTTCTCTTAGACATGAAAAGTAAATCTTTTGAGGGAAAGGGATAGAAGGAATGCTGGGAAAGGGAAATGACTGAAAGCAAACTACCTACTAGGTGATACACCAAAATTAGGGTTTGGATCTCAGTATGGAGGAATGGAATCAATGAAAGGCTTAGGTCTAGTAGGTCACAACTTACTAAATAGGCTTGCATAAGTGTTTCATAGAAGGGTCTGAACATAAGACATAATTTATGACCTACAAGTAGACATTCACTTCTGCAACTTGGTGTAGGAATGAGACAAGACTGTTAGGGGGATAAAGTATGCCCACAAAAGAATCTAAATCAAATCAAACACAATAACACAGACAATTGTATAAAGTAAGAGGGATCAAGAACCCTAAGATATCACTAAAAACATCATATACTTTGATCCAATAAGAGATAACCCAAACAAGGAAGCATGGGGACATGAAGAATTGTCACAAAATACCTCCACAATGTTTGAATTCATCAATGGGAGAAATACAACTATATAAGCTAGGGAGTAGAGATGATAACATAGATGAACCTTAAGAAAACATGAATTTCCTTTTACAATTGCCCAACTCCTGAGCACTAAGGCTCCAAAAACAATATATACATACTCAACTGCATGCAGGCAGGAATCAAAAAACCTAACTAGGGTTTCATGGATTTTACATTAGAATAACAAACCCTACATCTGTCAAGTCTGATCATGAATGTAACCCTACAAAATATGGCTGATCAGACCTCAAGTTTGCATGCCCATTCTTGTACTACCTCAACTAGTAGACAAGTGACCTACATTCATCTACTTTCCTGCACAAAGTCTCACCATGAATGCTCAAGTTGGTACTTTTCTGAGACAAGAATCGACCCATGACGGCTGCCCAGACTTCCTTTATTGGCATTAAGTAGGATTGCCACTAGTGACAACACTTATTTTCATCCTCAGTGCAAACCAAGCAGGACAGTGCAAACTGAGCAAAATAATGCAAACTGAGCAAGACGGTGCAAACTGAGCAGAACAGTGCAAACCGAGCAGAACAGTGCAAACTGAGCAGGACAATGCAAACCGAGCAGGATAGTGTAAACTGAGTAACATTATGTCTACCGAGTCACAAGTATTTACCAAGTTCAAAACTTACTGAGTGGTTAGTATGAACCGAGCCTTCACTTCTACCGAGTGCATGACGATGTCGAGTAATGCAGTGGACGCCGAGTATCAGAAAGTCACCGAGTTAGTTTGCAGGAACCGTGTAACCATACTTGGGCCGACTTAGTAGCACTTATGTTTATTTTTTAAGCCGACTTTGTAATTTTAATTAATTGTTTAGACTTGTATATAAACAATGTTGTACAAATACCAAGTAGTATGAATGTAAAAAAAAAGAAGAGATAAAAGGTAGAAACTAGTGAATTACAAAGGGCTACTATACATAAGGAGCAGCAAAGACAAATTCATCAAAGAAGGTGATCAGTACATCAATGAATCTCATTCAGCAATCCAATTGCAAAGTAACAGATCTACTATTTCATCCTAACAGGTGAATCAGCTTGAAATCCTTTAACCAGGTAGACTTAACAATCTTTGTAAAATCTCTTAACCGAGTGCATACTTCATTGTATGTTTGTAAAACCTCTAACAAGGTGGACCTAGCAATCCTTATTGCTCCTAGCAGGGTAGATCATCAGAAGTGATCAATGTAAGCCTTAACCGGCCAACTTTATACTGCAGTATTAAAGCTTTGTGGGTTTCATCCCCACCCTAGTTTTACTTTCTTTTGGAAGGTTTCTGGGTAACCAAATCTATGTGTCATTGCTATGAATGCTTTTATGTTTCATGCTTTCTATATACAAAAGGATAAAGTGAACTATATGTTAATACATCTGATATTGAAAAAATTTGAAGTTACTGATTCACCCCTCCCCTCTCAGTAACTTGGTTAATTCTTGAATATTTCCAACAATTGGTATTAGAGCTGTATTGGTTCTCAAGATAAAGCTTAACTAGCTTGAGCAAAGATCTAGGACAATGGTGGTATTCAAACTAAACAAGGTGATTGAAAATGAAAAGCTAGATCTGGAAATGGCCATAGCTAAACTTAAAGAAGAAAAAGAACATCTTTCCCAATCCCTAAGAAGAAGGAAGGAACTTGCAAATCAGATGAATGATCATAATTACATTGAAGAAAAGATTGAAGATCTTTTTCCCTCAAATAGCTCAGATGAAGCAAACAATGCTGTCAAAGAACTCCTAGAAAAGAATGGGTCTCTACAGGAAGAAGTGAGAAAATTAAAAAGAGAACAAGAACTACACTCAACAAGATTTTGTGAGATCTTAGAACAAAGAAACAAGTTGAAAGATGAATTATATGGAAGGAACAATGAAGTCCAAAATAAAACCCTTCAGCTAGAAAACCTAATTGATCAGATCTCCCATACAAATGAGGAAATTTTGACTCTAAGATCAGAAATAGAAAGCACAAGAGAAGAACTAAGATCTGAAAAGCAAATCAATCTAAGATTGGTGGATGACCTAAACACCGAAAAACAAATCAATGAAAGAATGCTGAAGAGCCAAGAAGACTTAAATCAGCTGCATGATCAAAATCTTCATAGGCAAAAAGGAAAAGCAGGACTTGGATACAAAGGAAAAGGTGAATCTTCTAAGCAAGGTACTCAAAGGAATCAGAAACCTACTTGTAATCATTGTGGCAAAATAGGACATACTTCAAATAAATGTTGGAGCAATGAAAAAGCAGAATTCAATGGAAAATGCTACAACTACAATCAGCATGGTCACAAAGCAAATGAATGCAAGGAAAAACCAAGATTCAAAGGTAATTGTCACAAATGCAACAAACAAGGTCACAAGGCATTCGAGTGCAAATCCAAAACATTCAATCTAGCAGAACAAATTATGAAAGCAATGTTTGGATGGGATTACAACACTTGGTGTAGATGTCATTACTATGGAGAATATGGACACATTAGCATGAACTGCATAAAACATCATCTAAGGAAAAGAAATACTACCATAAGATGTTTCAAATGCACTAAACTCGGTCATATAGCCAAAAATTGCATGAATGCTAGTGAAGTTGAAGATGGAAAGAAGAATGAAGCAACTAAGATCAGGAAATAGATGAGACAACAGTGGATTCCTAAATCTACCGAGAAAACCAGTCCAAGTAATGGAATGGGTGGCTCTACCGACTCAAACTAAATTCTCAAGAAAGCACTGGAACTGTATTCTCATAGACAAATTTCAAGCAGTTCCAGAACTAAATTAAAAGAAAGATCTAAATCGACATACAAGATGCAATAAGATCACAGGAAGGTCGGTATTAGTTTTCACCGAGCAAGGTCGGGAGCTAGCTAATATGATTATCGAGCGAGGTCAGAGCAATATGAATTCTCAAGTTCATCGAGTTGCGAAGTCTTTACCGAGAAATTAATTCATAGTGGGTGACAGTCTGTTGGAATTCATACCCTAATTTCTACTAAGCATTAATGACAGAGTTGTAAACAAAAGGCAAGAAATCAAACTCATTCTTCACCGTGAACTTTAGCATTTTGAGAGCAAAAAATTTCCAGAGCAATCAAGCGATTCAAATACTTTTGCAAAAAGAATTCTCTATGAGCTACCATGGCATCATCCAGTGCTTCAGTGAAGAAAGGAACAGAAATGATAATCCAAGGGGAATGGAGAGCACCATATTTCAAACTCATGCCCACAATTACAGCAACCCTAGACCCGAACAGAGCTCAATCTCAGATTCCTCCTAAGGTACTACTTGTTAACAATATTCGCAATCATTTCAATTGTGCAATTCAAGAGATGGGAAACCTAGAGCTAGATATTGTGCATGAGGAACTGTGTGTGAATGGTGTTCTAAAACCAGAGCACAAACATCTGGAAGACAAGGGATTAGTTCACATTACACATTTACCTCAAAACTTTCAGGAGAAATGGGTTAGATACATTCTCAGCCGTGTACACGAAGGCAAGATTTGGCTTGAGCAACCCATAGAGATCACTAAGAAGATGATTCACTGAATCACCGGTCTTCCCATGTTAAACAAAGTTAAATCTACCAAAACCCTAGGTCGGCCAGAGCTGGAGAAGAAAACCCTAGCCGAGTGGGACGGTAGAGGCATGAAAGTAAGCAGCATTACTGTTGCTAAACTGAAGTTTGGAACACACATCATTGCTCATAAAATATACAGTTCAAGCCAGCAGAATAGTGTTCCCTACGAAGCCATAGACCTAGCATACAAAGTGGTAAAGAATAATTTATCATTTGACCTTGCAGATTTGTTGTTAAAACAGTTTAACAAGAACATGGAAAGCATTCAAACTTCCAAAAACAATCCATGTAAGTTTGGATCTCTACTGGTCTATTTATTTTTCTATGTTTAGAAATTCTTCCCTTCCAAAGGAAAAGTAGTATGGAGAAACGATGTGCCAATTCTTTATGAGATAAATGAATATATTTCAGAAATGGGTGAAAATTTTGAGAACATCATGGATAGTTATTTTGAGTCTTTCAAGGAGAAAATGAATGACAAATTTTGGATTCCATAGAAGTTGGTGGAGGATTATAAGGATGATATTTTTTCCATGGTGGACTGTGACAAAGTATACATTCAAGCAGCTAAACTGAGGATTGTACATGTGAAACCTCTTCCTTATGAGGTAAACATTGATGAAACAAAGAATATCATTGAAGCCCTCCTTAATTAGCCTGTTGATCCCAAAGCTCCATATTTTGGGACATATGAAGAAGCAAAAGTGAGAATTGAATTAAGTATAAAGCTTCCATAGGTAGTAAATAAAGGAAAAAAGAGGGTAGCCAAAATGCAAATGCTAACCGAGGGTAGAGGAGAAGACATTGAAGAAGAAGAGAAAAATGATGAGAAAATAGAGGAACCAGAACCTGTAAAGAAGAAAGGAAAGGTATTCATCACCAAGGTACCTAAGCCTCCCACTACCGTATTTACAAGGAGAAGTGCAAAGGGTAAGGCAGACAAAAAGGACAAAGATATAATATTCAAAAAGCCTCCTCTAACCCTTCAAGAGAAGATCAAACTTTTGAGAGAAGGATCAGGATCTGGAGTAAGTAATATAAAATCTTTAAAATATGAAATAAGATCAGAAATAGAACAAAAGGAGATTGAAGATGCTGTCATTAAAAAGATGGGACAGTGGAAATACTCTCCTGATGAAATAGCCCAACAGATTCTAGGAGCTTTATTAGATCAAATAAAAATGAGATGGGCCAATGCAAGGCAAACTGTAAAAGACATATTTGATCAAACCCTGAAACAGTTAATGTCGAGCTTGAAAAATGATGAAATAAAGAAGGCATTGAAGGAGAATGAAAATAAGATGACACTGAAGTTCAATACTTGTTTAATTTTGATTAACAATATTGAATCGGTTGTGAAGAGTGCAAATTCCACATGGAAGAACATATACCATCTTCACCAACCGAGTACTGAATCAGTTATAATAAAAGACATTGAAGATGATAGTGATGAACAGGAAGAAGCCACTGAGGTAGATGATACCGTGAGGATAGCGACAGAAGTCATTGCATCACTTCCTACCTCTCTAGAAAAAGTTGCTACATCTAGCCCGGAGACATCTTCAAGCATGGTTGTGACAACTTCAACATTTGTCCAATCACCTATAGCAACAACATAAGTAACTACCATTTCTTCTACTGAGTTGCAGTCTCCTATTTCATCAAGTTTTCCAGCAGTAAGTATTCCAGCTTTTGATTCTACAAGTGTAAATACCTCAGCTTTAAGTTCTCCAGTAGACAGTATACCATTCTTTATAGCCAGTCCTACTATGTCTACTATCACTACTACTAAGGCATCAAGTACCATAATAGATAAGCCTAAGGCTCAACCAAGTATAAGATTTTTGGGCAAGAATATAGTAGAGGATATAGACCTAGATGAGGAAATTGAGATTCCAACATTGGATTTTGCAAATCTATCAGCAGATCAAATGCAAAATATAGGTGAACTCCTCCAAAGGAAAGCGAAGCTAAAGAAGCTTAAAGAGGAGAGAGACAAGGAATATAAAATCATTAAGGATGCTAAGGACATTTTGTCAGAAGCATTAGGTATTGAAGTAGACTCCTCTCAACATGTTTTGTTACAATTAGCAGAAGCGGTAAATAAGTTCAATGAGGATTCATCTGGGATAGACAAGTTAGTTGAAAAAGATGAAAAGAAATTCAACAATAAAGTGCTTGAGCACATTTCTTAGCACATAGCTATTAATCAAGTAGAATTATCTTCAGTTTTGACAAACATTGAATCTTCCTATTCGAATGTTACCTCTCTTTTGGCCAAACTATGCAATGTTGCCGAGTTGACCAAGGATGTCAAGGATAAAATGAATAAAATTGATGAGGATTTGAAGATTAGCATACAGAAGCTACAACTTGAACCAAGTTCAAACTCTGCTTATCACATGAAAATCTCATTCCTATCAAATATGCAGTCAGAACTAGTGAAAGAAGACACAAGGATCTGGTCCACACTGCTAGACATTCAGAACATGATCCTTCCCATCATGAATACAATGTATAAGCACATTGAACATTCCAAAACATTAATTCATGACAATCAGTTCTCAATAGTAGATCACATGATTGCACTCTCTGCAGAAGTCCAAATTGCAATCCAAACATGCAAGATTCTGCAAGAAAATTGGGACAGAAGCCTGGCACTGATAATGAAGGTACATTCTATTTTTCTATCAAATTTTGGATTCTCCTTATAAAAAACTTGTATATACACCTTTGGCATTATCGTCAAAAAGGGGGAGATATGTATAGAAGAAAAAGTTAGTGCATTGAAAGGGGGAGATAATTTATAAAGCCCTATGACAAAGACAAATTTTGAAAAATCAAAATAAATCTCAGCATGGTTCATGTATATAAGTTTTGGGCAATAAGTGTTTTTGTCACTAATGCCAAAGGGGGAGATTGTTGGCATTAAGTAGGATTGCCACTAGTGACAACACTTATTTGCATCCTCAGTCCAAACCGAGCAGGATAGTGCAAACCGAGTAGAACAATGCAAACTGAGCAAGACAGTGCAAACCGAGCAGAACAGTGCAAACCGAGTAGGACAGTGCAAACTAAGAAGGACAGTGTAAACGGAGTAACATTATGTCTACCGAGTCACAAGTATTTACCGAGTTTGAAACTTACCGAGTGGTTAGTATGAACCGAGCCTTCACTTCTACCGAGTGCATGATGATGCCGAGTAATGCAGTGGACGCCGAGTATTAGAAAGTCACCGAGTTAGTTTGCAGGAACCGTGTAACCATACTTGGGCCGACTTAGTAGCACTTATGTTTATTTGTTAAGCCAACTTTGTAATTGTAATTAATTGTTTAGACTTGTATATAAACAATGTTGTACAAATACCAAGTAGTATGAATGTAAAAAAAAAGAAGAGATAAAAGGTAGAAACTAGTGAATTACAAAGGGCTACTATACATAAGGAGCAGAAAAGACAAATTCATCATAGAAGGTGATCAGTACATCATCGAATCTCATTCAGCAATCCAATTGCAAAGTAAGAGATCTATTGTTTCATCCTAACAGGTGAATCAGCTTGAAATCCTTTAACCGGGTAGACTTAACAGTCTTTGTAAAATCTCTTAACCGAGTGCAGACTTCATTCTATGTTTGTAAAACCTCTAACAAGGTGGACCTAGCAATCCTTATTGCTCCTAGCAGGGTAGATCATCAGAAGTGATCAATGTAAGCCTTAACCGGCCAACTTTATACTGCAGTATTAAAGCTTTGTGGGTTTCATCCCCACCCTAGTTTTACTTTCTTTTGGAAGGTTTCTGGGTAACCAAATCTATGTGTCATTGCTATGAATGCTTTTATGTTTCATGCTTTCTATATACAAAAGGATAAAGTGAACTATATGTTAATACATCTGATATTGAAAAAATTTGAAGTTACTGATTCACCCCTCCCCTCTCAGTAACTCGGTTAATTCTTGAATATTTCCAACATCCTTATCATCTTCTTTCAACTAAAAATGTCTTGGAGACATAAATTTTTTGAGCTACCTCACCGTTGTATCCCATTGAATCAAAGACTGGCAAAAAACCCCCCGTAGAGATATTCAAATTTGAACTGCAATGGCTAGCCGGTCATTTTAAAACATAACCGTCGATCTCTTTTAATTCCCAGCAAATGAACAGTTGTGATGCACTGAGAAAACAACTTAAAACCCCTTTGAAAGTCAAAAACACCATGGAAGTTAGCAGCCAATAGGAAGCGAACATGTTAGCACCTTTGTCATTTTTGGACCCACCTCGAGCCCTTTTCTCTTTTAAGTCTTTCAGTGACTATGCGACTGAAGAATTCTAAGTTGCGAGATCCTTTGGCTTACCTTGGTCTAGTCAAGCGATTCAGCAAACAAGGCTTTTTGCTGAATCACTGAGTCTTTTTACTAACCCTGGTTACATTAAGCGAACAAGAGAAATCCTTCATTCGTCGATTCGCTAAATACTCCTTTAACCACTTATGAGAATTCTGGCTTGCATTTGGTGAACTGGTGACCGAAGATGATTGCCAGATCATTGAGAATTTTAGGGCCTCACTAACTTATTCTACAATCTTGCAAATACACACATTCACACACTCACTAATTCATTTAGAGTACTGCTATCTTATCACATGAATGAGTGACCAAAGAGAAGTTATCGGGGCCACCAAATATTTTATCAAACCTAGGCCCAGACTTGCGACCTATCAATCTCTTATTTGCTCTTACCACCTCATCAGAAACACCTTGGCAGCTCTCTGACATTGGACCCACCTAAGACAAGATTATAATCCGACGGCGGGTGCAAGATCTCATACCTTTCAAATATTCCTTCAAATCATACGCCCGTCATTGATCTGCATTAAACTATGACCCCACTGACACATCGGTCCACCTTGAAGTCTGCATTAGCATACAACAACCAATTACATTTGAGCAAGTTAGCACACCTAACAGTCTTGGATCCATGACCTACAGAAAGAGCATCAGATGGTTGTCACTAAACCATTGTCTTAAATAGTGTGCATCTTATCCCAGTGGCATAGCAACAACCACAAGATCTTTCTATACTTTAACCTCCCAAAAAGATTAGGACCCACTGACATGTGCCCAATCACCATTATGTGGACCAATCAAAAGCTGAGATTCATATACACGTAGCAGTGGACCCAGCAGGATGAAGAGTTACGTCACCAAGAGAATCAACGATTGTCTAAAAATCAAATACCTCTGACACTTTTCATGAGAAAACATGCCAGTTGTTAGATCAAAAGAGGACTGACAATCAGGCCCGCTAGCAAATTACAAGTCATCTCCCCTTGACCAATGAAAAACCTCCACATAGGACACCGTGGCAATGGACCCACAAAGGCATGAAGCACTAAGGAAAAAGGAAGATCGACGGTTGTCATAAGATTGCAAGCCTCTGACACATGCTATGAGATCTTACGACAACCATTGATCTCATCAACTAGGATCCCACTGCAAATTTAACTCCGGAAGCCTTAGCGAATGCACAACCAAAGGAAGAATCGCTCAATCTCTCAATGTTAAGAACTTAAGCACCTATATTAAGAGATTATGTGAACCACTACAGTCACATAGTCGGGGAATGAAAGGTCCAACCCGCCGGGGATTAGGAGAACTTGTGACTAAAAGGAAAGAATTACGCACATGGGTTTTGGGGACTTAAGTGGCCAAGATAAAGTAACATGAAAATAGAACATGGTCTAGGGTCTCTTAGGGTTAATTTAGAACCAATGGCTACTTTTTCAAATATTTAAACTATAGAACAAGGAATTAAAAAGATTGCAGAGGCCAGGAAACAAGAGATAAATCCATGAAAATTTTAGGGATGCCTGGCAAGGTGAAAACAAAGACTTGGGGATAGGTTTTACCCAAATTTGCATGTATATGGAAATTATGGTAACATTTTGGTGATTTTTGATGGATGTCAGCCTAGTAGACATGGATCAGTGGCCTTGACATATCCATTGGGCATGGCGCTATCAAAACTCAAAAATTCTCATAGGGAGACAAAACTAGAACTGGAGAGATGAAGTTGTACATAGGCACTTCTTGGAAAGTAGGAAACTAACCTAGAAAATAGGGAAAGAAAGCAAGGAAACATTTTTAAAAAAAATTATAGAGAGGGGTTAACCTCAAAGCAGGGCTTCAAGTGGAAACCATTCACTGAGATAGGTAGGGAAACTCCTTCAAGATCTGATAGTTGGAAAGCATTAGATCCCTTGCACTCTGTTATAACAAATGGTCCACCCCAAAATGAGTCAAATTTTGTATGCCTGCCAGGTCTGGATCTGAATTCATCCCATTTGAGAACTACATCTCCAACCCTGGCTCTTTTGTCAAAACTCCTCTTTGTTTGAATCTGATGAAACTCCATATCCTGCATTGATTTGTCTATGATTTCTTCCAATTCCATCGATTGAGCATATCTAGTCTGCAAAGGATCTCCTTCTTCAAATAGGGCATATTGAGTGGCTAGGTCTAGGGCTGGCAATTCAGCTGAGATGGACAACTTGGCCTCTCTACCATATACTAGCATATAAGGAGAATTACCAATGATTTTCTTTGGGGTGATTCTATCTAACCACACTGTAGACCTGAGCTTGGTATGCCAATCTCTCTAATTTTCTTGAAGAGTCTTCTTGATTATCCTAATCAAGTTCTTATTGGTGGATTCTGCCAAGCCATTACCTTGGGGGTAGTAATTGGAACTGGTATTCAAATAGATGCCATTCTTGACTTCCCACTCTGAGACTTTGAGGCTTGTGAATGCCAATGCCTTATCTAAAATTATGGAATCAGGAGTGCCAAACCTATGAACTATATCATCATAAAAGCTTAGGGCATCACTCTCATTGGCTTCTTTTAAAGCAATTGCTTATGTCCATCTAGTGAAATAATCTGTTGCAGTAATTATCCATTTATGGCTCACACTAGATGGAGGATTGATCATACCAATGAAGTCTATACCCCACTTGATGAAGGGTTGCTCTATTCTAACTGGCTGTAGGGGCAAGGCTGCAAGCCTTTCTTTTCTTACAAACATGGCACACTAGATGCATTTTCTCACATAATCATGGCTATCCTTGAAGATATATGGCCAATAGTATCTAGTCCTCATGATTTTAAAATCAGTAGTCCTACGAGAAAAGTGACCTCTAGAGGGTCCATCATGAAACTCAAATAGGACATCAACTATCTTTTCTGAATCTATGCATCTTAAAAGGACACCACTATGATCCTTCCTAAAAAGAACTTCATTTATCAACACAAAAGGAATAGATTGTAGTCTATAATACCTTCTTTTTGCTGAATCTAGATCTGTAGGACATTGTCCTGTCTTCAAATAATTGATCATATTAGGCAACCAACTTGCTGCCTTGTCCTATTCTTCTATAGAATGCACAACTAGAGATGCATCCAATTGCTCTAATTTATTTGAACTCTCACCTGATGCCAAATGTTCACAAAGACCTCTTCCTCTAACTAGCTTGGTAGTTTGAATATCAATGTCATATTCCATCACCTTGGTGATCCAACCAGCTCTTTTCTCATTTAGGTCCTTGGAAAGCAAAAATTCTTTGACACTTGGATGAGTAACTTTTAAGTGTACCTTGCTATGGGTCAATAGATATCTGAAAATTTTAAGGATCTTTACCATATCAAATACATGTTTCTCTACAAAAGAGTATCTCTATTCATACTCTTCTAAACCTTTGCTAAAGAAAGCAATAGGTTGCTCCAATCCATCTGAATTTTCTTGGGTTAACATTGTAGATATTGTTGGAAATTTGGCTAATGTGGATGCATAGATGTTGTCATTATGGAAACATATGATCTCTATTGAGAGCACAAAATCTGGAATGCAAGTATGGCAAGTTGAAAGAAGAAATTGTCTAAGTATGGATATAATGATCCTGACAGAGCACCCGATGAAGATTTAGTTGGCGACGTCCACTGGAGCAATATTTTTGTTTGTGCAATTAACTAAAGCTTCTATAGAGTATGAGGATACCCCATCTTAGTGCACATAAATTTTGGAGTAGTACGGACAAAGTTATTCAAAGTTTATCGAAGACAGTTTTTGCAGATAGAATAGTTTTGGAGACAGTATTAGCGAAAGAGTTAAGGGATTATTTTTGCTTGTCAAAATAATGACTTAACATTATGAAGGGATGACATCCTAGATGTTTAATCTTGGATAAAGATTTTGGAAGCCAACCATGTAAAGTTATTAGCTCTAATAACTCATATATTAGGCATACTTGAAATGTAATAAAAATATATGTGATGTGTAAAAAGAAAGAAAAGATAACTTGCGATAGTTGTATATTGTGATAGCAGAAAAGGCTATTGATGTGAAGTTGTAAGCAGTACCATATTATAGTCAGAAACATTTTGTATTACCTATTTGGGCAGTGAGCTCAGCTGGTGATCAAGTTTTGTAATCTAACTCCTAACAGGGTTAAGGCTTCTAACAAGGCCTAAAGTCCTTTAACCAGGACATATCTACTATATATTGTAAATTGACTCCTAACAGGGTCCAATATCCCTAACAGGATACTTTTGATTAGTGATTTTTGTGGGTACCATCCCCACCAGGGTTTTCCCTTGGCCAGGGTTTCCTCAAGAACATATCATGTGTTATGAGTTCTTTCTATTTACTACTATGTTTGTTAATTAGCTTGATAATCTTTGTATGCACTAAAGTAATCTATTATATCCATAAGTGGGCAAAAGAAAAAGTTTGTGACATACTGATTCACCCACCCCTCTCAGTATTTCCTATTTCTAACAATTGGTATCAGAGCAAAGTTACTCAGAGAAGGAACATTTAAGGAAAGCTTAGTAGCTTGAGTAAGATCTCTATGGATATGGATCAACTTCAGAAGAATCTTGAAGAAAATCTTGAACAGATTGATATGCTTACTGATGAAAGAAACTCCTTAAGAAGAAAATATGAAGATGCAAAGAATGCTATTGACAAATTAAAAGGTAAGATTGAAGATCTAAAATCTGAAAAGAAATCTGATATGCTTGTTGAAGATTGTGATGAATTAAAAAAGGAAAATGAGATCCTTAAGCATGGGTTGAAGATAGTAAATCTGAAGCTTAGTATGAAAGATGGAAATTTGAGATCTGATAATGAAAAATTGAAAATTGAGAATGAAGATCTGAGGTCAAGACTTGAAGAGGAAACATCTGAATCTAAAAAAGTAAAAGTGTAGTATGTGGAACTTGAGAAGTATAATTTGTTAGAAAGTAAAGATCCCCAAGATAACTGAAAGGGGGGGGGGGGTGAATCAGTTATCAGATAATTTATCCATACAACTACTTTAAATAATGTAATCAATGTACTGATCAACCATAGAAAAGTAATCATACACAATTGCACAATAACACAAGATATGTTGACTAGGGAACCTCTTGAAAAGAGTAAACCCCGGTGGGAATGATGCCCACAAAATGATACACTAATATGAAAGTTCCTTGTTAGAGGATGGATGGTGTTAGGAGTCTTATGAAATACATTTAGTACATATAAATCCCTGTTAGGAGATTTTGAATCCTTGTTAAAAGATTCTAACCCGGTTAAGAGTTTATGGAAGAGAGAAGGACCCACTGCCCAAACAGCTTCAAGGCAAGATCTCTGAACCCACTGTTCAAAAGATCTTAGAATTATTCAATAGAATAATATGAAATATATTATGTCCTTCACACTATGCCAAAATTGCACTCTCTACTACACAAGATCACAATTCCAGATCTCTGTACTCACAAGTCTTCCTTCATCACTGAATTAGCTCTTTTCTTTACTTCATGCATATATTCGCATCACAATCTTCATAGTACACATTACAACAAGGAAAAAATTCCTTCTTATATACCAAACTCAAATAATTACAAATGAGTTGGTCCTCAATTACAAAATAATAAATTCTACACGCTACACATAGAATTCACATAAAACTATCGGCTTCCAGATACTGTAACTTTCTCCAAACATATCCTCAAAGTTTGCACTATGAACCATGTCATCATTAATGAGTCTCCAACATCCCTTTAACTATGCAAAATTATATTCCATCCCAGCTAAGAGATATCCTCTGATTTCTGAACATCACTTCACAGAAACACTGTCTAAACATTGCTTTCACCAAAATGCTCATAACTCTCACAAATGAATGAATTTATTTTTGCGCTATTAACCATAGGTTAATAACACACCAAAGAACATACCATCAACTATGCAAAAGCCAATCTACAATACAACATGTGCACAAAACAAAATTGTACCTACTTTCCTGCTAATATCCAGAATATCACTGTGTCGACATCAATGACAATCCAAGTCATGAATGCAACAACAACTGCTACAGAATGACTACCAAAATACTTTGCATTCATTCTTAACATAATAAAATTGTGAAAGGTGAATTAACTCAATCTAAACAACAACTTGAAAGGCTATATTCAAATAGTGATAAGACTAGAAAACAAATTTCTTTTGAAGAACCATTCTTTGATAGGACTGGATTTGGATTTAGTATGTTTAGAACAATCCATGAGAGTAAGAAGCCAGATCTGAAGACATCTGAAAGTGTGGAGGAAATAAAGCTAGATGAGAACACATTGGAAGATCCACCTAAAGAAGAACCACCTAGAGAGAAAGAAGAATCAAAGCAAGAAGAATCAAACTAGGAAGAATCATCTAAAGGTATGCAAAGAGAATTCTAAGGTAGATGTTTTGTTTGTAATACTATTGGGTAGATGAAGAGAGATTGCATAGGTAAGCAATTTAAACCTCTTAATGGACATTGTTATAATTGTCATAGTTTTGGACACAGAGCTAATGAATGTAGAAGACCTAAAGTAATTGTGAATAATTATGATAGAATGATTGGGAATACTAACAATGTAGATAAGAAATCTATTGAAGAAACGAATCAAAGAAAAGTGGTAGTATGTTTTAGATGCAACAAAGTAGGACATATTGCTAGAAATTGTAGGTCATAGATTAACCAGCAAGGATAGAGATTTGGAAACAATGGAATCATTTGTCAATTATGCAACAAGTTTGGACACTCAGCAAGATTTTGCAGAATGAACAATGGAGGTTATCATCATAACCCTAACCCTAGGAACAATGCAAGAAGGAATGAAAATGCAGGAAACAAAGAGAAAGGTTGTTGTAGCAATAAAGATGAAGTAAAATTTGATAAAGGCATAGATTAAGGAGGTATAGTCAGCACTAAAAGTAGTTAGGAAGGTAATGTAACTAATGGTAAGGATGAATCTTTACCTGACCCTTCTTTAAGTACTTAAATTATGTAAGTTTCTGTAGTTTAGGACTTAGGATTAGTGTAGATTAGGAATTTGAATGAGTTAAGTTTTGCGTAGTTAGATATAGGTTTATTATGTTGTACTAATGCTATGGTTAAGTGCGCAAAAGAAAATATTGTGTTTTGCGAGGTCGCATAAAGTTTTATGGTTGCAGGTTTGCAGAATCAGCTTTTTGAGGTTTTAGCTGCAAAATGAACGAATGCGATGTCAGATCGAGTTAATGTGAAGTGTTATAAGATCAAAATCAAAGTTATCATGATTAAAAAGTGATTGAAAAGAGATTTGAAATAAGAAAAAATGAGTTGAGGATGATTTAAAGAAGTTTGGAAGTAGTTTGCAGCGACGATCATACCGAAACCCTAGATTTGCAAAGTTGAGGTATTTTTTGATCTTTAATCAGTTGATAAGATGGATATTTCTATGGTTCATAATGTTAAGGATAAGAATAGACCTAAGATTAAGAAAGAACCAGTAGAAGCAACTAAAATTGATAAGAGTCTAGCACTATCATCCGTACCAGACGGAGTATTGCACATTGAGAATGTTAAAGGATATTTAGGTTGCAAGTTTGAAACTTTGGAAGACGTAGATTTTAGTGATGATTATAGGAATTTTTACAATCAAGACATGTCAGTTAAACTAGCTTATGGGCACCTAGAGAATAATGAAATTATCAAATATTCCATAAAGTATGAATTTAATGATGAGGAATGTACCAAGATCATTTTAAGTAGAATCCACAATGGGAAATTCTAGATGGAGGATAGAGTTATTGATATAACTGCTGACCTAATTCATGATGTTACTAGATTATCTAAAGTTGGAGAGATTCCACTGAATGAAAAGAACATGAGAAAGATTGTTTTAGACAACACTGGATCTAGTTATAATGGTAGAGGAATTGTGATAAGTAAAATTAAGCAAGATGATGTTAGGTACCTTTGCAAGATCCTAACAACTAAATTTTGTGGTAGATCAAGGGAATATGACATGGCTGCAGGAATGGTTCATGTAGCTTATCTTATGTGTATTGAGAAGAAACAAGTAGACCTGTGTGAAATTTTGAAAATTCAGTTATTTGAGAACTTAGAAAAGATTAAGAAGGCTAAGTACACATAGTTTAGGTTTTCATCTCTGATAACCTATATGTTTTTCCATATTTTGAGAAGATTTCCTTACACAGTTGATTGGAGTGACAATGTGAACATAATGGAAAGAATAAACTTAATCTACATGAAGCACCTTTTTGATAAAGTTAATGATAGTGTGAAGCTTGTATTGAAGACTTTTCATAATACTGTTAAGAACAAATCAAGGATTCCTCAATCCTTAGTTGAAAAGCATAAAGATGACATTTGTTTTATGGTAGACACTGATTTCACCTACATTGAAGTAGTTGAGCCTAGAATGGAATTCATAGACCCTCTTGGCTATGAAATATCTGAAGCAGAAACAGTAGGATATGTGAATAGATTGTTAAAGTGTGAGTTGGATGGTCATGCAAATAAGTTTGGAACCTATGAAGAGAATTTCAACTCTACAATAAGTTTGAGAGAAAAGAAGAGATCTAGTAAGAGAGTTGAATCTACTATGAAGAAAATATTGAAAGAATCAGGTATGTCAAGTCATGAGTTTGACATAGCTAAGAAGACTGCAGAAGCCTTGAAGAAAAGTGAAAATCTTGTAATTTCACCTAAGACATTTAGTGCAGATCCTGTTGATCCTATTGCAGTAAAGGTAAAAGTTGAAGTACCTAAAAAAGATGAAGGAGATATAAAAATTTCTCCTATTCCTAGCAAAAGAGTAAAAGTGAGTGCAACAGGACCCAGTAAGAGACAAAAAGTAATTGTACCACCTGTACCTAGAAATGTAGTAGTAATTAAAGATGATGATGTAGTTTCAATCAAGAAGAAAACTTGGAAACCAAGAATTGAAAGAGTTAATGAAGATATATTGAAGCATGGAGACTTCACTAAGCTGAATAAATTCTATGATCTATATGGATCATTTGATAGATTGAATTTTGAAAATGCAATGAGTACACATATGATTGTGACATATAAGAAACTTAGCACTATTCATGGTAAGATTCTAGAAGATTTGTATAATATACTTGTGAATAGAAAACAAAGAGCACAAGAAGAGGACATAAAGATGAGAGAACATGTAATCAGATAGTTCTATGAAGTTGAGGATGAAGATCATTTGAAGAGATTCTTGAAGTCTCTTGGAAATTTATTGAGAACTAAGAGAAGAACAATCCTTATAATGGGAGGCAAAAAGGAGGAAGTACAGAAAGAGATAGAGCAAGCAGTAATGCAAGTTCTTGCAGATATAGTTGCAAAAAAGCATGTTGAATCAGACCCTCAACAGAAGCAATTAGAGGAACCGCATGCAGAGGAAGTTGGTATTGAAGAAGTTCCATCTTCTTCACATATCAATATTGGCAAAGAATCAATGGACATTGAAGGAACCAAAGTGACACTAGAGTCAGATGATGTTGTATTTCATGATCTAGGAAACATTGTTGACAATTTGACTTTGGAAGAGCAAGAGAAGATTATAGAATCAGAAAAGGATACAGAGGCAGTGGAAGTAGCAGCAGTATCAAAATCAGTTCTAGTAGTACAGACAGTTAAAGGTAAACATCTTTTGACAGAGGTCACTACCCCTAGTGCACTTGATAGTAAGAAGAGACAAATTGGTTCAATTTTTGAAGACCTTGGAAAAGAAGTTGAAGATGATGATCAGCTTGAGTTCATCACATCTCTTAACAAAATTATTGGAAAGAATAAGAAGGTGAAGTACCTTGAAGGCAAAGTTAGAGTTTTGATAGAGAAACTTGAGAGTGTGATCAGCACTAAGGTATCTAAATTAGATCCACTTGAGAAAGCTAAAATAGTAATAAACTCTTTTGACTCTGAATTTTCTAACTTAAAGGATATTGCTAGAATAAAAGTTAAGTGTAAATATTAAGTGTAAATATTCGAAATGATATTGGTAGTTTGGATGTATGCATAAAGAATTTGAGGAAACATTTTGAGATTGGAAAGAGTTTGTATATACAATGCACAAAATTAGAAATCCTAATAGCTAAAGAAGATAAGAAGATCAGAGAGAAGATAGATGCAATTACACCTGAAACAAACACCTTGTCAAGCCCAAATGTAAAGATAAGTTCTATAGAGAAGACCATAAGGAAGTTAAATGATGAAATCAGAATGTTAGTAGAGGAGAAGAATAGAAAGATGCTCAGGATTAACATCTTGAGAGAGCACATCTCAATTAAGACCTCAATTGTTGAAGACCAAATTGAGCAGTTTCTTTCAGCAAAGACATCTTTTCAAAAGTTTAGCTTCAATTCCCTGCAAGCTTGTCAGATAGCAGCATACGGATTGAGTACTCCACTCAATGTTGCTGAATCCATCAAAAAGTTATGGGAGAAAGATTTTGAATCATGGAATTTAGAGTTTGGTGACTTTTTTGCAAGCCTATCGGCTTTGCAATAGCTGATAACATGGTATAAAGTTTTAAAAAAAATTTGTACACCCTATCTTTGTCATTGTTGTCAAAGGGGGAGAGATAGCAGAAAAATGAATATATTATGAGGAAGGATACTCATAGGGGGATCTATTATATGGAGTACAATATTGTATATGTGTTGTATAACTTTTGGCCATAATTTTGTGTGAATACTTTGAAGTTTTGTTTGCACACTTAGCCAATTTTCCCATATGTTGCCACCAATGACAAAGGGGGAGATTGTTGGCAATTTGGCTAATGTGGATGCATAGATGTTGTCATTATGGAAACATATGATCTCTATTGAGAATGCAAAATCTAGAATGCAAATATGGCAAGTTGAAAGAAGAAATTGTCTAAGTATGGATACAGTGATCCTGATAGAGCACCCAATGAAGATTTAGTTGGTGACGTCCACTGGAGCAGTATTTTTGTTTGTGCAGTT
The DNA here is from genome assembly GCA_027943335.1 of Chamaecyparis obtusa. Taxonomy (NCBI): domain Eukaryota; kingdom Viridiplantae; phylum Streptophyta; class Pinopsida; order Cupressales; family Cupressaceae; genus Chamaecyparis; species Chamaecyparis obtusa. The sequence goes on from BSBK01002231.1 coordinate 8,389,993, forward strand.
AACTGAAGCTTCTATAAAGTATGAGGATACCCCATCTTAGTGCACATAAAGTTTGGAGTAGTACAGACAAAGTTATTAAAATTTTACCAAAGACAATTTTTGCAGACAGAACAGTTTTAGAGACAGTATTAGCGAAAGAGTTAAGGGATTATTTTTGCTTGTCAAAATAATGACTTAACATTATGAAGGGACAACATCCTAGATGTTTACTATTGGATAAAGATTTTGGAAGCTAACCATGTAAAGTTATTAGCTCTAATAACTCATATATTAGGCATACTTGAAATGTAATAAAAATATATGTGATGTGTAGAAAGAAAGAAAAGATAACTTGTGATAGTTGTATATTGTGATATCAGCAAAGGCTATTGATGTGAAGTTGTAAGCAGTACCATATTATAGTCAGAAACATTTTGTATTACCTGTTTGGGTAGTGAGCTCAGCTGGTGATTAGGTTTTGTAATCTAACTCCTAATAGGGTTAAGGCTTCTAACAAGGCCTAAAGTCCTTTAACCAGGATAGATCTACTATATATTGTAAATTGACTCCTAACAGGGTCCAATATCCCTAACAGGATACTTTTGATTAGTGATCTTTGTGGGTACCATCCCCACTAGGGTTTTTCCTTGGCCAAGGTCTCCTCGAGAACATATCATGTGTTATGAGTTCTTTCTATTTACTGCTATGTTTGTTAATCAGCTTGATAATCTTTGTATGCACTAAAGTAATCTGTTATATCCATAAGTGGAAAAAGAAAAAGTTTGTGAAATATTGATTCACCCCCCCTCTTAGTATTTCCTATTTCTAACAGATATGGCATCATGACCTCCATAGGCATAAAGGATAAAATCCTTACTAAAATTTGGGTTTAGGAGAGCAGGGGCTTCTGTTAAGGCCTCTTTGATAGCTCAGAAATTAACTCTCCCTTCTTTGGTCCAACTAAAATCTGAACTCTTCTTTAACATGGCTGTCAAAGGCTTGAGTAAATCTCCAATGTTAGGTAGGAACCTCCTAACAAAATTAATCTTTCCTATGAAAGATTGGAGACTTTTCTTGTGATGTGGTAGGGGTAGCTCTAGGATAGCTACAATTCTCTCAGGATCCACTATAATTCCTTCTTTGGATACTACATATCATAATAGCTTTGCTTCATGAACTACAAACACACATTTCTTGGGATTAAGAGATATCCCAAATTCTCTACCCCTTTCAAAAATCTTCCTCAAATGTTTGATGTGATCTACTGCATGTTTAGAATAGATAGTTATGTCATCCAAGTAGACCAGCACAAACTTTTGCATAAGGCTTTTAAAGGCCATATCCATTACTTTTTGAAATGTAGCACCTGCATTTGACAAACCAAAGGGCATCTTTTGATAAGCCATGGTTCCCCACTTGGTTATAAATGCATTCTTGTATTGATCCTCTTTATTTACTAAGATCTGATTGTATCCTGAATAGCCATCCAATAATGAAAATCTCTCAGATCTAGAGACACATTGTAAGATTTGTTCCATAGAGGGTAATGGATGGTGGTCCTTTAATGAGGCCCTATTAAGATCCCTAAAGTCAACACATAACCTCAGCTCCCCATTCTTCTTCCTGACAGGAACAAGGTTGGAAACCCAACTAGTATGCTTGATGGGGTAAATGATACCACTTTCTATCAATTTGAGTACTTCTTTATGCATAAGTGGCTCAAGCTTGGGATTAACAGGCCTTTGTTTTTGCCTTACTGGTTTGGCATTAGGTTCTAATTCAATAGTGTTGAGCAAGGGTAGGATCAAAACCCTTGAGGTCTTCATACTACCATGCAAAAACATCACTGAATTCCTTGAATAATTGGGTGTAAGCTTGCTTTTCCAATTCAATGTTCACTTTTCCAAATTGTAGGCTCTTACCTAGTTCCAACTCTAAGTCAACATAATGTTCTTGTTGAACTACCAGGCCAGCTTTGTTTTTCTTAACTTCATCATCCTTGTTGAAGATAGTCTCTAAGGTAACAAGACCTCTAGGCATCTTATTGGACTTGAGTTGTATCACTTGATCATTATAGCTTTGTGATAGCCTATCTTAATTGTACTCTAAAAAAACATCTTCTTCAAACAAGAACTATAGAATTTGTTCATCATTGTCAAACACCTGCCAATTGACATCATTATCAGGAATAGATGGTCTAACAATCACTCTGACATGTTTTTGATCCATTTCTTTTGAAATGCTATTTGGAATATCATATTGAGATCTAACAACAACTAACCTATCTACATTTTGGTTTAGTTTCCTAGGGATAGCAACAATATTGAAAGCATAGAAATCTTCAATTGCATCCCAAACTCTATGTTTGTATGCTTTCATGGTGTCATTCTTGGTTGCACTTATCCCTCTTACTTGGCTAACAACTAACTCACTATCTCCATAAAATTTTAAGGCCTTAAGCCCTTTTTTTCTAGCCCACTCTAGTCCATTGACTAGGCTTTCATACTCTGCAGTATTGCTAGTGCAGGAGAAACTGAATCTAAAGGCTGTATAATACCTTTCTCCTTTTGGGGACACTAGCATAGCACCACCACCAGAACCATGTCTACTTCTAGCTCCATCAAAAAATAGTTCCCAAACCTAATTGCTCTGATCCTTTGAATCAGTATCCTCTTTGAGAAGGCTTGGTTCTATGGCTCCACTCTCTTGTATCAAATAACTTCCCAAACCAAAATCCCAAACAAGGCTTTCTTGGACCTCTAAAGCTCTTTCATCTAGAAGAATATCAGGGATACTTTCAATATTTGTACTTGCTTCACTAATGGTTTGGAAGTCACTGTCATCAAATATAGGGTAGTTTACATTGATGGTGTTGGACACATAAGATTCTATATGGTGTGCTGCTAATGGTTCTAATTTAATGGTGACCTTGGTCCCATACCTTGTATGAAATAGCATGTGAGACCAATCAGAAGATAGGTAGCCTCCTATCTTGGCTGTAAACTCCCTTGAAAGACATATAGCAAATAATGCAGGGAGATCTATGATATATATATCAAGGAGGATGGAAAAATTGGGACTAGCATGTAAGATTAGACTAGTATCCTTGACCACACCTATAGTATTGACTGAGGATCCATCAAGTTATGTAACCTTCTTTTGGAAGGGCTCATATTTTAGTCCTAATTGATCAACTACTTTCTTGGGCATTACAGTGCTAGTAGCCCCACTATCTACCATACAATTATGTACTAAAGATTTTCCAATGATTAAAGATACATAAAAGGGAGGTGGCTTTGAATTCCTACCTTGTGTGGCATTGCCTTTGGAGTTACTACTTGGAGCCTCCTTTTCTTGATCAGTGTTAACTAACACTAGCTTTGCAACTTCTTTTGTAGGTTGAGGAGTTGTCACTTCTGTCATGGCCTTCTTCAAGATTTTAGGTTGTCCTGGAAGAGCCAAAGAGTCCCACATGGACATGGTGACATTCATCTTCTTCATGTTGTCTACAATATTAAATGGTGTTATAGTGTGTACTCTTTGTTGTGCTTTTACTATGATGGGCTCCACTTCCTTTGGAATTTGACCTTCTTTGCTTGTAATGACAGGAGCCTCCTTAGGTGTGATGGGAGTAGCTTGTTGTACTGGATTTGCAAATGTAGTGTCTTTGGCATTAGAATCTGCTCTCTCCACGTCTTGAGCTCTTCTCTTTTCTCTTGTAAAGGCAAAAAAAAGCAACCTCATCATTGACTCCATTGAAGTCTGGTTGCTCCCAATTAAAGATAGCAGTCTCATTTTCTTGTGATTCTTGTTGAGGAACTGACCCACTGGATGAAACCTCTGATTGACTTGTGAGGCATTTTGAACTATTAGAACTTGGTTCATCCATCCATTTGAACATGTAGCCTGATTATGAGGCTAATTAAAAGGAAAGCACCATTCATTATCCATAGCCATATTATTTTGACTAGGAAACATATCCCTAACCAAATTTGTAGAATTTAGAGGTGCAGGGTTATATGGTTGGAATGGTCTCTGATTGAAGCTTTGTCTTTTTCCTTGATAGCCTCCTTGGTATGGTGGCCTATTTTATTGATAGGGCTGTCCTTGATTCTGATATTGCTGATTAGGACCTTGGCCTTGTGACTGAAATGGTGGTCTGATTCCTTGACCTTGCTTCTTTAGATTTGTGACCTCTTTAGTCAAGGTCTGCAACAAATTTGTCATTTCTTGCTGACTACTTTTTTGGCTATTCTTTATTTCTTGTAGCTCTTGAGAGAAACTAGCTGTTAGCTCTTGACCACTAGTACTATCTTGAGGGGCCAATATGGTGGGAATAGGGGTAAATGGGGGAACTCAGGTAGGTGCAATGACTTGAAGGCTAGGAAAAATGGGTATTGGAGGTCTTCTAGCAATCATGCCTGCTTGGATCAAACATTTTTCAACTCTGACAACTATGTCAAAAGCTTGGGGTAAAGAAGTACCACCCATGGACTGGATCATGACATAAATTTGACCATTTAAACTTTGTAAGTAGTAAAGGAAAGAATTGTTAGCTGATGGTCTTACTAATACTAGAATTCTATTCCATGTTTTGAAAAATCTACTATTGTAATCTGTCATTTTCTCTTGAGGGTATCTCTTAATCATTGTTAACTACTCAACTAGAGACAAGTTATCTGATTTGTCCTTGTTGGTGTTATTAATTATTCCTAATTACACTTTACTTAATCTTACTTAGGTTAATGCATTGCATAGTAGTTTGTGATTGAGACACCTAGGAGTGTGTACATCTAATAAGCACATGGTGTAGGCGAAATTCCACTTTAGGTGTGATAGTTGTCATCACATACCTCATTGTGTGTGAGATCCACCTTTCGTGCTCTTATCACATTATCATCCTAATCCAATGCACATACTTTATTGCATATTGGAGGATGATCCACATTTGGTGGAAATGTGATTACACCTAGCATAGGTGATAGCTTATCATCTCCTTATCATTCTATCTTATTGCCTTTCCTATATAAGGAGGCCTATTATGTAATCAATTCATTCATTGGTGAATATCATTAATTCATTGGATCTATTCAATCCATCCTTGCATTCATATTTTCTCTCTTGTGTTTTTCTTCAACCTCTTGATCTTGGTTCAATATTTGCATTTACAAATTCTTACATGGTATCAGAGCCATTGGAGTGTTTAGATAAGCCAATTTGAAGAGAGCTTGATGCAAGCTTTGAAGGTCCAAATATCAGATCTGGCAACCAGCGTGTGATAGAAGCGTCTTGGAGCAGCTCTGACCTCACTGTTGTGTCTGGGAGGCTATTTCAGTCAAAATCGACTATAAACTCACCTATATTTGGTGAAAGTCCAATCTGAGGCAAATTTTTTTTGTAAATTGGACCGTACGACCCGATCTACCTCACTAGTATGATTTTGTAAAAAGGAAAAAAAAAATTTCAAATTTTGTCATTTTTGGAATTTTTTTTTCATTTAGATCTCTGCAAAATTTTATTGTTGGGCCTAGTACATACCCTAGCCTTAGTTGTCTGTACCAGAGAAATATTCACCGAGAAGGTCATAATCGAGCATGTGACATCATCTGACATCATCGACAACGTCAGCAGCAGGCACCTAAAGGTGACCCCCGCAGAGACCATATCGAGCCTCTCTTTTGATTTATCTTAGGAGTCTTGGTAGTTTTAAGGGCTTAAAAAGAATTACACACATGCAATGTCAGACTAAAGTCCCATTCCCACCACTGCGCTCACCACCAACTTACCAGCGGCCACTGCTTGTTCACAGCTCCTCTTCCGACCACCGCTGCTCCCCAGCGGCCTCTCCTCCCAGTGGCCTATCTCCTGGTGGCTTCTCCACAGTGATGCCACCTTCTACCTGACCCTCTGCACAATGCAACCACCCACCCCTCCTTTAGCACCATGCCACTAGCCTCCTGCCACCACAGCCTCCGCCATAGTGCTTCTCGCCACCAGCGGTTTCCTCCACAATCGGGCCTCCACTCCACCTCAGAGATCCATAGCCCATGTGTGACATGCAGCAACCAGACACCTCAACACCACGTGGATGTTGAGTCACTGATGGATAACTATAGACACTGCCATGCAGTGCCCACCGAGCAGCCCGTCGCCTAATCAAATGAAGACACATGGCTTTGCCACCTCGAACACTGACAGTGAGTCACTACACGCCACGTGGCAACCCTGCCACAACATAGACATAGTCAAAAAAGCTGATGTCATCTACCACCTATCAAGATCCATACACTATGGCTGTACATGTCAGCCGCCACATCATCAAAGGGGGCAATTTTTTGCTTGCATCAGCATTTTACTGTGCTAAAATTGACGGCCATTTAGCCATCATAGCAAGCAAAATTGGGTCTTTTTTGACAGTTGTTTGACCGTCAAATTTAATGTAGTGTTTTTTTGATGTCATTAGGGTTTGGAAAATTCTTAGCCTTCACCATTTGCATTTTTGATTTGGCAGTCTAACTTTGAGAGGCCATAACTTGGTCATCTGGGCTCCAAATCGGGTGCAATTTTTTTTGAAATTGGGTAGAATTTTCTAAATTTTCTAGTGGTGGTGTTGATTTTTCATTTTGGTTACCTCATTTGTTAGAAATTTCAGATCTTGATGACTGTTCCTGTCTGTTCCTAATTTCTACATTCTATGCTACTATGGATGCTCTTAGTAGTGCATACAAATTGCCCTCTCTTAATGAATTTGCAGTGCGGCTCACAAGGGAACAAGAAAAGTTAGCACACATGGGTCAGTTGAAGCCTTCCACACATCAAGCATTGATTGCAAGTGAGTCTACTTCAAAGGCTTCTAATGGCAAAGGAAAGAAACACAATAAGAATCCTAAGCCTCATGACAAAGGTAATGAATCTTCTTCACCAAAAAGTACTAAATCCAAGTCCTCTTCAAGAGAGGAATCATCTAGAAGAAAGAGATAAATGTGCATATTGTCAAAAGTCAGGACATGATGAGCATAAGTGTTTTCAAAAGAAGATTGATGAGCTAACTCACATTATTCAAAAACACAACCTTAAGTTGCCCTCATCAGTGTCTACTCCTTCTTCTACACAATCAGCAGCTTCTACATCTCCATCATCATCCAAAGATAAAGGTAAAGGACAAGCACTCATGGCTTCCACACATCTTAAGCAAGGTAAATGGCTTCTTGATTCAGGTGCATCACATCATATGGCATCTTTTATGGATATGTTTTCTTCTTTTGAGCCTTGTAATTCTCCTAATATTTTGATGGGTAACAACACATTCATGAGAGTTTGTGGGAAAGGTTCTATTCCTATGGGAGAAGGGACATTTAATGATGTTCTTTGTGTACCATCCTTGACCCCTAATCTCCTTTCTATTTACCAAATTACACATGGGGCACAAGGTAAAATTGTTGAGTTCACTCCTGATTATGTCTACATTAGGGACATGGAGACTAGAGATGTCATAGCTATGGGAGTTGTTGATCATACATCCCACTTGTATTCTTTTTCTACTTTTGTTGATAATGATAATGATATTCATGATGTACCCATTCCTTTGCCAAGGGATAATTATGAGGAGAACTTTGGGCACTTGAATCATTTTGTTGTTGAGACGAGTGTTGATCTTCCTACTCCTCCACTTCCTGCTTCTTCAAACATGGGCTCTACTATTTAGTAGGATGATCATAGTGTTTCAGATCTTGCAGAATGTGATGACTACTTGGATGCATCTTTAGCATTTGTTGATTCTCATGATGCAGATTTGGAAGACATACATGAGGGGGTTTCTCTTTCCCTTGATGACAATTTCATCATAGATGGGGACACTTCTTCACCTTCTTTGGAGATTGGTTCACTTGATTCTTCTCCTTCTTCACTTGATTTGTCACATGAAGTGATAGATTCCTTGAGCTTGGAGATTCCTACTTAGTCTTCAGAGATTCATACATGGAGACCTTCATCTTCTTCCTCATTCCATTTGCACATGGATTGGCTTCTTCATCATTTGATGTATCTATTTCTTCCTAAGGGGAGACATGTTTCTTGTAAGCATTGGTTGAACTATTGTTTGTAGGTACTCTTCATCAACATGGGAGCTTCTACATTATGGGGGGGATATCATGTCTCCAACTATCCTTCTTATGGGGGGATACTTCTTTGTATATACATGATGTATGTAGTTCTTGGGGGGTCTTGAGCACTCCATCCAAGCATCTTGTTTTCTTCTCTCTTTTTGGGGGAGGGTTTTTCCCATGAGGTTTTCCCTCTTTCTCCACTTTATGAGAGTTATGCATTTCATGTATCTTGTACATGGGTACCTAACATGGCCTATTAGCCGGGACCCATCTTGCATTGTGAGTTTAAGTGCATTCCCCTAAGTTGCACTTTAGGGGGGGTGTTGGTGTAATTAATTATTCCTAATTACACTTTACTTAATCTTACTTACGTTAATGCATTGCATAGTAGTTTGTGATTGAGACACCTAGGAGTGTGCACATCTAATAAGCACATGGTGTAGGAGGAATTCCACTTTAGGTGTGATAGTTGTCATCACATACCTTGTTGTGTGTGAGATCCACCTTTCGTGCTCTTATTACATTATCATCCTAATCCAATGCACATACTTTATTGCATATTGGAGGATGATCCACATTTGGTGGACATGTGATTACACCTAGCATAGGTGATAGCTTATCAGCTCCTTATCATTCTCTCTTATTGCCTTTCCTATATAAGGAGGCCTATTATGTAATCAATTCATTCATTGGTGAATATCATTAATTCATTGGATCTATTCAATCCATCCTTGCATTCATATTTTCTCTCTTGTGCTTTTCTTCAACCTCTTGATCTTGGTTCAATATTTTCTATTTGAAAATTCTTACAGTCCTCAAAATGCTTACTTAATGCATCCCCTAACTCATCCCATGAAGTAATAGAACCAACAGTTAGAGTTCTAAACCATTCAAGAGCCTTACCTTTTAGAGAGGCTTCTAATAATTTTGTGGCCACATCCTCTTGAGTAATGTTGTGTATGCTGCAAATGGTGGTCACATCTCTTATGTGTTCAAAAGTAGTAGTCTGCCCTTCACCAGTGAAATTAGGTATACTCTTGAGTGCCACCAAGGGAACATCATGATGTTGAGAAAAGGCTAATGGTCTTCCTTGGTTGAATGGTGCAAAACAAAATGGTCTGGCCATTATAGGAGTTGGAATCTAAAGATTAACAACTATGTGAGCTATATTTGTTGCTAGATTTGAATCTTCTTCTAGATCTCTCGTTAGAGATCTACCTCTTCTTCTAGAATGGAATCGAAAAGGTCTCCTTTCTAAGGTATTAGGAGGTGTAGACTAAACTCTCCTTGCAGGGGATGTTCTCTAAGTTGACCTGCCTTTATGACTTCTTCTTGAGGGCAACTCTGACAATTTAGTGGGCTTTGAGATCCTAGTCTCAATCTTTCTCATAAACCTTGAGCAAGGTTAGCCCTGATCCTTGAAATTAGTGGAGTCACCAAATATACTTGGTAGAAAAACTTCTAAAATCTTGTATCATGCAACCTATATATCAGAGATAACATAATCTTGAAGAATGAACTTCTTGTGTAGTCCTACTAGGCATGCCAAAATTGTTATACACTGGCACCAAGGTGTGGTGTACTTGAGCTTGAGCCTATACTGATAGTCCTTGTGTATTGAACTTCTTTGATCCTTTTGTAGATGAACCAATAGGAACACCTTTGAAAGTTAATATGATCTTTTACTAGTCCCACCAGGCATGCCATAATTGTTATACACTAAGTTTGTGCCTTTGTCTCAAGCTCTCATAGTCTTGATAACCTAGTATAACATGGGAATCATCTCCAGGTGTGGGACCTATGCTAATTAAGATGAGACCTCTAGGTTCTAGGCTGGTTCCTCTTGGATAATCACCTTAATTTTCTCTTAGACATGAAAAGTAAATCCTTTTAGGGAAAGGGATAGAAGGAATGTTGGGAAAGGGAAATGACTGAAAGCAAACTACCTACTAGGTGACTAACTGAAATTAGGGTTTGGATCTTAGTATGGAGGAATGGAATCAATGAAAGGCTTAGGTCTAGTAGGTCACAACTTACTGAATAGGCTTGCATAAGTGTTTCATAGAAGGGTCTGATCATAAGACATAATTTATGACCTGTAAGTAAACATTCACTTCTGCAACTCGGTGCAGGAATGAGACAAGACTATTAGGGGGCTGAAGTAAGCCCACAAAAGAATCTAAATCAGATCAAACATAATAACACACACAATTTTAGAAAGTAAGAGGGATTAGGAACCCTAAGATATCATTAAAAACATCATATACTTTGATCCAATAAGAGATAACCCAAACAAGGAAGCATGGGGACATGAAGAATTGTCACAAAATACCTCTACAATGTTTGAATTCATCAATGGGAGAAATACAATTGTATAAGCCAGGGGGTAGAGATGATACCATAGATGACCCTTAAGAAAAGATGAATTTCCTTTTATAATTTCCCAACTCCTAAGCACTAAGGCTCCAAAAATAATATATACATACTCAATTGCACACAGGCAGGAATCAAAAAACCTAACTAGGGTTTTATGGATTTTACATTAGAATAACAAACCCTACATCTGTCAAGTCTGATCATGAATGTAACTTTGCAAAATATGGCCGATCAGACCTCAAGTTTGCATGCCCATCCTTGTACTACCTCAACCTGAATACAAGCGACCTAGATTCATCTACTTGCCTGCACAAAGTCTCACCATGAATGCTCAAGAGGGTACTTTTCTAAGACAAGAATCTACCCATGACGGTCACCAAGACTTCCTCATCATCTTCTTTAAATTGAAAATGTGCTGGAGACATAAATTTTCTGAGCTACCTCACCGTTGTATCCCATTGAATCAAAGACTGGCAAAAAACCCCTCGCAGAGATATTCAAATTTGAACTGCAATGCCTAGACGGTCATTTTAAAACATAATCATCGATCTCTTTTAATTCTTAGTAGATGAATGATTGTGATGCAATAAGAAAACAACTTAAAACCCCTCTAAAATTCAAAAACACCATGGAAGTCAGCGGCCAATAGGAAGTGAACATGTCAGCACCTCTATCATTTTTGGACCCACCTCGAGCCCTTTTCTCTTTTAAGTCTTTCAGTGACTATGCGACTGAAGAATTCTAAGTCGTGAGATCCTTTGGCTTACCCTAGTCTAGTCAAGTGATTTAGTGAATAAGGATTTTCACTAAATCACTGAGTCCTTTTACTAACCCTGGTTACATTAAGTGAACAAGAGAAATCCTTCATTCGCCGATTCGCTGAATACTCCTTTAACCACTTATGAGAATTTTGGCTTACATTTGACAAACTAGTGACCGAAGATGATCGCTAGATCACTGAGAATTTTAGGGCCTCACTAACTTATCCTTTGATCTTGTGAATACACACATTCACACACTCACCAGATCATTTAGAGTACTACTATCTTATCATGTGAATGAGTGACCAAAGAGAAGTTATCAGGGCCGCCAAATATTTTATCAAACCTGGCCCGAGACTTACCACCTATCAATCTCTTATTCACTTTGACCACCTCATCAGCAACACCTTGGCACCTGTTTGACATCAGACCCACATAAGACAAGATTCTAATCCAATGGCAGGTGGAAGATCTCATACCTTTTGAATATTCCTTCAGATCATATGCCCGTCGTTGATCTGCATTAAACTGTGACCCCACTAACACATCGGTCCACCTTAAAGTCCTCATCAACATGCAACAACCAATTACATTTGTGCAAGTCAGCACACCTGACAGTCTTGGACCCATGACCTATAGAAAGAGCATCGAATGGTTGTCGCTAAACCACTATCTTAAATAGCATGCATCTTATCCCAGTGGCATAGTGACAACCACAAGATCTTGCTGTACTTTAACCTCCTGAAAAGATTAGGACACACTGACATGTGCCTAATCACCATTATGTGGACCAATCAGAAGCTATCATTTGTATACATGTAGAAATGGACTTGCCAGGATGAAGAGTTACGTCACCAAGAGAATCAACAGTTGTCTGAAAATCACATACCTCTGACACTTTTAATGAGAAAACACACCAGCTGTTAGATCAAAAGAGGATTGACAACCAGGCCCACTGACAAATTACAAGTCATCTCCCCTTAACCAATGAAAAACCTCCACATAGGACACTATGGCAATGGACCCACAAAGGCATGAAGTGCTGAGGAAAAAGGAAGATCTACGGTTGTCGTAAGATCGCAAGCCTTTGAAACATGCTATGAGATCTTATGACAACCGTTGATCCCATCAACTGGGACCCCACCACAAATTTAACTCTGAAAGCCTTAGCAAATGCATGACCAAAGGAAGAATCACTTAGTCACTAAATGTTAAGAACTTAACCGCCTGGATTAAGAGATTACGCGAACCACTGCAGTCGCGTAGTCGGGGAATGAAAGGTCCAACCCACCGGGGATTAGGAGAACTTGCAATTGAAAGGAAAGAATTGCACACATGGGTTTTGGGGACTTAAGTGGCCAAGATAAAGTAACATGAAAATAGAACATGGTCTAGGGTCTCTTAGGGTTAATTTAGCACCAACGACTACTTTTTCAAATATTTAAACTACAGACCAGGGAATTAAAAAGATTGCAGAGGCCAGGAAACAAGAGATAAATCCATGAAAATTTCAAGGATGCCTGGCAAGGTGAAAAAAAAGACTTGGGGATAGGTTTTACCCAAATTTGCATGTAAATGGAAATTAGGGTAACAATTACATTTTTACAAAGTTTCTCATTTGACTTTGAGTGCCAAAACTTTGTGACAACTCCCAAAGTTAGTTCAATTTATGCCAGGTGTAGCATCCGTGCTTACTTAAACTATATGACATCTTTTGTACTATTTTCTTTGCTTTAAGGAGTTGAAGAAGTGTCATCTATTTCTACCTAAGTGGATGTCTCTTCTTCCTTGGTAATCTCTGAAGAATATGCTACTTCCCAAGATGTGTAAATATCTTCACTTGGCCAATGGAAAGCCAATATTTCATCTCTTTTTGGTACTAATTTATCCCAATGAATAAGTACTAGGTGTACTTCACTCCTTACATTTGTAAAATTTATCCTGGCATCTTGTAATATTTCAATCATTTGTACAAAAGGAGTATTGCTCTTTGTATTTAGAATAGTGTTTATTCTAACTGATATTTCATCATCTATTTGTCCTAACCATTTCTCCTTGTCCTTTATGGTTCCATCTTCTTTAACAAGACCTAGAAACATTTGAAAATTATCCTAAAAATATCTTTCCCTTAGGACCTCTGCCTTTCTCCTCAAATTTTCCCTCTTGATTTCAAACTCAAGTAGGTCTTTAACAAACCTATATGTATTTGTTAGTTGTATATCCACAATACACTGATTTTTAATCAAAGAAAAGAATGACTTTAACTTACTCTTTCTAGAAACCCACCTATCCACAATTGGGTTTATAGTGGCCTTCTCTTCCTTTAAAGAAATTAAAATATTAGAAAATTGTTTAGCAATCTTATAAATTTATTTTGGCTTTATATTTGCAAAAAATTGCAAAATTGTGTCCCTTATTCTTTTTTCATATTTCAACCTCTCTTTCTGTATTATGTCTTTATCATCCATAGGAGGGGGTAAAGGGGAGAGGGGGTATTCAATTATAGGACTTGAAGAAGAAGGCATCACAGGGGAAGAAGTAATCTGGAACTTCTCTGATGTTTGGATTGGGCCCTGTTCACCTAATCTTTTCTTTAGGTTTGCAATTATTTTATCCTTCTCATACATCCCCTGCCTCATTTCCCTATAGGATTTTAACACTGTTTCCAATCTTAATGTAAGCTCTTCTTTCTCCCTGGTTTCCTTCTCTACCACCTTTTCTCTAAGCTAAGTTGTTGCCATTACCATGTCTGTTGCCTCAATTAATGAGGTCTCAATGACCCTTTTTACTAGGAGGCTACCTGTAAGATCACCCTTGGAAATCTTCTTTCCTTTGTTATTTTCATTCTTCCTTAGGGACCACATGACCAAGGCTTGATGATCATCACTAAAAGTGACTCCTTTGATAGCTTGTTTTACCTCCTCTTTGGTCTTATGAATTGGTGTTGTCTATTTTATAATAGCATCTAGGACTAATGCATCAACAATGTCTCATTCTGGGAGAATAATTACTCCTAAATTTCTTACCAATTCTCTCCCCTATTCTGGAGTGATTCTTTCAAATCTCTCAATCATTTCTTTTTTGACCTCACTCTCCATGACCTTGATGTCCTTTTGTGGATTTTCCTCTTGCCTCTTCTCACATGTTTCCTGGAACTGATTTATGTGCAATTTCTAGAAAAAATGCATGAAAGCCCTAGCTTTTATAAAGGCATCATCTGCTAGGAACTCATCACATGCCTACTGGATTATGGGATCCATCTCTTTACTGGCCATTTCTCCCACTATTATGTCTAACTTGGGCTCCTTTGGTGGCTATGGTACCCCTTCATTTCTCTCCTCATAGGTCATAAAGATTTGACCTAGACTCCCTAATTGATGTACTTTCTGTGCAACCTCTTGATAATCCATAAGTTTTAGAGGTGAGTGGGAGGGAGAGTATTCCTCTTCAACTTGTATAGGCCTCTCTTCCATCTTTTGTTTCTTTGATGGAGGTGGGGAATCAGGAACAACCTCAACTGATTGATCATTTGGTGAGTTTGGAATCTCAACAATATTGTCATGCATTTCTACTTCCTTTGAGATGGAAGGGATATCCTCTGTTCCTTTTTTTCTTTACTGCCTATCTGGTCATGGTACAACCACATTGTATCCAATCTTCTTTTTTACCATGTATTTACCCTAGGGTAACACTTTGGAAAATGTAGGATTGCTTAACACTAACTTATTCTTTTCTAGCTTGGCTTGCATGACCTTCTCCTTCTTCTCATTCAGGGTCTAGATAATACCCTCAAAGTGATTCACAAGAGTTTCTATTTTATTCACAAAAGGGGTGCCATCTTTTAGGGGATCATAACCCTTTTCAAAATGTTGCACAAAGTCTAGTGTATTTTTGTACACTAGCCACTTCTCTTTCCTGACCTCCTATTCTTGTATGTTAGGAATATTTCAAATGATAACTTTAGGGAAATTAAAAATGTAATCTATTAAGGGAAATTTAACCTTATTCTTAAACATCTCATTATAAAAACCCTCAAGATGATGTAGGAGCATCTCGGGTCCTTGGCAATCCTATGTCACCAAAAACATATTTGAGTTTGTTTATGTTGCTCGGTTCCTGCTTTGATCAAGTTTGTTCGGTGTTTCTTAGTTTCCTTTGTTCACCGGTGTTGGTCGATTATCTCTTTGGTGCTTAGTAATTCCCCTGGTGCTTAGCGATGCTTGTCTAGCACTTGGTTAGCTTTTCTTACCAATGGGTTTCTTTTGAGTTTCTTTTGAGGCTGACTTGTGCATTGATTATGGGTCACATATTTAATGCTGGTATCCATCATTCGGAAGCATGTGGTCCTATATTTGACTGTTCCTTCCATTGATTATGGATCTGAAGGTTGACTCATTTTGGTAGCCTCTTGTATAAATGTAGTTGTTTGGTTAGAGTTTAGTAGGAAGTTTTGATAGAAGTAAGAATATAGAAGATTAGAGATTGTTCATAGATCCTCGCATGTTTGAGGACTTCTGTAATTCATTGTAATATCTAGCCAAAACCAAGAAGGCCTTATAGCCTGACATGTATGAATCAATTTGAAGATAATATATGAATGATCTTGCATTTTCTCTCTCCCATTGTGTTGTTGTTGCTTCTGCATGTTGTTGAGCAACATGGTTTAGGTTAGGGTGTACCATATCTTGGCCCCTCCCCATCCTCTCTTGTGTCAGGTGGTATCAGATCAGGGTTAGAACTAGATCTAGGTTTGCGAATCTAGATTTGGAGGGTTTTCAAGATGGTTCATGGGAGGCAAGATGTGGATCCAGGATTTCCATACATGTTGAGACAATTTTTTGCTAGATTGGAAGCTATAGAAACAACCCAGAGAAGAGGAAGACATTGTTAGAAATAGGGAATACTAAGAGGGGGGGGAATCAGTATTCTACAAACTTTTAATTTTGCCCAATTATGGATATAACAGATTATCTTTACACATGCATAACATAAGAAGCTAAAAAAAATGCATAGCAATAAAACTAAAGAGCTCATAACACATTTTTTGTTCTCAAGGAAACCCTGGCCAAGGGAAACCCTGGTGGGGATGGTACCCACAAAGATCCACTAATCAAAAGTATCTTGTTAAGGATGTTGACCCTGTTAGGAGTCTATTACATGCATATAGTGTCTTAGTCCTGATTAAGGGACTATAGGCCTTGTTAGAAGCTTGAACCCTATTAGGAGTTGGCAGTACAAAATGCGATTACCAGATGATCCCACTGCCCAAAAAAGTAATGTACAATATACATTGATTACAAAAGAAGGTTAAGGTACATAACATTATACTGCTTACATCAATATCTTTTTACTACTCTTTCACTATCACTATTACATATGTATCATATATCTTGCATCATATCACTTCATCATTACACTTCTTATTGTTCCTTCTTACAATTTACAATTACATTTATACAAGTTATTAGGATTAATAACTTTCCAGTCATCTATCATATTAAAAATAAATTTATCCAAGGGTTAACATCTAGGATTTCATCCCTTTATATTTTTAATTCATTATTTTGATAAACAAAATAATCTCTTAACTCTTTATCAATCTTGTCTTCAAATTCTATCCTGTCGACTTGCCACTGTCTTTAGTAAAATTGTCATAACTTCTTCCGTACATGTTGTACTGACTTGTGCTCTGAGATGAGTCTTCAATAGTCATCATAGATTCTATTTTCAAGTTTACAAGCACTAAAATTACTCCAATCAACATCGCAAACAAAAACTATCTCCAGGTTCACTGGTAAAAACATTGTCTCATACTTAGATAATTTTGCATTGCGCTCTATCATACTAGCTCTCTGACCTATGCTATCTTCATGTAGATCATATGTTGCCATAATGAAAACATCTATGTAACCAACTTAGCCAAATTTCCAAAAATCTCCCCCTTTGTCATTGGTGGCAACATATGAGAAAATTGGCTAAGTCTACAACTTCAAAATCTCAAAATTGTGGCCATAGTATAAAATATATAATATCCTTATAACTCCAAAAAAAACTTATCTCTAATATATTACTCCCCCTAAGAGTATCAATCCTTATCATTTAAAGGTAAGGAGGGTTACAAAACTATATTCAAAAAAGATTATACCTTAATTCATTATTGCAAAGCTAGTAGGCTTGCAACACAATCTGTAAAATTAATCTTTATAGATTCTAACTCCTTCTCCCATGATTTCTTAATGGAATCTACCACATTGAATAGTGCTCTCAATCCATAAGATGTTATTTTG